>VZRF01002164.1:1708563-1825763 GCA_013396875.1 Vireo altiloquus
CCGCGCGGGTAGCGGCGGGGTGTGTGGGGCGGCTTCGCGCAGGGAACGCAGCCGAGCCGGGCGGTGAGTGTCGGGCGCTCGGCGGGCTGGGGAGGTGAGGTGAGGATGCGGCGCGGCCGGTAAAGTCCGCCACGGCACCTTCCTCCTGCTTATCGCCGCAGCCTCGAGCGGCTTCACCCTTGTGGTAACGCGCGGGCCGGGGGCCGTGACTCCTCCGGCGAGGTGGTGCTGGGCCGGCTGTCTGCAGCCGTACCTGCGGGGAAGGGATCGGCAGCCGCAGGGCTGCGCGGAGGGCGCGGGGGCTTCAGCTGGGGCCCGCGCTGGGCGCTGGGGGAACACCGGGCACTGGCAATTCGCCGGGCACTGGCAGGCGGTCTGGGCGTCTGCAGCGAGTAACAAGTTGGGAACTGCCGAAGCAGGGTCCGTGCTGCCAAGGGAGCCCGCTCTCCTCGAGAGATCTGGTGCGCCGGAGTAGAAAATACTCGCGGTGTTTTGAAATAGACGTCTCAAAACAAGTATTCATCGTACCGGCATGTAGAAAGGGCTAATGTATTAAAATGCAAATATGCATGTGTACTCGGCGATGCTGCTGCGTGTTTCCTGTTTACCATGTTAATTAGAAGTTGTAAGGCAGAACTTCACCAAGAGTAATCCAGGGCAGTATTTGACCCAGTAATGCTCATCGAATGATGCAGTGGCTTTTATAGTTCTGAATTTTTTCGCCCAAAACACAAGCCAAATATCTACAGAACCTCATTAATGAGAAGTGTCTGAATTGTAAGACAACTTACACCTTTGAAATTATTCTCTGTCAACACAAGTGTTGAAAACTGACTCAGCCAGTATGGAATGAAAATTAAACTCCTCACTCTTGTTTTTGTAAGGAAAACTTTGGCATCACGATCTTACAGGCATCAGGATGCTTTTCTGTAACATTTTGGGTGATCTTGTGCAAAAGTTTGAGATTTAGGACATATAATGCTGCCATCATGATGCAAGACGAGCACACTTGTAAACAAATGCAGGCGAACACATACAGAAGCATTGTAGAATCCTAATTGTTTTGCAAGGGTTTTGTTTTTCTTGTTCTTTTTTTCGAGAGCTAGTATTTTTCAGTAAACTGTTTTGTTTCCTTTCACTGTATCCTTTTAATTTATTTAATTTTAGGTGGTGCTAAAACAAACAAATGTTTTATAGAAACAATTTTGACATTAACCAAATGTTTGTTTGTTTGTTTTTGTAGTCCACCTCACACCTTCCAGATTCTTCCAGAGAAGAAAATAAAAAGAAACCCGTTTTGGAAAGACTTGGAAATTTGTTTGGTACAGGGAAGAGGAAAAATGTCAAAAGTTCACTAGAACACACTTCACATCATAAGGGTGAGAGGTCAGGTTCTCCTCTCAGGGCACAGCCAGTGTACTGTAGGCACTTCACAGAAGGACACGAAGCTCCTCAAATACAGAAACAAGTGAGAAACATAAGTGCCCTTTCTGAGGCACAGGAATATAATTTCAGTGGGGAAGTAAGACCACTGTATCACGATACAATTTCTGAATGGAGCAGTAGGGGAGTCTCTTCTGACAGTGAGTGGTCAGCAGATTGGAGTGGCAGCAGTGAAACCATTAAAAACTCTTTCTGTGAGAGTAGCCTGAATGTGGAAACACTGGGACTGGAGAAAGAATCTGTCACAGATATAAGTAATTCCACAACTCCTGATTTCATACAGAGCTTGAGAAATTTGTCTAGTGAAGACTTAGAAAAGAGTATCTTAAGCCACAAGCAGCTTGTGAACACGTGGGTGTCTGAGGAGCCTGGGCATGCAAAACCAAAGGATTTGCCATACGAGTTGGAATCTGCAGCGAGTGAACACACATATTCTGCTAGAGTGTTAACAGTCGATATCTATCTAAGAAAAACAGACGAACTCCTTAATGAACCCGTGACTCTTAAATCAGAAGAAAATTGTAGTGATTCGGACACAATGGATAAAAAATCTACTAGTAAAAGATCTGGAAAACGGAGAAAGTCTCAGTCATCTAGTGACATTCCAAATGGAGAGAGAAACCAGACCGAGAACGCGGCAAGAGAAGAACCTGTTTTTGAGGATGATGCCCATTCTGAGGTGTTTTCAGACAAGGTAATAAACTCTGAACGAAAAGTGAGGTCTCTTCAACAGATTCCTGAAAGAAATTCTTCTTCTTCAGGTAATAATCAGGACCTAAAAGTTGGATCTGCTCACAAAGGGGTGTCTAAAGCTGAAGCTGAGAAGGGCAAGCAGCAGATCTCAAACACAACCTCAGCAAGGAGAAGATCATATAAAAAGAATCAGTCGGATACTGTACCCATTTCCCCCACTGGTTTGAAGGGTCAGGTGAAAGATTACTCTTCAAAAAGGCAACCTTTAGCATCACCAGAGACTAACCCAGTAACAAAAAGAACTTCAGTGGAAAAGGGAGCTATACCTGTGGCTTTTGGGGAAGACAGTTTGGAGTCTCCCAAAGCTTCTTTGGCTGCTAAGACAGAAGACAATGCCTTGGTGTTTGCTGAAGGCAGAAATGATAACAAGGCAGTAAAGCATGGCAATGGTCCGGATGGAAGAGCTTTCTTGCATACTGATGGGATTAAAAATGGAGACCTGTGTTTGTCAGCTGAGAGACAGACAAATTCTGATTTAGATACTTTGAAGCTGAAGAGTTTGGATGCTTCCAGAACAGTCACGACAAAGATTAGCCTGTAAGTAATAAACTAGTGTACCCTGTCCTTGTAGCTATAATTTTGCTTGTATCTGTGTTTAGAATTTTATAGAAACACTAGCTGTGTATCTGTTATCTATCTGAATTGTTTTCAGTTAAGAACTGCCTTTAAAAAAGAAAGTTACCATAATTAAAGCTACCACTTAATAAGCATTGTGCTCTACGTGTATTAGAAAAATTATTCATTTTTTCATTTTTTAAATGGATAGGGAATGTCTTTGTCAATTCCATTATGTGGTATAATTTAACATATATAAAAGCTGCTCAGTCATCATTGTTGTGGATCAGATTAACTCATCTATCATTGACCTTAACGTAACTTTCCTCTCTGTAACCAAATCAGAATGTGGTTGAGTATTTTGTAGGTGAAAATCTTTGATTAAGAAATGTGTTCAAGTTTTCTATGAAACAGCTTAAGTTCTGCCATTATTTTATGAAGAAATGTAGAGTGCAATATAGAACTTGATTGTTCAAATGATATGGTAAATCATACTCCAAAGATTTGAACACATATGGTTGCTTTCTTAAGTACATGCAGGATGAATAATTGAAATTTTGATGCATGTGAATATTCAGTATTTGCAGAACTATGCATGCATTAGCTGCAGGCTTTGGTTTTACACTTGAAGAAATTGTCATCTGCCAGACAGGTGATCAGAGCTTTCCTTAGGATTATAAAGAAATAGCTGTATTTATAAAGTTCATTATTTTCACTAGTATGAGGCCAATGATTGATTTCCTGGATTCTATTACATTCTCATCCACAGGGAATGACTTTGTTGCATTATTCATTTCTGTTGTTTGGTTGTCTTGGCTGTGTGCTGTTGCACTTCTCCTTCTGGCCTGTTCAGGTATAGGTGTTGGCCCACCTGAGGTACACTGAGTATTCATAAATGTTGTTGTGTTAGAGGGGTGTGAAGGTTCAACGTGATGGTTTAAGAGACACGTTTCCAATTATGCTTCCCACATCTGAGAAGCACAGCAGCAATTTCCTTTGCACAATTTGTAATACTCTACATCTGAGTTGTTAATTTGTAACTTAAGTTTAAAAAGCCTAGTACTGAAAGTTAAACCGTGGCGTTTTTGTTCTTCGTGATGCTTTGCCATCTGGCAGGATAGATTGCAAATCTTAAACTCTCAAGTTTGTATCTTCATAGCTTCAAAGGAAAGGTAGCTTTCATATTGTTTTTTCTCTATGCCACTGTTATTAGTGATGATGAAGTTATAAATGCCTGCATAGCTGGATTTCACTCTTCTGTGTATCTCCTGGGCTTGTTGTACGGTGAATTATCTTTTACTGTGCTCATAAAGTAACAGACTTGTCCTTTCTGAAAGACTGAATTTTAATGAACAGACAGCCTGTTCCATTTCATCCCATTTTGGGGAGTGTGTGACACTGTGTCTTGGCCTTATCTGCTGCTATAAGAACTTTTGCCCTGGGTGTGGACTGTCCATGTTGTCTGCAAAGCTGCTGATGTGTCTGGTAGCTGTCATTGCACAGCACCAAACTGTTTCTCTAGCCAGAGTTACATGCTCAGGTGATCTGGTATAATTTGTAGTCATTCATTAGAACATATGAACTATAAACCTGGCTGTGGATTAAGGTGCTGTAAAATGGGAAAGGAAAAGATGGTGCCATTACTAGAAGATGGTGTGGTTTTCTTCTCTAGTTATTGCTTTGAACAGGTAACTTTTCCATTTTCAAAGGTTAAAAAGTTTTTGTTAGGTAGTTCACATGAATTCCTTTCTCATTGAAAAATACCCATTTACTTACATATTCCTTGGCCCCCTAGGATGGGTTTTGCATAATACAGGTAGTTTTCCCTTAAAACTGCATGATATCTCTTACTAATGACATTGTGCCAATTCTGGAAATAAAATTTCTTTAGAAACCATTTCAAAACAGATCAGTTTCTCCAGTCACCTCCAGAAATGCAGGTTTCCTGTAAATAAAGATAGTATTTTCTATCTTTTCTCTATTTATGTCTATGTACTGGATAACTTGAAAGTCACAGGATACTTAGCTTCTAGCTTTTGAAAGGGAAATCTCTCAGATTTGAGACTAAAATGAGGTTGATGGTAAGTCTTAATTGGCAAATAAAACCTCAGGCAGTAGTTACTTTGATGTGCTTAGCAGAAAACTTGGCTTCAGTTGTCATACTTTATGTTCAGACATGGTTTTGTAGTTGCCTTTACATTTAAGCTCACTTGTTGAATTATTCTGCTCCTTTCACATGCCATTTTTCCTTGCTCACCTCAATCTGATATTTTGGCATCAGTGTTTTTTGGCACCAGTTGCATGCTTGACGTGTGACTCACCTTCCATTTATGACTGTTGGGAGAGGTTTAAATGCTTGCTTCCACAGTTTAGCTGCAAGGTGTAGCCAAAGAGAAGGACATTGGTATTTCTCTTGTGCCTGCTTGTTCCTGGCATTGCAGATCAGGAATGGGTAGTAAGAATCAGCCACATTGGACTGTTTGTAAGAAAAAGCGTTTGTACTGTTAAGTAAATCCATCTTTCAATGCTTTTTCTCCATACGAGATGAGAGGCTTAAAGGATTCTCAAACAACATCTCCTTTTAAACAAGCTTAGGAATTCAGTTCTCTCAATAAAGTGCATCTTTTGGCTGTATTTAAAATCAGTATTTTGTAGGATGGAAAACGGTGTAATGAAAAGATTAGTTAGAGGAGGCCAGCCTTAGTGAGAGGAGCTGCAGGGCTGAGCTTTCTCTTGCTCTTTGGTCTCAGCTGTTTGGCTGCTGCTGCTGTGCAGAAATACTGCAGAACATAAAGTACAAAGTGTTGAAGTGGTTGTTTCTGCATAAATTTGCAAAGCTTGAAACTATACCTTTGAGGGGTTAGCTCTTCATTTAAAATAGGTTTTAGGTGTGGTTGATAAGTATCACTGTTAGCCATTAAACTTGCTTGTGTCAGGGAGAGACATGGATTTTATGGGGAAGGTACGAGTTGTTATGTTGAAATAAAGGCATGTAGTAGCACAAGTGACAGGCTGACAAAAGGGTGGTATGTGAATGAATTTGTTAAGATAATTGGGCCATTAGTGTTACCTCTTGAAAGTACAGGTAAAAGAAGAGGATAGGTACATTTTTCTTTCTGATCAGAAAAGGATATGAAGGGTCCTGGTCAGCAGGAAATTCAGCACCTGTCAGTAGTGCATCACTGTAGCAAGTGAAGGTTAAGCCTGTAGCTCCATAGGCAGGAGCATAGCCAGCAGATCAAAGGACAAGATATTTGGTGCTCCTGAGTCTGCATCTGGGTCACTGTATTGAGTTGTAGCCTTTCCTCCCCTTCCAACTCTCTTGTGGTACAAGAGAGATGTTCCCAAATTGGAATGAGTCCAGCAGTGAGCCACCATTAAAGGAGGTGAGAGGAGGCGAGCAAATCACGCATGAGGAGGGGCTGAAGCACCATGGTTTCTTCAACTGAGAGAAGCATACAGGTAGACCTCAGTCATCTCTCACTACCTATAGAGAAGGCAGAGCTACATTTGTCCCTGAGATGTAGAATGAAGGGACAACAGCCACAGTTGCAAGTTGTAACTGAAGTTTTATTGGGATATGCACAAAAATAATTCACAGCAACAGTGGCTGCCCTGCTGCAATGCTTCACTAGGAAGGTTGTGAAATCTTGATCTGTGAAGGGATTCAAAACTTGGGTCAGGCAAAGCCCTCAGGAACTTGATCTAACTTTGAAGCTGTCCCTGTTTTGAGTAGGAAGTTGGACTAGCCTTAGAAGTCCCTTGCAACTCATATCCATTTTCCAAAGCGAAAAATCATAGAATAATTCAACTTTTAAAAGCTTAGGAAAAAAACAGTTGAAGTTAAAATGAAAAGTAGGGCCTCAATATATTTAATGCTGTATGATAGTTCCCTCCATACCTTCCCTCTTTCAGGAACATTTTGTTTTTCTGTTTTTTCATAAGTTTTCCAAGTGTGTTTTATTAGGACCCATCTGAGGTATGGCCAGTCGATTTTAAGTTTGCTATTTATCCTTTTGTTGATCATGCATTCTTCATAAGAGCCTTCCAGTTGTAAACCAGCTTGAGTAGGCTGGAAGTTACAGGGAGCACTGTTGGGAAGTCTTCTCTGAAAATACATGATGATAAGAAGGAAATTGAACTGTTGGAGCAAATCCAGAGGAGGCCACAAAATTGATAAGAGGACTGGAGCACCTTCCCTGTGGGGACAGACTGAGAGAGTTGGGGCTTCTCAGAGAGGAGAAGGTTGTGTGGAGACCTCATAAAAACGTTCCAGTATCTGAAGGAGGGGTCTACAGGGAAACTGGAAAGGGACTCTTTGCCAGGAACTGTAGTGATAGGACAAGGACAACTGGGTACAAACTGAGAGACAGGAAGTTTAGGTTAGATACTAGGGAAGAAACTTTTTACTGTGAGGGTGGTAAGACACTACAAAAAGTTGCCTGGGAAGGTTGTGGATGCCCAAGCCCTGGCAATGTTCAAAGCAAGGATGGATTTGGCTTTGAGCAACCTGGTCATGTGGGAGGTGTCCCTGCCTCTGGCAGGGGAGTTGGGGCTAGATTATCTTTTAAGATCCATTCTAGCCTCTTAACAGTCTATGATTCTATTATTCTATGTTGCTCTCTGTATAGATTCGTAGGTAGCTATTTCTGATTCTTTCTGTAACTTCAGTAAGTTTGTTCCTCATGGTATTCCCAAGAAATAAAGCTTGTACAATAGAGAATCTTGCATTAGTAGGGTTTAATTTCTTACTTGGGAAGGAATGCTTGAGGAAGAGGGGAAAGGATCTCATTTTTTGGGTTGTTCCTGTCCCCAGATTCCTCTTTGGAGAGCAGGACTGTCTTTGAGGTGATGGTGGGCTCTTTCACACTCCTTAGATCTGACTGATAAATTTTGAAGCCATCTGCCTTGCATCTTCACAGCTGTTCATACTGTACAGTATGCAGTAGCAAGTTACACAGACAAATAATTTTTTTTTCCTGGCTGTATGTATTCAGAGGAAAGGAGGCTTGAAACATTCAGCTGCACATCAGCAGCCTTCTGCCATAGCACAGGAGTGCTGTGTACTATGCACTTGTACATGCTTCTCTGTCCACTCTGATAGAGAAGTTTTGTGTTTCCAAAGTCAATTCTTGTAAAATTATTTGGGTTAGTTTACACAATTTAAATTGTTAGCTAAGTTTACCTGAAGGAAGTGGAAGAGTGCTCACATATGGTGTTTGCTTAGCCAAGGTAGTGATACAGTGCTTGGGGACAGCTAACATTTTCTGCAAGCACTAATGAGAATGGAAGAATTCTTTCGCTCAATTTAAGGTTGCTTCTGCAGTGTGGGTGTAAAGGCTGCAAAGAATCTGAACAGATGTCTTCAAAACTCATTGGAGAGAATATGCAAATGTTAACCAACTCATTATCACCTTAATGGATTGGGATTTGTTTTCTAAACTCTGTAGGGAATTGCATGTTTATAATTTATTCTCCCTATTCACTACTAAATTTTAATGTCTGTCAGTCATAAGTAGTTGAGTTCTCTGCCTCAATTGCAGATGCTGTAGGCTGTTGTGTTTTTTGTTTTACTAACCGTAAAGAACTAAGTACATGTTTGAAATATATGCTCCCTATTTAGTGTCTAATTTTTTTCATCCATGTAGTTACTCCTCTTTTAGTTGATTCCTTTTGAGATACCAAAATTTAAACTAAATCTATGGTTTATAATGCTACATTTTATTGTTTTGAAAATTGTTACAAGATTACAACTGTTCAAGATTAATTAAAGATGTCGCTCTGTGTCACTTTGCCTCCTGTAGTCCAGCCAAACCGAAGAACATAGAGCTGAATTTTAAAACACCTACGAATCAAGACAGTTTAGAAAGTGAGCAGGAAACTCTCGAAAAACCAGTTAATAAAACTAACAGCAACATTGCCAACAAAATTTCCTTGTTTGAAAACAAGTGTGCTAACCAGAGCCAGAGGCCTACTGACATCCCTGCCTCAAAAAATAGTACTGTACCAAGCACATTTGTTGGCAGAGCAAAGCTGAAATTCGGAAAACAACCTAAGGAAAATGAACAGCCTGATAAAACATTAAATAAGCAAAGCAGTCGTCAGAAGTTATTTGAGAACGGCACACAGGAGAAAGAAAGCACTGCAGAGTCAAAAGGCAAAAATGAAGAAGGCTTTACCTCTTACGAGGATATTGGGAAGACAACAGAACTTAAAGTAAAAGCTGCCATATCCCTTTTTAACCAAAGCAGCAAAAGTGATGCTGGTAGTATCTCTCTGAAGCAACCAGAACCAGAATTAACCACAGCAAAGAAAGAAAGTTCACCTTTTAAACTGTCTTCGCACTCACCTGTTAAAAGTGAAAATGCTCAAGATCCTTTCTACCAAAGAAATTACACTAGCTCAGAATTCCACAGAAATGAAGAAAAGATGCTGCCAAACACAGAGACTTTATCACCTTGCAATAATGATAAATATCCTCTACCATCTCATCAGGTTTCTAGATCAGAATTTAAGAAGATGGAAAATGGAGACAAAAAGGTAAAGCCAGGAGATTTGAACTTTGCAGTGCTGCAGTATGATGACAGCAGTCAAGACAGTATACTGGAATCAGAACACAACACCAACACACAAGAGAGCCCAGGCAAAACCTGTAACGGGTCTGCTGAAGATGACAACATTTTTGATTCTCCATCGGACATGAAGAAGTTTGCTGAAACAATAAAAAACTTAGACAGCTCAGTTTGCTTACCCCAGAAAAAGAAGAGGTCAAAGCTCCCAAAGTCTCCAGCACCCCACTTTGCAATGCCTCCCATTCATGAAGACAACTTAGAGAAAGTATTTGATCCTAGTGTATTTACTTTTGGTTTGGGACTGAGGAGGGAAAAAACACAGGAGCTGCTACCAGCACAACAAATTAAAATGCAGAGCCTGGAAACAATAGCTAGAGTCAGGCCCAAGCGTGCATCAACAGAGCAAAGTATCATATTCAAATCTTTGCAGTCATGTAGAGAGGAACCTGCCTTTACTCACGAAATAAATGGAAAAGAGAACATTGATTGTACAGATGGTGAAATTAAGAGATCACGGCTTGAAAAAAGCTCCCTCTTCTCAAGCCTGCTGTCTTCTAAAGAAAAGTTTTATAGTCCTTCTGTCACTTCAGTAAATAACACTACAGCTTTTGCAACTGACTCCTCAGGGATGCCTCCTTTACAACAGGATGTTTCTGGACCATTCATCATGCCTCAAAAATCTGAGGTAATAAAGATCATTCAGGAAATGAAACAATGTTTGTCTACCTCCTGAATGACTGTTAATTTTGGTTTTGCAATTCAGTCTCTTTCAGATTCGAAGTTTCCAAGTTTTGTGGAGAAGTACCTGCAAGCAGATAGTGCAAAAAAAGAACTAAGTTTACAAATGCCCAACTATGGCAACCCTGAGAAAAGTTTTTCCAGCTGGTTAGGGACAAACAGATATGAATCAAATGTCCCCCCTGGTTTATTAGATGTGGATGTAAGTATTGTGTTTTTTAAAAGCTGCCTGCAAAGTTATCCAGCTTTTAGGTTTTCAACAGGCAGTGTGCATGCATTGTTTTGTTTCCCCTCTTCGGGATATATATAGTTTACAAATACATTGAGGTGAACTTAGGTATGGTACAGTTTTACCTGAAAATGAGATGGCATCTATCACCATGATTAAGGGGTGGGGTTTTTTGAGACTTTTTGCAAATATGAATGGAAAGCGTAAGTCTGAATATGTCTTCATACTTGATTTTGTATTATATTGAAACAAATCTTAGGCTTTAATTTTTTATTGCAAATTACTAGAATGCTTTCTGTGAACTTCAGAAAACTTCTTTTGACAGTAATCTCTCTTCTCATTCCAACAAGAGATTCAGCCATTGTACTGTTAAATAAGTAACAGAGCAAATTTTTTATTTTAGCCCTCTATTGTATTCCCATGCATTTGGCAGAAAAATATATATTCTTCAAGAATAATTTAAGAACTGGGTAGTAGTGATTATTGAAAGTGCTGCTACAGTGGAGGGCTGTCCCTTGGTCTGATTACAAGCATCTCTTCCTCATGACTGAAGAGAGACCTATGTTTACCCTTCAAAGCAACTTTAATGTGGAATATATTTGTAATTTCTATTTTTAAAATGATGAACCAATGTCATGTAGTATTTGCTAGTTCTGCTAATGTAAGCCCTTATTATGATCTGAGAGGAAAATTATAATCAGGAGACCTAAGAACCAATGGAAAAAATACATTTCCTAAAGTTTAATAACCACATGAATGTGATTTGTGGAATTGAAGCAACATATAAGAGGTTTGAGAAATACTTTCCAAAGTTAATGGTTATCTGTTGTAACAGTTCTACTAAAAGGAGAGAGGTAGTAGAAACAGCTCCTTTCTTCATCACCTTGCAGGAGGCAACCATCCATGGTACCTTGCAGTTTTGAGAATGTAGTTTATTCTCTTATGGGAAGTTTCCTTAATTAGTGTGGAGGTGAAAATTGGGGGGGGGGGTTTACAGTAGTGTAGATTTATGTTGCCAGTTAAACAGGCTTTCTTACTCTGATGGTCCTGCTTGGATTTAAAAATTTGAATTTAAAGCTAAATGTCTAGTACTGTTTTAGTTTGGTTTTTGCTACTTAAACTGTTGTTCTTGAGTGGTTTCAGCTTTGCAGTAGAGTGTGGAGGCCTGATACAGCAGTGGAGTGTGTACATACCTAAGACTGCACTTCAGAGAATCCCTTTAGGCTTCAAAGGGTTTCTGGATTTCTGTGGCAGTGTGGCACTGTTGCTGACTGAATTGTCTTGCTCAAATTAGGAGTCAAAAATGTTTCTATGAGGTGTACCTACTGTGCATCTTCCACTAAGAAAATGATGATGCAATGGCTACTGGGTAATGTGAAGGAAAGAGTAAGGGCAACCCAAAACAATGACTTTGACATTCCTCAAAACACAGAACAAGTTTGAACTGGAATTGAAGCGCAGGCTAAAACACCAGTCATGCTTCAACATGTCTCGATGATGCCCACAAAAACCTGGTGGTGGTTAAGAACTCTGTCTTGCGACCACTACCTGCTCTGCACCCTAACTACTATGTTCTCATTAATTCCTTGCACGTGTTGCTGGTTACCTATTTAGGGGCAGGATCTGTTTTGGTCTTTTTCTTTGTGTGAATAATTCCTAGAAGAGCAGGACCCTGTCCCAGAATGAGCATTCCTGTCCTTGCTGGGAAACCAAACACATAATTTCAGTGCTTGCTTTATTTGTTTGAAGATGACATGATGCAACCACAACTTTCCCATATATTCCATATCATATAATTTACTTCTGACTTCAACATTGTTTTAGATTTTGTATCCCTCAGCGTGTTTTATTTGTTCTCAATATTTTTAGTTCATCACTTACTGCACAGTCTCAAGCTCTTTGAGGAAACCTGTTACAAGGTGTTCATCACAAAACTGATTATGCTAGTTAGCTCATACATTTATGTGCCATCATATCTTCTCAGTCGTCTCATATATTCCTTCAAAATACTTCATGCTTTATGGCTTGACATTTTTAGACATTTAAATTCATCTTTATCATTGTACAGCATGTACTTCATCAATGTCAGTTTTAAAAGTAGTCTCTTGGTATTGAACTCGTGGAATGTATAGAAAGCTGATCAGGAGGATTTTAAAGTGTTTCAAATCTGAAGTTAGCTGCCTTCAGTGAGATGATAATTCAGAGGTAAAAAAAAGTGTGTAAATTTATACATTTATGGCAAGGTGCTCTGCAAGAGGAAGTAGAGATCAAAGTGGTAGGTGTAGTTGAAAGGTTACTGGTTTTTACTATTCAGAGTAGTTTTTATTTTGTTCTACTAGCCCTTTTTGTATATCTGAGTGTATTTATTGAAAATGTTTTTGATGTTGTGGGGGTTTTTTGTGATTTTTCTCTCCTCACTGTCTGTTAGACACTTCCAAGAAATGGACAAAGTAAAATCAATCCCAGACCTGGCAAGGTAAGATCAGTTTTAATAGTTTTACTGTTCTTTTCTGTATTTAAAGCCTAGGAAGATAGAACTATATGTTGCTGGTGTGTTTTTCTGTTTTGGTTTTTCTTTCAACACAGCTGGTGATATGCTGTGACTCAGACTGTCAAAAAGCTGGCATTGAAGTTTTTCATGATGTTCCGGATTGCAGTTCTTGGGTTCTGTCACCAACAATTTTAGTTAAAGTCATCAGAGGATGGTAAGAGAACAATTTTTACTCTTTATACAAAGATTTTTACTCTATCCAAAAATGTTTTGAAACAGAGCTGGCATGTAATTCACAGTAAATCTGCCTTGTAAATGGTAATGTAACATGGGCAGCTGTGAGCAAGAAATAGGGCATTTTACCTCTGCAACAGGAAGTTCTGAGCTGAAAAACCTATTTCGCTGACCATTTGAGTGAGTGTTACCATCTGGAGGGACGCGAGATTTCACCAGGCATAGGTGTGGGATGAAATGACAGATTGTGTCCAGCTATTTTGTCCTTCAACTCCTCTGGTCATTATGGATTCTTGCATAGTATTTGGATTGGACTAAAATGCTAGCAAATAAGTTTAAAGGCAGGTCTTACATCATTAACTTAATGACCAAAAGAATAAGATGGTGCTGTAGAGATAATTGACTGTTTCTCTGACAAAAGGAGGGATTTTGCTCTAAAAGCTATATTGCCCAAGCATAATTCAAAACAAGTTCATCTCCTACTTGTCTTCACAATATCAACAGAAGGGCTATTAGTAGTGTGGCTAGCATGGCAATTTATGCTGTGGCCAGGCTATAATGCAGTCAAATAGCAGGTTCTCAAAATGAATTATCTGATAGTAAGGTGCAGACACAAGGGCTAGCTGCTCTAGGAGGTACTGGGAAGCACACTGATTGCTGTTTAGCTTTAGAAAACTGGAATGAAAACCTTTTGATCTGTGTAAACCACGTTGTCTTTTCCAGTGTGGTCTAGAGGGACTGGGTTTGGGGTTTTTTCCTCCTTCCACTGAGAGCTTGAGTGAAGGATTTGTATTTGCAGACGGATAAAGTTCCTATTTAATTATATATTCCAACCTGCCATTAAAAATGAAGTTGTCCTTGTCTTCTGAGCAGTCTTATCATGCTCTGGCACATCTACACCAGCTCCTGTGGAACTCCAGGCCGTTGTTCACAGGATCCAAGCAACTTGTCTGTTTATACATGATGCAGCAGTCTGCAGTGTCATTGTTTTCTGATGTACATGTTGGTTCTGATTAGTATCTCATACAAAGTCTGGTATTCAGAGACAGTAGTCTTTGCTGCCCCAAATGATCAATTTTAAAAGGTGGAGAAGTTTTTTGTGAAAGTACAATTCAGCAGTAGATATCTTTGGTTTTAACATTGCTTTTAAAGGTATCACAGAGATTGGAAATGGCTTGCATCAGCAGTGTTGGGTGAATAAGCTGGTTTGGGAAAATGGGAGGGGTCTGGAAACAGTACTGTGTAGAAAGAATTTAAGTGGGAACATGATTTTTGCAAATCACTTGATAAAGCACCATCAAAAATTATATTTTTTAAATTTATTTTAAGCTGGATACTCTATGAGAAACCAAATTTTGAAGGCCCTTCTGTTCCATTGGAAGAAGGAGAGTTGGAACTCACAGATATTTGGGGTGCAGGTACTTCTGAAGAGCAAAGTGACTGCAAGTCTGAAAAGCCTGCAGTGATCGGTTCAATAAGACATGTTGTTAAGGCAAGTAACATAAGTGGAAAAAATCTTGTATGGATCTTAATGTACAGTGATGTTTTCTACCAATACAGAGTGTGATTGGTCTATTAGGACACAAGTGTAACATGAGCTACAAGTGCATGAAACAATCTTCCAAGTAGAATTTCATGTTTAATCACAAAATGCATGTGGGGGCTTTTGCACAATGGGGATTGTGGTAACATCAACAGGAAAGACAGGGTAGGAACAAAAGTTGGTGGGCTTTATTAGAATAGCCACCAAAATGCTACATGCAGCATATGCTTTGTAGTCTGGTCAGTCTCAGGAAAAGCATCCCAGAAAACCATCAATAATTCTGTATTTTCAAAATATGGCTTTTTCTTTTTTTTCCAATACAAACCAAAGTTGCACTAAACACAAAATTTAATGTCAAATGCCAAACTTTGGTTTTCCCGGTATGGGCAAACTTACTAGTGAGTTTCACACGTGGGGCAGCCTTTCTGCATGCACTTTTAACCTACCATTAAGCAGTTCCAGTTGCAGGTTGCCAAAACAAGCACGAGCCATGAAGTTATTTGACTAGGAAAGAAAAAGGAGGAATATATATTACTTGTAACTACAATTCTTGTTTAAGTTGCAGTTCTCTTCAAGGATGGCTTGTTTGGTGTTATCTTAGGATTTAATTTGCTAGAGGAGATGTTAACTGATGAAAGAAGATGCATTCCTGCCTAGATGGCAGAAGGTAAACAATGTAAATGCTGATTAGAGATTGACTGACTGTCTTGGTTCAGAGACTGGCAAACTGGCTTAGCTAAACTTTTATTATAGGCATCTAATAGCAGTAGTAATTGGCAAGGGGGGAAACAATTTAAAATAAACAGGTGTTTCAAAACTGATTTAGTTATGCACAGTAATTACAGAACTCACAGCACAGATCAAGTGATTATGGCGATATTCATTTTTCAGGATTACAGGGTTTGCCGAATTGATTTGTATACAGAGCCTGAAGGGTTAGGAATCGTGACTTCCTTTTTTGATGACACTGAAGAAACAGGGGTGTTTGGAACCACTCAGAAGACTTGTTCTATTAAAGTACATTGGGGCATGTAAGTATGTAGCTCTGTATGAATGTGTAGTGCAATGAAAGGAATTTGGTTTAAACCATTGGTTACACCTGTCAGACTTGTGAGCAGGCTATATTTATTCTAGTCCTATATTTTGGTAGTGTTTGTTGACAGTAGTGTTAGTACATCACTGTAACGCTTCACTCTTGGAGAGTCTGCCCTCTTAGAATGTTTTGTTAGAGCCAGATTTTCTTCTGCTTGCATGCAGAATAATATATAAATTTATATAAATATATAAATATAATATATAATTTATATAAAATATATAAATACTGAATAACCCCTGTGTATTTGTGGCCAAGGAATAAGAGTTTGTCTCTCTTGCTGTTTCTCATTCAGGCAAACTTACTATAAGTGAGACTAGGGAATGAACTGTTATAATAATACCACATTTCCCACTTACTTTCTTCTAAACTTGAAATCATCCTACTAAATAAAGAAAATTTTTGAAGTCCTTCTGTTATAAACTAAGACTTGGCGCTTTAGGGAGTCCATACATGACATTCTTGTATTTCACAGTGCATTTTGATCTGTGTTTTTATGATGATGTTTAAGACCAATATGTTATGTCACCTGAAACTATCTGGTCATCTGAGTTAGGAGGGTAATACCATGAACCAAGAAAGCTATTATGAGAAAGATAAGAAAGATTGTAAGATGATTATGTTATAAGAAAAAATCCAGGTGCTGCATCAATATTAGTTTTCATGACTTAATAAACAAACTTGTAAATTGTTATGGAAAACATGCCTCAAAGTAGTACTGAGAAAAGTATGCAGAAGAGAGAAACTTCTTTCAGAAAAAGTGAAACTGGAACCACTTTCAATCATGTTGGATCTTGCAGAACTTCTTACAGGGTGTACAGACCTTGGTTGTTAGCTCTTACATTTGGGCACTGATAGCACTTGCCTTGCTGCAAATTATCTAACTATCAAAAACTGCTCAGCTAAAGGCAGGTGTTACATACCACTGCAAAGATGTTTCAAATATGCCACATGACATGGACATTTTTGTTGTTAGGCGAAGGGTATTTTATCTGAGTAAATACACCTTGACTTGTGGAAAAAAATGAAGCATTTCGGTATATAGGCAGATTTGAAGATGTCCAAGTAGTTGCTTCTCTGACAGGAAGTTATTTCTGGTGAGCTGCAACCTTAATCCAAATTACATGTCTCGCAAGAGTAATGAAACCAGATATGTTATTTGGAGGTTGATTGTTAACTCACTTCATCTACGTCTCCACTTTATTTCTGTCTCATTTAAAAGCTATCTGTGACTAGTAAAATTACAATTTTTTAGGAGGCAGAGCCTGTGCACATCTCTGAGTTGTCTTTATTTTGCATCAGTGTAACAGCATTGTTTTACTAAATCCTCTTGCTGTCTTAAAATCTCTCTTGCATTTGGATCCCTGAAGGAAAGCAGATTAATATTTGCACCAGGAAGTGAAATAGATTATTTTTCAACTGTCTTTCTCAGATATCTGTTCATTAGTCCAGTGTAGAAAGAAGTCGCTTTCATGAGAAATTCAGCAAATGGCTGCTGCTTTTTTGCACGTTGCACGGTTGGGGATTTTTTGCCTTTAATTTACAGTCATGACATAGTTCAGTGTATTGGCAGGTGAGGGAGGCTCTGATTCTGAGTCACCTTGCCATGTGGGTGTGGTTGGATCATCTTAAAGTTTCCCAGTGTTCATGCTTAATTGCTGTTTGTTAAAAGCTGCCAACAAAAATGAGTCAATGCACCTTTATCTTCTGACTGTACTCTCTCCTTGTTCTTCCATGTGTGTCAGTTCTTGCAGTGAAGTTAGTCATAGAATCCTTTAGGTTGGAAAAGGCCTTGTAAGACCGTCCAGTCTTACCATTAAGCAGTCCAACCACTAACCCAACACTGCCAAGCCCACCACTAAACCATGTCCCTAAGCACCGCTCCTGCACATCTTTTAAATACCTACAGGGATGGTGACTCCACCACTCCCCTGAGCAGCCTGTTCAGTGATTGACAATTCTTTCAGTGAATGATTTTTTCCTAATATCCAGTCTAAACCTCCACAGGTGCAACTTGAGGCCACTTCCTCTTGTCCAGTCACTTGTTTCTTCTGGGAAGAGACTACCTGGCTACAACCTCCTTTCAAGGCAGTTTTAAGGAGCAATGAGGTCTCCCCAGAGTCTCATTCTTTCCAGGCTGAACACCTCCAACTCCCTCACTCACACTTCATTAGACCTGTGCTCCAGACCTTCCACCAGCTCCGTTGTCCTCTTCTAGACACGATCCAGCACCTCAATGTCCTTTGTGTAGTGAGTGGCCCAAAACTGATCCTGAAACACAGGATTTGAGGTGTAGCATCACCAGTGCTGGGTACAGGGGGACAATCACTGCCCTGGTCCTGCTGGCCACACTATTGCTGATACAGGCCAGGATGCCATTTGCCTTCTTGGCCACCTGGGCACTGCTGGCTCATGTTCAGCTGCTGTTGACCAGTACCCCCAGGTCTTTTTCTGCCAAGCAGCTTTTCAGCCACTCTTCCCTAATCCTGGAGCACTGCTTGGGGATGTTGTGACCTGGCATTTTGCCATGTTGGACCTCATCCCATTGGCCTCGGCCTATTGATCCAGATCCCTCTGTAGAGCTTTTCTTACTCTTCAGCAGATCAACACTCCCACCCAACTTCTTGTCATCTGCAAAACAGCTGAGGGAACACTCAAATCCTTTCATCCAAATGATTGATATTAAGGTATTAAACAGAATGCACCCCAGTATTGAGCCCCTGGAAATACCACGTGTGACTAGTGACAAGCCAAGGGCTTACTGAATGATGTGAATATGGGGCACACAACATATCAAACAATCAGCTATAGACAGTAGTAAAACTAAAGCACCTTGTTTGTTACTTGGAGCCATGTATCTGCAGTGAAACTGCACCAATTTGTGCCAGTTTACATTAGCTTGGAATCTCTCTTTAATGCATGACAGAGTGATGGATTATTTTAATATCTTTGATATCACAAGATTTGTACATTATGATCCTCACACAATTGAAGGGTTGGCTGCAAAAAGTGTTGCTGTTTATATGTTTTACACTGCTCCACGCTACACTTCTCAAATTTGAATTGAAGAAATACTCTGATATCCTTATGCAGAGATCAGCAGTATGACTGTTTCCAGTAAGTGATTACTGGCTAAGATTTTTTTTGAAAAAGCTTTGAAAAACTACTTTTGCTACCCCTATCAAGAATTCTAAAAGTTTTGGCTTTCAAAGTAGGTTTATTAGCAGACACAAACCATGAGGAAGTAGATTTCTAAGCAGTTGTCAGGTCTTTCTATGTATTAGTAAATAACATAAGGTTAGAATTTTTTTATTGAGCATATTTTGCATCAAATACCAGTTGAGTTTAGTAGAGATTTTTAAAGTTCTTGTAAATTGGTTCTGCACTTTAAAACTATTCTAAAAAATAGTAGAATAACCTTAAACCTTGACATTTCAGTCTAAATATGGTTGCCTTCAGAAAAGACAGGATCAAAGTCTTACTGTTCACTGATTTGGTTTGGGGTTTTTGGCCTGGTCAAACAAAAGGCATGTGTTATTGGTGGCTCCTTTGGAGCACAGAAGTTTGTCAGTATGCCAGCCTGTAGCTGGCAGTTTTGGTGGTAAAGAAACAAAGTTTTGTTAAGGATACGATGATCTCTTTCCTGAAGTAAGCATATTGTCTGGTTCTTTACTGTTCAGAAGTGTTCTGTGGTTTTCATCTCTTGCTTTTGTCCCTCTACCCCCTCTCCTTTTAGATGGCTTCTTTATGAAGAACCTGGTTTCCAGGGAGTCCCATTAATGTTGGAGCCTGGTGAATATCCTAATTTATTATTCTGGGAGAAGAAGGAAGCCTACATTAGGTCCATGAGACCCTTGAAAATGGTAAAATACTGTTATTACTTAAAAGTTAAATGACCTATGTTTATGTGTTCTAAGTAACATATTAAGGTTGCTAGATTTTTCAAGATTTACAAAAATCTAACTATTTTAAAAAGCCCAAAATTTTTAGTCTATAACATTCTTGAATTTACAACATTTGATTGCATCTATCTCTGCCATTAATCTGCCTTTTATTTCCACTTGTGCTCTTTAAGGAATATTTCACCTTAGTCCTGCATTTTTGTAAAGAATTGATGACTCTAAGAGATATCTGTAAGTTGACTGAGTTATGAACAGCTTAATTTTTATTTCTTCTTTTTTTTTTTCTTTTAACAGGGTGGTCGCAAAGTTGAATTCAGTGGGGAGCCAAAGGTAAAAATCAGTATTTATTTGATTGTCCAGAGCTGTTTTACAGCACATAAACTACACATGGGTAGTTCATAAGTATGCTTTGATTGTATACCAGCTACTGATGGTTTACTCTGGGTAGTTCTTTTGTATGTGGCCACACCATGAAAATGCAACTTCTGTCACAGTTCTGCATCCATTACATGCATATATGACAGTATTTATAGCAATCCAGATAATGCAGATGGGTAATGAATGCTCAAGCCCTCATGTTGCATCTCTAGTGGAAAGGCCTCTTGCAAAGAATAGAGAGAGCCCATTAGTTGGTTTCAGCATTTTGCATTCTCCTTCCATGTGCCCATACAAAAGAAACTGTCTATTGTCAGAATTTATCATCCTCCCTGCAACTTTTCTTTTGCTTCATTTCCACTACAGGTAATTGTTTATGAGAAGCCTTTCTTTGAAGGAAGACATGTGGAAATAGAATCAGAGATCTTTATGCTTGACGACAAGGAATCAGAAGACAAGACAAGACTTCCACTTGCATCAGTGGGATCCATGAAAGTACTGGGAGGAGTGTAAGTGTGGAAAAGCAGTACTTATCCTTCAGCTGAAGTAGTGACTCCATAGGCTGCAAGTTTCAGTGGACAAATCCAGTCCCTGTTAATTTTGTTTTCCTACTTTTTGGGTTGAGGTATACACCAGGGTTAAATTTGAAAATATTTACAGCAAAAGAGTAAATGTCCCATATCTATATCTGTATCTTCTTCATGAAAACATGGAGTGGCACTTGTCCATTTTCACATGCAGACTCTGTTGTTGTTGTTCAGTTGGGTTGCTTACGAGAAGCCTGGGTTTGAAGGCCATCAGTACCTGCTGGAAGAAGGAGCGTATCGGGATTGGACAGACTGGGGTGGCTACGATGAGGAGTTGCAGTCCCTGCGACCAATTGTTGGTGTAAGTCCCAAGAACACATAGTAGGTGTCTCCTGAGTGCTCTGAGGTGTCATGTGCAACTTTCCTTATGGTGCTTCCCTTTGTTTTAACAGGACTTCACAAGCTCCCATATGATAATGTACAGTGAAAAAGACTTTGGATCAAAGGGTTCCAATATCAATGTGTTAGGCATCATTTCTAATTTGAAAGACACTGGATATGGGCTGAGGACGCAGTCTATAAATGTGCTAAGTGGCGTGTAAGTGATTTTTTTATTCACTCTTTCATTTTAGATATGCTGGTCTTTATAGAAATTGGTGGTGTTTGCAGATGTTTTTCAGCACCCTAACTTCTATGTGGAGTCTTCAGATAAAATTTTCTGCCCTTGACCACAGAATGTGAAAAGTAAAGTTTTGGTGAATATGTACAGTAAATTGTCTTTCTTCTCACAGTAAGACAGTCCCAGGAAGCATCAACTTTGTGATACACAAAGTATGAAAACATGAGATGACATTTCTTCAAGAGAGAAAGGAATAGCTTGTTCTTGTGGCTGGATTTGTTTTAAGCATTTCAACAGAAAAATTGTTACGGAAATAATTTCCAGGTTTAAAACTAATTTCCAGGCTTCTTGCATTTGACCAGATGCAGATTCCTTGTTATTTCTCTCACTTGTGTGTTAAATAGAGATAACTTTTGCCATGCTCACTAATACGTTTTGATACTAGGGAGAGTAACTGTTCTGAAAATTAACATTGCTTTTGCAGTGAGTCCTATAGGTTAAGAGTGGTTTAGTGCTGTGGTGTTGTTTTATTTGTCTGAGTTTTTTTTAACATATGATTCCCAAAACTCTGTATTAGCCATGGCCATTAACAAACTAACTCTGTGCCATGAGTGCTATCACATGCAGTTGATCAGTTGATAGACTTTGCTGTTTGATTAGTCAAGTCCATCAATTGCAGATTGAGTTTCACAGCCTTGCAGACCATGTCAAAATATTTTGGAAATGCAGACAAATATTAGCAGTCATGGCTGCGAACACACAAAATTAACTAAAGTAGTAGAACCAAAAGAGCACGAGATGTACAGGCTGTCTTTCTGCTTCATATGCAGGCAGGTGACTTGCTGGAAGCTCTGCCTTACCCAGCCACACCCTAAATCTTTCCATGTGTTATCTGTGCTCTATCTCTGCAAGTTTTGTCTGGATGAAGGTTGCAGAATCAAGCTCTGTGCATTCCAGAGGAATGCTTTTAATTTGTGCATGAATATGGTGTGACAGCAGGTTTTTTTCTGCCTGGTGACCTTTGAAGTCACTGTGCTCTTTTGTCTTCTGTAATATGCAAGGAGATTCATGGGAGTCACCTCTGAAGGTTGGGAAACAAATTGTGGGTTGCCTATCGTGCCCTTCATGTAGTTGTTCTAGTAAATGTGTCTGTTGCATCTGGGATAGGACTCATACATGAGTTTGAGCATTCTAGTAATTAAGAGTGACTTTAATACTGTGATGGCAAAAGTGGCTTGAAGTCTTTACGAACAAAACTTGTCCCACAGACTCTGCTACCACTCCTGTAATCTCACTTTGTAGTCTCCAAAAGATGTAATTTGTAGCAGTAAGCTTTTTGAAAATTCAGATGCATTGTTCATAACAGGTGGTTAGCATTCAGCTCTTAGGAGTCTTGTATAACCCCTCTGTGTCCAGAGAGGTTGTGAGTGTTTGGGAGTTTTGTGGTGATGTTACAAAATATTAGTGTGTCAGAAAGCTTGAATGATCTGTGTGAAGTCATGTTTGGCAATACAATGCTTTAGTTTAAGTGTTAACTGCCTGTTCAGGAAGAATAATTTTTTTATATCTTTCTTTCCAAGAAATCTGTCATAAAGCAATGAATAATCCATTGAGCAATTTCCTGAGTTGTTTAGACTGTAATGCAGATTATGACATAGTGAACTGTGACAGATTCAGTAAAAGCTTGTCATAATATTTTGAAGTAACCTTCCTGGTATCATATTGAAAACACTTAATTAAAATAAGAAGTCAAAAATGTAGGAAGCCCTGAACCTTTCATTGCAATTTTTTAACTACAGGTATCTGGGTAAGCAGTTAGAGCAGTAAGATAACAGATGATCTGTATTTCCCACATAATTAATTTGACTGTTCTGTAATTTAAAGGGTATATCAAAGAAAAGAAAGCCTGACACTGCAATGCACAGATACTATGGAACAAGTTCTGAGCTCAAGTGCAGATTGCTGGGGACAGCCCAGCTTTGCATTTGGGAAGTGATTATTCCAATTTGGGGTAATTTAGTACTAGCTGCATTAAAATTGTTAGTTATTGTGTTTCTAAACATGTTTTCAAGCAATATTTTCATGTCTTTGCTAAATCCATTGTAAAGTTATCCTGAAAAATATATTCTAAGGAGATGAGCATTGACTTTTTGAAAAATGAAAATGTACTTCTTTAAAAATGAAAATGTTTTGCTCTTTAGCATTTTTTGGAGACTGGCCAGACATAAAATTCAAAAATTATTTTTCTGCCATTAGGGTGGGAGAAAGCAATCCAGGCTGCCTGAAAATAGGAGAGGCCTTTCTTGTTTTAAGTAGGGTTTGATCTTTACTTCCAAACTGGTAGAATTTGAAGTGGCGGAAAATGGAACTATTTACTAGCAACAGGTAACACCCTTCACAAGTTCAAGCAAGTACTAAAATCAAGCGTTGTACTATTTTGATTTCCCCTCAGCTTAAAAACTTCATCAAGCTTACATTTAATAGTGATCAAAATCACAGGAACTGCATGTTTGAAATGTGCTTTCTCTTTATCCATAAACACACCAAACTTTTGCCAGAACTCCTGAAGAAACTCTTGTCTTTTAGTTGATTTCTTTTGAACTTGCTGGAAGAATTTTTCCAGATTTGTTTATTTTATGTAGTCATCTGTTTACTGTTGTCATGTTATCAGCCTGGTTTTCCCCTAGTTTTCAAGTAATTAATCCACAATGTAGATTTGGCTGCGTCTAGTGTACATATGGATAGTGATATTAAGGAAATAATTAGGTAATGAGTGGTTCATATACAGAAACCAGAAGGTGTAGTAAATTTATTCTAGATGCAATCAGGAAGGTAACATGAGTGAAACTGAAGAGACTCATGGTACAAGAACAAACCTCTACTGGGAGCTGAAAAGGGCAAGTACCGCTGGTTACCCCACTGGAGAACACAAAAAGCCTTTCAAGGAGTCACAAAGTTTGCAGGTCCCTGGGATACCAAGAATCACAGTCACAAAGGAGCATGATGAACCCATTTTCTCTTTCCTATAAACAGAATTTTATTACCTCATCCTGTCTGTTAATTATGGTAAAAATCTGCAAGTGCCAGTTAACTTTCTGACCTCCCTCCTAAAGTTAGACAAAGTGAGTCCTGGGCTAACTGAGGGCAAATCCGATTTTTGGTGAGTTACCCATGTCTGGATTATTTTCTTGGCTCTACTTTCAGACCCTGTTTGTTTTCCTCAGTGTCATAGACAGAAGTTTTTGGAGAAAGATTCTCTGTGTGTAATAGTACTAACAATATATAATCAAAGCTTTATGCTGCTTCTGGTTTCAGGGGCATGGATGGTGCCCAGGAGTAAAGTTCTCCATCACCCTCCTGCCAGCAACCTGGGAGGGAGCTGCTGCTCAGCCTCACTGAGGCAGTTTGTACCTCTGGGGGTTACAAAATCTCTTGTGTTAGGAGAGCTCACTCCCTGTGGGGCAGGATGGTTGCTGCCATGCTGCAGAGCAGTACTTCAGTTTTTGTTGTGCCTGGCAGCTGGAATGTGTCTCTCTTGCTCAGCTGTGGAGGCAATGTCTTGCTCTCGAGGCCTTTCTGTTAAGTGGGAAGTTGGATTAAGGCAGTGCTCCTTCCTAGGGAGAGTCTTGAGGTTGGACAGGTTTAGCTGGTACTGAATTCAGCTGCCTGTCCTTGATGATGTTATTACTACTTTCAGCAGCTTATATGGGCTTCTGAATGAAGTGGAGAAGCACAAGTATTTCACCATTAAGCCCTGACTCTAGGAACTGTCTAACTGCATGGGCTGACTTGCATAGAAGAGTGGCACTTAATTATTTAAATCCCATTTATTTAAAGGTAAACATGTGCAAGTGAGATTTGTTGATTACTTCTGCTCTCAGGCTTCTTTTTAGGTGGAGAAAACTAAATAACTGCTATCAAGGGACTCTTAGGAGCCTGCTGACTCCTAATGTTTTACATTTCACTTTACATCAGAAACACTTGTTTGCATAGATCTCAATTGAGTAAAACTACCATGCACCATTGCTGTATCCTGGCACTTGTGCATTGAAAAATCTAATGAATGTCTGCTGAAGAAATTGTTTCAGGAAACCTCATTTTCACTGCTTTTGGTATAGGTGGTATACAGGTATAGACAACACCTGAGACATTTGAACTCTCTGCTCAGTTTATTGTACATACCACTGTCTCTTTGATGAATTACTCCAAGGTGATTGTGAGATGGGTCTTGAAATATGCCGTAAGTAATTTGTGCGTAACAAGTTGGAATAATTGATTCTATCTGAGGCAAACCAAGAGATGTGAATAGTGATATATGTGAATCACTGTTTGAGTGTTTGCCATGGGCAAGTAAAACAAAGTTCATACTCTTGGCACATGTTGATGCAGCTTTTATTTCAGTTTGAGGTTTTCCCACTTCTTGTATCTGCAGAGACTCTGGCATTTTTACTTGGAATAAAAGTGCAGCTTAGTAGAATCCACTTGATTGACACATGTAGATAATTTATGCAGAATTTTGATGTTGAGAGTTATCTTCCCTTGCAGACTTTTAAAATCTGTGTCATTTTACTGCTTTATGATATGAAATTTTTTGTTAGTGTTAAAACTCAGTAAGTTTCTGAGCCCAATGAAAGTGGGTTTTGGCATAACCTAGCATACACTCATTATGCACCACAGTGACTAAAATTAAAGGCAGGTTGACCCTGAGTAGATTTCGTTGTAGAACCAGGAACCAGCAAGATGTCTTCATTCCTGCATAAATCTAATGAATGAAACGCAGCTGCTGCTGTGGTCTGTTCTCATATGGGCACTCAGAAAACTACAAAACAGAAAAATCAGTCGGAATGTAAGTACGGGAAGGTTTAGGAAATGTAGTAGTGAAAGGCAAGAGAAGTTCTGCAGTTTATCACTATATCAACTGTAGCATAGATGCAGGAGGTTGCTTGGTTTGGGCTTTCAGTATGGAACCAGAGTTAGAAGAACACTGTAGTAGAAGATTTATTGAATGTAGTAGACTATGCATAACAAGACTAACCGATACCATATATTTAAAATTGGACCTAAAGTGCTGCAGGGATAATTGGACATCAGAGAGGTATATGCATTGATTTGGTTGCTTTTCCAATACTTCAAGTGTATATTATCTCAAAAGTGGAAAGCCTTTCAAAAAAGGCATATTCCAACTGAGACAGAAGACTTGATGCAGGTCTCTGAGTTTGTGGCCTATGTCAAGCATCAGATCTAACTGAGTAGTTACAATAATGGCTTTGCATTTAAATACATTGATCTGGTTAAGTTTGTGGTTGTTTTAATGCTTAATTTTCAAGGACGTTCTTCTTGCTGTCTCTGATTCCTAGCAGGGAAGTCTGCTCTGATTAGCATAAATGCCTGTTGTAGCAGCTCAACATCCTGTTGGGGTGTATATTTGCTTAAACACAAGTGAACCGTAGCTACAGGCAACATTAAAAATCAGTATTGCTACATTTACTGTCCAGATGACTCTGAAAGTTAGTTTTGTTGGAAAAGCTGTATTCTGATATCTGTCTGGTTTTTTTCGGGTTTTTTTAAAGAAGAACTTGACCTAGGTAAAATAATAGAATTGTAAAGCATCTTGAAATATTCTTACTGGAGATAACTTTTAGGATATGTAGCAGATGATGTGTCTGAACTTGTGGTTTGCTTTAGCTAATTCACTCTGATTTGTATCAATGTAGTGCAAGGAGGCAGTAAAATTTGCGTGGGGTTTGCAGTATCAGATACACTGGTTTGTTTAGGGTTTTAACAGCATCACAATTTGGCACTTCAGATTTTTTATTTGTTCTTACATTAGGACAGTAATGAATATATACATCTGTATTTTGGAAAAGTAGTGTGACTTCTACCAACCACTCTCCTCTTCTTTCTCTTTCAGATGGGTGGCTTATGAGAATCCTGAGTTTACAGGGGAGCAGTATATACTGACTAAAGGGCTTTATCCCAGCATTGAGGCATGGGGGGGAAAGAATTGCAAAATATCTTCCATCCAACCCATTGTTATGGTAAGGAGTTAATTTTATACTTGTTTTGCAAGTTTCTCAAGTATTTGGAACTCTACTTTTTCTATCAAAATGAGTTTATTTACATTATTTAATCAATAATTAATAGTAAATTTTGTATGTTATTTTATCACTGTTGAAATTTTTTTTTCACTTTTTCCCCTCAAAACTTTTGCAGGATATTGTTGGAAGCGAAAGGGGTAAAGTCAAGGTAAGATACTTCTCTAAGCACATGAAACATACTGTGTAGTGTCTGTAACATGTAAATAAAGAAATGGCTATTCGTCCAGGAACACTCAGGCATAGATGGCTGATTAGTCAGACAAAGAGTGAAAACTACAGGTGAAGGAAGGCTACTTCCCAAACCTCTTGAGTAAGGCACACTAGGAACCAAGGAAGGTGGGATTTAATACAAAATTGCCATCAGAAGTTTCTTAGAGCACTGGCAATGTTTTGGTTCAGCAAGTGAGGTGTTTTGGGGCATCAGTGATGGTTCTTAGGAGCTGGAGCCTGCAACCCTCTATGCAGAAGTGCATGACCTGAAGTCTGTTGCTGAGGTGGTATCTCTCTACAACACAGATATTGTTGTTCTTGGTGAGGGCACTACAGGGTAGATGTTGTTGTTCTTGGTACAGCTGACTTAATTCCTTTTGAACCTATTTCTTTGGTTAACAGTTTTGCTATGATGGTTGCACTTGAAGGGAGTTGTTCACTCACAAATACTGCTGAGTTGTGCTTAAAAGTTAATGTCATCTTTGTCAATAACTTAGGGGAAGGAAAAGGCAGGGAGAACTTGTTTGTTCAGTAAGTTAATATATTTCTACATTGGATTGTCTCCTGTGTGCAAGTACTAATATGTAGTTTTGACAGTAAGGCTAATGGACAGCTTTTTTGTCCTTAATTTTGAACCTTTTCAGGTTTGTCCCTGTACAAAGTTATTTTTATTTTCATTTCAGTGAAAATGGTGAGTATATCATGCAACTAAAAACTAAGGAGACAATTCTTAGCTGTCCTGATTAGCAGCACGCTTCACTGGAATCTTCTGCATAGGGATAATGCATAAACTATGGGGAATAAAACTCAAGGCTGCTTATTTCCAGCTGTGTGCATGAAAAATTATTTGCATCTGTATATTATATGTCTATTAAGACCCTATCCTAAGGAAGACCTTATCCTAAGGAAACAAAGAAGTAGTGGCTTGCAGCCAACAGACTGCATCCATTGTCAGCGTTCCTCTTTGGAGAATGCTGTACCTGCCCACGCTGCTATCTCTATTAAGAGTGAATAAAGCTGGTAGGCATGTTGTAATGTGAATGACTTCTGTGTGATCATGGCTAATTAACCTCTAAACAAATTAGCAAGTTTGATGCTTAGAATTTTTTTTTTAATAAGGGCAAAAGACTCTGGGGGATGTATCCTCTGTTATCCTTGGAGCAGAGAAAGAGCCAACATGAGACTGTCTTTAGCTGTTACAGGCACATAAAGCCAATCTACCCTGGGAATATATACTGTGCCTCTTGGCATGCTGTCTGAGTCTGTTGCCAGGCTTATGCACCATTAGTGTTCTGCAAAGCAGAGAGTTTTCATTTACTGGGAAGAGTATGCATTTTGGAGACTAAGCAGATTGATAATATAAAAGAAAATTTTTTATGGCCCTTTAATAAAATGTGTGCCTCTTCTGGCCATTCTGTGGGAATTTAAACATCTTACCCAGCAGATAGACCAAGGAGCTCTACTTGTTATTGTTGTTTTAATTATTTTGTATGTTGCTAAGTGATTTACAGCCAGAAGTAATTTTTGGAATTGTTACCTTGCTCTCTTGAACAAGGATTGCAAAACTGAGGAGGTAACAAACATAGGTAACCAAGGACGTCTGCGTGGTTTTAAGTATGTTTTTATCTAATAATAGAATTAATGGTAGAAATGTAACTAAAGGTAGAAGAATGAATTTCCTTAAATATGTTTATAACTTTTTAAAGGTCCAGTTATTTTCAGAGCCTGAATTCAAGGGTAACTGCCAAATATTTGAAAAAAGCACAAGATGTATTGATTCATTTGCTGTGAAGTCTTCAAAAATTTTAGATGGCAGGTAAGTTACATTGAATGAATACTGCAAAATCACTAAAATGGTAGAAGTTTTAGAAAAGCAACCAGCTTTCTAACACCTGAGGTGGTTTCATATATGGGGACTTACAGAGTCCCATTTTGCAGTTTGCACATCTTCTGCATTTTACTGGCACAGATGTCTTAAGAGGAAATTTATTCTCCTTCTTTCTGCAGCTGCATAGTGTATGACCAGGAGGAATTCGCTGGTAACCATTATGTGTTGGAAGAAGGGATCTATCCTGATCTGATGGCAATGGGTTGTTCACCCCAAGCAGTTCTAAAATCTTTACGGATCATAAATATTGTAAGTAAACCTATTAGAAATATTATAAAGATAAGTACAGTGACAATTGCCCATTTTTTGCAACAGTAAAAATTCTAGGGCACACATACAACAGAGGAGGGTTTGGGTTGGGTGGGTTGTTTGTTTGGGTTTGGCTTTTTTTCTGTGCAGCAGTTAAATGTCCTAGCTGCAGTTAGTCAGGTTTTTTTGACCTCTGTGCTGTTTTTGTAAAGGAGAAGATGTCACAGAAGCAGCTGCCTGGGATCCCTGTTCTTAATAACAGCTTATAAAAGAACTTCTGTAAAGAGTCAAGTCTATTTCCCAGTAAGAGAGACCACTTAGAATGGGCTGAGAAAGTGGTAGGAGAGTGTGAAGAAATATCTGTACCATGGACCTTGTTTTTGATGCATATTTAAAAAGCAGGCTTAGTTAAGCAACGTTGCATGAAATACATGAAATTAAAAACATTGTTGGTATCATCAGGACAATGGAATTTGAGTTAATCACAAAGCAATGCACACTTCTAGATAAGGTAAAGCAACACCCAGTACTATTTGGCAAAATCAGGCAGCGTTGTTATGTGTTGTGGATACAAAGTAAATTACATTTCCATATTTTGTAACTCATCAATGGCCAGGAATGAGTTTGCTCAAGCTTATAACCAGTCATTATGATGGATCACTCATGGAATCTGCAAGTATCTTTTAAGATCAAAGTAATTACTAGTAAAATGTGGTCAAGATTCCAGAACTTTAGGGCAACATGAGGAGATGGTACTCATTTTAAGAAAGTAGGAGTTCACTATTGAATATCTTCTTTGAATTTGGCAACTTTATTGCACTCCACTGTAATTTTGGTAACTTGTCAGTGGTGTAGCAGTTGATGGAGAGCTACAATATATCATCCTCTTTCATGTCACTGGAGAATTTTGATGTACTCTGTAAACAAACAACTGCAGCAAGAATGTCTGCCTTCTGAACTCTGGCTGTCTAGTAGACAGATCCTAAAAAAACAATAGAATTGTTTCTAGCCAACCTAGGTGGGTGATCACCATGAATTAAAATCGGCTTTTCTGTACATGTCAATAGTTCCTGGGTTTAGAATGCTTGTTTCAAGCTGGAAGGTTTAGCTTACTTTTGCAAGATTTACTATTTGTGACAGAGACTGTTGTGTTAAAACATAAATACCAGCTCTGTGTTTCTTTAAGTTCTTTACACTGTTCTAGCCCTACATTTTATCACGCTTCAGACAGGAGCACAGAGCTGCATCTGTCTGCAAATCATGTGCTGCTGCTTCCTTCTTCAGAGGCTTCCTAGATGTGGAGAAGGGGAAAATGGGTTACTTTGCTCATTGGTTTATTAGCAAACCAGAATAGAAAGAATGATAATTTCTAACTGTTTGTTATTGTTTGTTTTTCATGATTTTCCAAAACCTTGAACCTTATTATTTTTGCTCCTGGTTTCACCTGTCAGACTTATTTTGGGCCTGTATTTTTGCAGTGCCAATCTTAATTCCTCCCCACCATCTGCCGTTTCTATAACTTTCCTCAGGATTTTTCTGTGACATTTCTATACAAGAAGCACCTTTGCTATTTTAATGTCATGTTACTGTATTTATCTGGTTAAACTCCCCTTTGCAGGGATCTTATTGTAAGGGACCACAAAAATAGGAAATTAAAGGGGTATTTGATACACTTGTAAGTGAGAGCTAAAAGGGCTTTTTAAAATAAGGGAACTTAGGAAACTATGTAAAGAGCTGTTTATAAGATCAAGGTTTTTGGGGGTTTTATGCCACTATATCTTGGTTGTGCTTGCTTTGCTTGCTCCACATGGTTATGGTGCATATAGAAAATAGCATTTTTCCTTCTTGAGTTTGACACATGTTCTTTTTCCTGGACATACTGTAAAATCAGCTGTGAATGTGGTTTATGCTTGAACAGTCATCTAAAATTACTTTTTAATGAGCAACTCTGTAGAATAACTAAATCTAGATATACAGGAACACCAACTTGGTACAGTACATGGGAAGTACTGAAAGCAAATTCATGAGCTGACCTTGCACTTCTCATCATGGGGAATGTTTTATATAAGTGTTGCTGCTGAATCAAAAAAATGCCCAGTGTAAGGTGTGCCAGAAAATTGGAGGATTTTCTTTTCTGTTCCTGTTTTCTTTGCGAGTAGATTATTTCTAAAGCACTGCATGAGGCTGAAAAGCTGGTGCCTGAGAAGTTGCATGTCTCAGAGGGTAGATGCCAGTGTGTAAAAGGGCTTAGAGTTCCGAGGCACTGGGACATCATCACAGTGTGACTGGTCCTGTTGGGCTCTTCACCTGTGGTGATGCATGACAATCTAACTGGTGTTGCCTTTCATGGTGGGGCTGAGCATACTCTGATTTTGGAGTAAAGCTAAAAGGCCTCTCCTGGCATTTTCCGCAGCCTAGCAGCATGTGTGCCATCAGGAAGCATAGCTCAGCTGTTGTGTGATAACCTGGACTGCTGTGCAGGTAATGGTGACGCTCACACAATGCTGTCATCTGAGCCCTTAAACACCTAAAGGAAGATTAAAGAGGAATTTAAGCACTGTCTAGAAATTGGTAGATGGGAGGTCTTGCCTAATAAATTCCCATGGAAGCGTGCATATATGAGCTGCCACGCATGCATGGAGCCAGTTCTGCCTTGGAGGGCCTGTTTCCATGCCCGAGGCCGGATGGGAGTCTGTCGAGACTTTGCGTCATGTCAGGCATTCCAGATCCAGTTGATGTGAGTGCACTGAACACATGCCAGAAGGAAGGAGCTCTTCTGGCTGTGGCATTGGTTTTATGCAGTCATTGCTGGAAGATTTGTGAGAAAGGGAGTGGCAGTGTCATTTCTGTCTATGAGTGTACACAGTAACACCAGGACACTCAGGCTTAATTGACTTTACCCTGGGGAATTTCAAACCCTACCTCCCAGCTTCCACAGGAAGGCCTTCATTATGAGAGGTTATTTCCAGTCCACTACAGATACCTTGCCCCACAGAAAAGAGTCCAAGGTTCCTTTTCCAGAAGACATTCAAATCAGCTTCAGTGATGCAGGGAGCTTCATGTGGGCAGAATCCCTTTGACACCAGAAGCATTTTGACAGAGAGGGAGGAGAATCATCTCCCCACAGCAGTTTTCAGGATTCAGATGTTACAATTTTCACTTGTCATGAATTTTACCTCAATGGTATGAATCTTGAATCTTTTACCTAGTCAAAGATTGATGTTGCTGTAACCTACTGTAAAAGTTAAAAATTAATGCAGTAAGTGATAAGCAGTGCTGACAAGGCTGTCATCATTTGAAGCTGTAGAAATCAATATTATCTCACTGTTCAGCTCTTTATATGAAAATTCCCACGAGTGGGGGTTAGTGGGGGGAAGAGAGATATGGCATTGATTAAAATGTATTTTAAAACATACTTAAGGTATTGCACAAGAATCAGCCACAGAGATCTTTGTGCCATAACAAAGTTTTATGTTCCATGCAAGAAGATCCCTTGTGTGCTTTGTATAAGAGTTTTTTATGACTTCTTAAGTTTAAGTAGCAAGTTCAAGAGCAAAAACATTCAGGGTTTTTGATCTTAAGCAATCAAAAAGAAGCCTCTGAAATAAAAGAGCTTATGTGGAGTACTGATGTTCACAGTCACCATCTGGAGTTCCAACACCCTATAAAAGCACTCACCTTCCTTTTGCAGGAGCTGTCTGAGCCCTGCATAGCTCTTTTTGAAAAGATGGGTTTCCAAGGAAAGAAAATCGAATTCAGTACAGAAACCTTAAATCTTCAGTTCCTGGGATACAATCCTCGAATAGCTTCAGTTCAAGTCCTTGGCGGCATGTAAGTTTAAAATCACCTTTTGATTCTTTAGAATTATGTACTTATTCAACTTTACAGGTGAAATGGAACCACAGAATGTCAAATTAGAATATCATAATTCTGTAGTGCATTAATGCCATTTCTTCTTACAAGGCATTTTCACATCCTGTCTCAACAATATGTTATCACTGACTCATGTCCTGTGCTAAAACTTGAAATGAATTTGAATAAAGCTGTCAAGGAAACTTGTGTCTTCTCTCATGCCACATTATAAAAATCAGCTTGGAAAGCATCCTTAAAACCAACATCTATGCTCTTGGTTTAGGCCTCAGACATGAAAAAATAATTTAGTTTGTGATCTGTGTCATAAGTTCAAGATGTTTTTTAATAAGTCTTCATGTTCATCCTTTAACATCTACTATGGACACAGAGGTGCAGTCAGACCATGATCTTACCTCTTTTGGTGTTAGTAGTAATAGTCCTTTAGTTGAGGAATGGGATGAGAATCTAGCAGTTAGATTTGGTAGGTGTTTTTAAGCAGTTCTGTTCTCTAAATGTACCCTTGAAGGCCATGTAAAAAATAGTGTGTGATGAAGTTTAAAAGCTGTTTGGAAGAATTTTTAAAACTAGTGTCCTATATTTTAGAGTTCCAGCAGATCTGTTAAATTCTCTTTTTTTTCCTGTGTTGTTAACCTCTACCTCTAAGATACTTGCCCCCAGTTTTGGTGGGTTTTGTAGTTTTGGGTTTTTTTTGGTTTTTAATGATAGATCTCTGTTACTGTTGCTTTGCATTTAAGTGTGTTATTTTGAAGAGATAAATTTCCAAGGTGTGTGCTAGAGAGATGCTGTTGGGTAGCTTAAGACTGCCCTCAAGTGGATAGCTAATAACCAGTTCTGTAGTGCAAACCATTTTCCTCATGTGGTCAAAGGGTTTCCGTAGCACACTGAACTGAACTTTGAAACAAAGATAGTAAGAAAAAGTATGTATTTGTATTCTGAAGCCTCCCAAGGTTTCATTATCTTTCACCATAACCACAATATAGTTGATTCTCACTTTCCATAACATGAAGTCAAACATCAAGTTACTTCTTTGCCAGTGTCATGATTCCAGGTAATAGAATCATGAATTGTGTGTTTCCTGTCCAATGATTATATGTGGGTTTTTTTCTGGTGGATCACTGGTATGAGGATAGATGTGTATTAGGCAGTGAAAACCCACCAGAATTAAAGTGAGTGTGCTTCTGGATGGAGATGCCTGGTGACAAATCAGTCAGAGGAAGGAAGTAACCTGAAAACTTGCATATTGAGTGTTCATGTACTCAAACTCCCATGGCTACTGGACAGTCCCAGCATATCAGTGTGAGAAAACTCTACAGATTGCACTGTATTGCAGCCCAGTCGTAATTCACTGGCTGTGCCAATAATGGAGAATCACAAGTTGGGTTCTGACAGATTACACTCAATGTGTGATTTTAAGTGTAGTTGGATGCATGCTAGAGAATGCCAAACAAAATTTTTCTATGTGCAGTCTTGCTCTATCTCTTCCCCACCATGCTTTCAGGTATTTGGAAAGAAGAGAAGTATGAAATAAAACCTCTGTTCAAATACCAGAGAGAACCTCACCCTGTTGCAGTTTCCAGTATTTGCTTGTTCCAATCTGCATCCATAGTAGTTCTTTCTCACGCGCTCCAGGCCTGGCCAAATTCAGATACACCCAACAGCTGGTTCTGCACCTGCAGCGGTGTAGCATATGCAGCACATGTAGCATATAGATCTGTGCTCCTTGAGGAGTCACAGTGCCTCCTGAAAAAAAATGGTATTTAAAAGTTGGTTTCTCCCAAGAAAATGCTTTGTTTCATTATGCTCGTAATTTTTAAATAATAGGACTTTAAAATTTGAACTCCTATGTACTCATATTAATGTGGCTGCTCTAAATCAGGATGTGATTTTATTATTTCTTAAGGCCTGTTACAAAGGTCATTGGCTTTCCAAAGCTAAACACTACTACATTGTGGGACAGATTTCTGCTAAACTCATTTATTGATTCCAAAGCAGAATTTGGCAGTTAAAACATTGTCTTATGTTTTCTCCTCATAGATGGATAATTTATGAACACAGTAATTACAGGGGACGTCAGATGTTGTTAACACCAAATGAAATTCCAGATTGGTATAAAGCCAGTGGCTTTCGTCAGATAGGTTCTCTTAGACCTTTACTGCAGGTGAGTGGGCTTTGACATGAGCTTATCAAGTGCTAATTTATATCTTGTCATGGGGTTGGGGAGATATTATGCAGTTGAAAACAGTGTTACAGCCTTGTCACAGGCATGTGACAAACTTCAGCATTGGCAATTGTGTAAACAAATTACTCCAGAGTTTCACGTGTAATGAAAGCTATTTGATTATGCTACGTGGCTTTGCAGTTACACTGTTTAAACTGTTCATTAAGCATCCTTTAAACCAAAGTACAGAAGACAGCATATAAGGATTAATTAAGGATTAAAATTATTAAGGATTTATATATAGCTATAAGTACTATATATAAATTATTGTAACTTGTTTCATAACTAGCACCCAGACTGGTTGCTGGCATATCTGTATTATTTATGGAACAACAAGAAAATTGGGAAAAAAAAAAGATACTTCCGTTTGTAGTGATTTTGTATTGATTTAGGAGGGAAGGTCCCTCCTTGCTTATTACTTGGCAGAATAATTTGCAAATCTAATGCAAAATTTATTCTTGTCGTGCCCTTATTATTTTTTTCTCTAAATAAGGCCCATATGATCTTGTCCAATGGTGCAGCAGTCCTGGGAGCTTTAACATCTGAGGTTCTTGCTGAGCCATGTTTCATTGGAGAAACAGCTTTTTCTAATTCACAGGCTACTTGCACCTGTAACCAACTGCATTTGCTTTCTGTCATAGCTTTGTGTTTGTATAGCCTTAAGCAGAGTTAGGAATAATGCATTGTGACTGCCCTGCTGAGAGCTTGTCTGAACAGAAGTGTTTGTGTGTAACAAGCCACAGAAGTGCACCCTTAATGAAAGCTCAGAGCATCTATAGGAGTTAGCAGAGAGAAATTAGTTCTGCTCTGAATTAAAAATTTTAAGATTTCCACTGTGTGCTGATTTCAGTGCATAGGAAAGCCTAAAACTCTCCATGCAGAGTGGTGAGTTCTCAAATCTTGTCTTGTCTAAGATGTTTATGGGCTTCTGAATTAAATTCTCAAATAAAAAAGTTAAGCTTTCAGAAAGAAAGAGGGAGGTTTGGGGTTCAGCACTGACAGTGACTGCTCTGAAGTTAACCCAGAGCAGGATGTGTTCTCTGCTGAGATTGTGGTTAAAGAGTTCTTTTGTTTTCTGCAGAAACGTGTGTACTTCAGGCTTCGAAACAAGGAAACAGGAAAATTCATGTCAGCTGATGGAAACCTAGATAATCTGAATCTTCTCAGAATACAGGTTGCAGAAGATACAGACTCAGATGATCAAATCTGGGTTTATCAGGATGGATTCATAAGGTGTCGGGTAAGGTTTGAGTTCAATGTGCATTTTCTCTTTTCCTCTCCTATAGTAGGGCTTTATAAATTTAATTCCTACTGTAGCATCTTCATTTATTTTACAGGCTTAATTTGTTTCAATTGTAATCTTTCTACTGGGAGTTGGTTTTTGTGGGTTTTGTGTTGATCAACTCTGGCTTTTTCAGGTGATACAAGCTAGTTGTATGATACTTTTTTTGATAATTGAAATTTTGAGAGAAAGTATTGCAAAAGTATCTGAGCAGAGGAGACCTTTTTAAGTACAGACCCTTCCTGATAATATTTTGAACGATGCGTACTTTGTGGTAGGACAGTTAGTGTAATGTAGGTTGATACCCTCTTCTGCTTTTAGGCAAGCTTAAAGATAAAATCCCACTCTTTTGAGCTGTTTGCAGTTTTTGTTTTGTTTGGGGGGGTTTTGTTTGTTTTCTGGTTATCCCTGTATTTGTCAAATCCATCCTTTTTCCTTTACTCTGTACAAGTTTCCAAATGAAGCCCTACTTTTCTCACAGTCCATAAAACTAATCATGTCATTGAGGTGAGCAGAAGTATGCACAGTTCATAAAATGTTTAAGCATGAACAGTCTTAGGTAGGGATGCCAGCCAAAAGAAAATTAAGTTACTTTAATACTGTTAAACAGCTTGACTGCAAAGAATCATGTGAACTTTTTCTATAGGACTGTATAACTTCAAAGGAGCCATTTATAACTATGTCATCTATGCTGGAGGGAAGAATCTTACTGTTAATAAGCTCAGGCATTGTTCGGACATGTTTACAGGACACATGCAGTTGTAAAAGGGATTTATGCAGACAGCAAAATGATGCAAAGTAAGCTAAAAGCTTTAATATCACATACAAAAGACTTCTCTTTTGATGGCGCCTCTCAAACATGTCCGTTTTCATATTGAAAAGTTTTCATATTGAGGCGGTGTGGTATTATATGGCTTTGGATAAATGCTCCTGGGTTTTTCCCCTTTTTCTGTATCTCATATAGCAATTCTTCTGTGCACAGAAAATAAATGGCTTGTGCTGTATAGCAATCAGGTGGCTTAGTGCAGACTGCAAGCTGGCAACATTAAGACTAAGAGATTGAACTCTTACAGAGCTCTCCTGTCTTTTTGGTGAATGGTAGCAAATCCATTTTGCACAAACCAGAAATTGGGTTTTACCACATATTGCAAAGAAAACTGAGCTCCTGTGTGCACAGCTACCTGCACATAGGCAGACACAGGTTACTGGAAGAACCTGCACTTTCCTATAAGCTTGGGTTATCTCAGTGACTGAGTCACAGTACCTTGGGCTGTGCCTGGAGTTTTCAAGGAAGGGCCATTTTAAGTATGTGGGATAACCAGTAAGCAGGATAGGAAACTCATTCTACTCCCTTTTTCAGAAACAGATGTGAATGCAGGTTTCCTTACTCTTTATGAGTTTCTTGGACAAGGGTGAAGTACTGGCCTAGTGGATCTAATGTCTAAGCTCAGAGTTTTCCTAGTCCCACTAGAGAATGCTTCAGACACAAATGAGAATACTAAATCGACTTGCTTGAATCCTACGTTATGACAGTCAGATGTATGACTTTTTCAAGAAATAGTACTTTCAAAAGTACTTATAAAAATAATTTAGGCCCATTTCAACAATGGCAGATGAGTGTTTAATCTGCCACAGAAGTGCATTCAGTAGCTAAAAGATCACCATCAGCTTATGGTGATCTAATGAAAATCACTGTTTATCTAGAAAAATTAACTGTTACTTAGTAATACCGCCTTAATACTCTTGAAGTAAGCTTAATTTTTGCCAGCTCTTTTTTTAACCAAGAAGACATTCGTAGACTTTTGGAATCAAGTAATACAAGTGACTAGGAAAAGAGTGTAGAACAAAGAAGCAAATAGTACTGTGATACCCTGTGAAATTCATACACTTGATACTTTGCAGTTGTGTCCTTTATCTGAAAAGGTTACTGCAAAACTAAAAGTGATTGAAAGAAAAAATAATGTTCAGAGGAAATGGAGAACCTCTATTCAAGGAAGAGACAAAATAGGGAGGACGTTTTAGCCTGCAAAGGGTACATTTTGAGGGATGATGTTCTTGAAGTCTCTGCAAACTTGGACATGGATATAGCATGGACAACACATCCCTTAAAATAATCAAGGGATGGGAAGAGCATCAAATAAAAGTAGTTGCATATCAAGTTATTCCTAAGTTGATTTTTTTAAATAGTGGTAGTTAGGATTTGGAACTGCTTGCCACAGTGCCAAAGGGTTACGATACACAAGAGTGTTCATGTAAAAGAGTTACACTGATCTTGGTGGGTAGTGACTACATGGGACAAAAAATGAGCATTAAAGATACCAGGATGCATGGAAAAATTTCTGGGCTGGCAGTTGCTGTAGATTGGAAGAGATAACCAGGAACATATTGCATACAAGAGTACAGTCAATGTAATCTTCCACGGTATCAAAGTAATCTTTGGTTATTGGCCACTGCTAGAGATAGGTGCTAATTGTTCCTTTTGATCTGATACAGCATAGTTATTTTAATGTTCCTGAAGTGGAGAGTGTCAGCAGAAACAGGAACAAAAGAAAAATGAGTCTTGAGTTTGGGGCAAAAATAAATTCTTTGAGGGAAAGTCATTCCTAAATTCTGTTCTTACCTGATGATACCTCTCCTATTTGATAAAAAAAAACAGTGGACACTAGAAGTAGGGCCATTTTGAATAATTGCTGTTGCTTTTCTGATTACACAGATGGCAGAGGATTGCTGCTTGACAATTGTTGGAAATCTTATAACTCCTGGCTCTAAACTCGGTCTGTCATTTGAACGGAATGAAGACAAACAATATTGGCATATTAGTCCCGATGGCAGAATTTATAGCAAGATGAAACCCAAGCTGGTTTTAGATATCAAAGGTAAGCAAATGTTATCTCATTACATTGGTTCTTAATTACATGGTATTTGCAGTGGGATACACACTAAACGTGCCTATAAATTAAGGATGGTGCTTTCGTTGCTTTAATCTAGAAGCAAAAAAGACCCGATCAGCTAGTTTGACCTCCTGAATTATACAGGCCCTAAGACTTCATTTCATTTCTCCTACATACCACTTAGTAACTCACAGTACTTGCTTATCTTGTATTCTCAGTGTCCACTCACTGTAGATAGCCTTAGTTAATTTTGGGGCAATGTGAATATGACTATTTAAATGCTGAAGCAAGAACAACCCAACTTCTCATTAACTTTAATTTCTATAGAGCAGATTTTCTTACATAGTAGTTGTAGACACAATAGCCAAAGGATACTAGGAAAGCAAAGGCAGGCTTGTATACTGATGTGATTAGATGCAAAAAGGTGGGGGCTTTTTGTTTATTAATGGTTATGCCTTTATGGTAAGCAGATTCTGCCATAGCAGCCTAGGATCTGTGAGCACTTGATGTGTATTTTGGAGTCACTTTTGTCACAGTAATTTGATTTGTGTAGATACTGTTTCTGAACTTTGTTTTAAGAGCTTCACAGAAAGTAAAAAAGCAGCAAATGGAATGATTAGGAGAATTAGCATAATCAGATGTTCTTACATAATTGCTTTTTTGGGTGAGGGGAGTAAACATTTTCTATATCTTCTGTTTCTATTAATTTTTTTACCTGTTTTAAAGTTAATTTTTAATTGAAGCTATGACATTAATTATGTCAATTACAGCCACCACCCCCCCCAAAAAAACCCAAACCAACCAGAAAAGTAGCATAGTCAACAGTCAGCATTTTAGAACTAAACAACACTGAACTCCTAGAACCATGGAATATCGTGGGTAGGAAGGGCCCTAAAAGGATCATCAAAGCCCAACTCCAGGCCCTGCACTGGACACTCCAAGAGTCACACCCTGTGTCTGATAGCATTGTCCAAAAGTTTCTTGAACTCTTATCAGGCTTGGTGCTGTGACCACTTCCCTGGGGAGCCTGTGCTAGTGTTCAAACACCCCCTATGGGAAGAACCTTTTCCTAATATCCAACCTAGAACTCCCTGATGCAGCTTCAGACCGTTCCCTCAGGTCCTGTCACTGATCACCAGAGAACAGATCAGTGTCTGCTCCCCTCAGGAGGAAGTTGCAACTGCAATGAGGTCTCCCCTCAGTCTCCTCCAGGCTGAACAGACCACAGGACCTCAGCTGCTCCTCATACAGCTTCCCCTCAAGGCCCTTCACCTTCTTTGTAGCCTCCTTTGGATGCTATCTAATAGCTTGTATCTTTCTTATATTGTGGTGCCCAAAAATGCACACAGGACTCAAGGCAAGGCTGTTCACTCAAGGTGAGCACAGAGCAGAGTGGGACAATCACCTGCCTCAGCTGGGTAGGACTGTCAGAACTGTGAGGTCAGGATTATCTGATGTCCGTCCATAATACAACAGTGGCACAAATGGTCACAAATTCTCTTTACTGCCACAAAAAGCTAGTGATGGTTAACTATAAACCTAACAAAAACATTCCAGTTCAAGGAGAGTCTTTAGTCACAATGACTGCACGTCTTTTTCTAAAGCCCATTCTAAGTTGTACCAAACAAGCAGAAATACTATTGCATTGCCTTTTCTTCAGTTAGTCATGTTAAAAGCAATTACTATGTATTCTGCATTTATAACTAAAGAACTTCACAATAGATCGGTCTGGTGGTGGAAGTACAGATGCACTCTTAGCTTTAAAACTAAGTAAATCTGTACAGTAAACACAAAACAGTAGATACATTTAGCTTTTATTTGAGAAAGCCTAGTAGGAACACTGCCTGTTTCTGCCAACTCTGCTGATCTGTTCTGGACCACAAACTGTGTTGAATAATTCCTCAGCAAATGAATGCAGTTGCTTAATTCTGCAGTTGCCAATGCCATCTTGTGGACAAACTGGCATAGCACAAAGCCTTGTCCAGAGCACCACGCTATCAAAGTAAATAGTCTCTCTATCCACTGAAAAAAAATCCCATCTTTTCCCTGTTTAACGTGTTTACATTTTATCAGACCACTTAAAAACAAATTCTGCACTCACAGTGCTAACTGAGCTACAAAAAATAACATTAGCTACATAGCTCAGTATGTTACACTCAACATAAGCTTTCAGCTGCCAGACTTGTCTTTTGCTCAGTCAGGGAGGGTGAGGCAATTGGGGTGCAGAAGAAAAAGACAGTGTCCATGGGAGTGTCCCAGTGCTTTGTAAAAATGGTTGGCTCAGATGGCTGCTTCCAGTGGGAATACCACTTGCTTTGCAGGTGTGTTGTACTACGGGAGATGCACACGTCCTACATTTCTGCAATACATACTAGATCTGAGGGAAAAAACCATCACTTTTGACTTTCAGCTCTAGTCAAATACGTCTTTGCTTCCCAGTTTCTTAAGTCAGAATATTAATGGTGCTCTTCTGTGAGAACATGTCTGGCACTGCATCATGTAAGTAGATTAAGCTCTTCTAAGAAATGTTCTTATTTTGCATTCAGATATGTTCAGCTGTCAGTGGAAACAGCTGAACATTGGGTGATACTCTGTGCATGGTGACTTGTGATCCATCTGGTCAAAATAAACGATTATAATGGCAAGGAGTAAACCAGTGCCAGACATGGTCACGTGTGTATTGTCTGTTAGCAGCAGGGCTTACTTCATCATCTAAACATCTTCACTCCACTTTTAGAGCCAAGTGACAATTGACAATTGTTGCAGGAAAACTGAATAGTCAAGCATGACTTTTGGGAAGCGACAGTCTTCAAGGAGCTGCACCTGACTGTATTGCAGTGTTTCTTTCCCTTTCCATCCAGGCTGAAAAATCAAAAAAACTGAATTACTGAAGGGGTGGAGAGAATAAGGCAGACTAATCCTGGTTAATTCAAAAACTGTTTCAAAATTAATTCCAAGAGCAGGCAGGGATGAAAATACATTTGTCTCCTCAGAGGCATGGGTTGAAGAGAAACTGTCTACACCAGCTCTTACTAGAGCTTTTCTGAAACCTAGAGTATTTGTCTCTTATTTCAAATCTATCCTCTTTGACATTTCTCTCTACAGGAGGCACACAGTATGATTGTGACCATGTCATTGTCAACACAGCCAATGAAGAGAAGTTAACGCAGTGTTGGGAACCGCTGGTTGTATAAACCCAAAGAAGGAAAGAGGATGTTTGAATTGGCCACTATTCGGGACACTGAAATTGGCACTGCCATCTCTGAAGGATATAGGATCAACAATGAGAGTTTTGTCTTTTCTTCACAATTTTAAAAAGAACAAGCAACAGAATGATTTCACCTCCCTATCCAAGATTATTATCCCTATAAATGCTTGAGTATTTCAAAACCTTCTTTTTTTTTTTCAATCCTTACAACTCATTGTTGGATAGAGAGTGGCAGTATGCCTCAGGCTAGAATGGAACAACTAAACAGGGGCGAGACCCCATGGAGTTGCAATTATGTCAGTGAGTAGTCAACCCAGAATACTCAGTAACTGTAACTTATTTTATAAATGACAGGAGTGCAGTGTGTATGTGGGTATAGCAACTTGGAACTATGAGCTGTAGTACAGAGAAATATTCATTATGGGAAATTAATATATTTGGTTCACTGGAACAAACTTATGTTTACTGGAAATTTAAAGACTGCTAGTACAGCACATCCAAAGACTTTTTAACATGTGGCTTCAAGTATAGTTAGTATGCTAATATAGTAAGTCCTAAATTCTAGATTTTCTCATGTATAGAGAGGATGTAAAGTAGCAGATATTTTGTTAGAAAAAGAGAGGGCTGGCAAAAAGATGCACTGGAATGTGAAGAATTTGCCCATTTTCTAGGTTGCCTGACTTCTTGAGTTGTGGGTATTTTTCTTCTTTACCAAGTCACATTTGTACCTTTTAAAACATTTTAAATAAGTTCTTCCTGAACTCTAAAGTCATATAAAAAACAAGAATTCTTAGGGAAAGTATCAGTAAAGGTGACTGCAACAGCATAATAGCACTGTGGTTACTGAGTTTTCCAGCCCTTGCCTGTTGGGCTTGCCATAGAGAATGCCCAACTTCCCACTGTTTCTGGTGACATTGGAGAGCAATGTTTGTGGTGGGCTGCTGGCTCCCTGTTGGACAGACGTGTCAGATTCCTCTAGGAAGGGGCACAGCCAATCCTGGATATGTGCCCATCCACAAGGGCTGTGCCCATTCCAAGTAAGTGTAACTGGTTTAGTTAAGAGCTTGTGACAAGTAGGATGTCCTGATGACTTCAGGAGGTCTGTCTGTTGCCCTACTTTGAACCATGTTAGTTTTCCTTAATAATGTTGGCAAAAAGGTAAAATACAAACAAACTCTTATACCATGCTGCTGTGTTTTGTTCTGGCTTAGACCAGTGTTATTACAAGCTGCTCCAAGGAGCATCCAGGCCTTTGTCTTGCATAGTAAGCCTGTTTAAAATTAACACTTTTATTACTATTGTATTGCCTCAAAGGATACTGGTGCTTTTACTATTACCACCCTAGAGGAAGTGCCTTACTAATTTTCTTCCTTTTGTAAAGATGCACTGAAGTTTTGTTGCTCTGAAATGTGCTGCTTTAAGTCCTTAATAGAAAATATGTTGTTACTGGTTCCAAACAATGGTACTTTGTCATACTGATGTTCTCTTGCTATATATAATATAGCATTTTATGAATAAATTTAAGTTAGGTAACGTTTTATTGAAAATATTTTTAAAGGTAGGAAGATTAATTTTGTGGTTAGTTTTGCTTTCATCTTGTGCCCATCTCTGTTCCTAACTCCTCTGCAAGAGCCAGCCCCTGAGGAGTAAATACATGGTGTGGAATAGCTGAAGGCTCTGAGGAATAGGTGATTTTTCTATAGAAGCACATGTTCAGTGCGCTTGTGCACGGGGTCACCATTCACACGGCTGCCACTTCTGTCCCCTGGTGGAAGTATTGCGTGACATGGTTTGTGCACCACCACAGCTGCACTGCAGTAAATGGACAGCTCTCACTTAAGAGGTTGCAACTTTCCTTCAATCCACCTGCATAATTGCAGGGGAAGTTACTCCATAGCTCATCTCTGGCAAAGTGGCAAGTTTGAAAACAGCCCACCAGACACAAACACCAGCAGTGATGGGACACGGCATGAACAAGGGCTCCTGACTACTGACAAAATCATGTTTACTCTACCTCCATAAACACTGCAGTCAGCTGAATTTGGGCCAGGAGTTGGGTAATTAGAATAATTATCAGTTGCAGATTGATTTTGTTCCATGCTTCTATTTAGATTAGCTATGTCATGAGAGAGTTGCCACAACAAGATCAAAGTCTTGAGACAGTGATGTGACCATTTAGTTCTGAGAATGGTATAGCTTGAGTAATAATCTACAATAGTAAAGGTAAACAGAACTAGGAAAAGCCAAGGAAAGACAGCACTGGTTTCATATGGACAAGTAGATAAGAGTGTGCCTCACCATTTCAGGACTTACATATGGAAAATAAAACCTCCAAGATGTACAAAAGGAAAATACTGCTGACTGTTCCAAGAGTGAGGCCTGTTCTGCAAAAGTCCCAACTATGTTTTTAACATGGTTTTCAGGTAGAAATGTCTAAGGGACATTAGTATGTCTTGTCTGCTTGTTAACAGGCAGTGAATGAAGGAATCACAGGCTTTTCTAAAACAAGACAACTTATAAGTTATGCATCCTGTATGAGCTTTTAAAAAAGAAACACTTGCTACATACCGATTCATGTTCAAGGACTGACTGCAGGCAGAATAATGATTAGAAATACTTTATTGTCTACTAATTACATTGATCACTGTTTTTCCACGTGCATGTCCTCCTTCCAATTTCAGAAAGGCCTTTGGAACTTCAGAAAAAGAGAAGACTTCATCAATAACTGGTTGAATCTACAGAATAAAGAAAAAAAGTCTCTATATTAGGAATAAAGTAATGCATCACCCTCACACTTCACAACTGTATCAAGAAAGGGGGGAGGTTTCTTAAAAGTATTTAAGGCAGAACTTGCCATGTAGCCACTAGGTTTTAAGATTTTTCAGAGATACCTCTGCATGCATCTGCTGTTCTTTGCCCAAGTTTTGAAACACCTCTACTAGCACAGTTTAGAGCCCTTACCTGGGGCCTCTATCACTAAAGTCATCATGTAAGGCTCTAACTTTTACATCCTTTCAGAAACAGACACTGTGGTTTAACTTTTTGTTGTCCACAATGATATACTGACAGAAAGAACATTTTTTTTCCTCATATTTCTCTATTCGTTTTCTTGTTAAACCCAAGAATCTCACACTGTCAGATATTTTAAAGACATCTATAAATCTGATGCTTATCTCCATCTCTACATGGCTCACTACCCTTAGAAGACCACAGCTGAAGTACAGAAAAAAAGTCCACCAATGTTTGTTGCTGAATCATTTAGCTACACTTGAAAACTCAGCCACTGTGTATTCCAGGAGGCATAAATCATTGTTAAGCCCAGCTTGCATCAACTGCTATTCTGGCATTAATTTTGTAGAGTGGACTTCTGGATTGTTTTAGACTCACTTCTAACAACAGTGAAACTACTTATTCACTCTCCCCATTATTAACTAAGGAGCCTGAAACCCCTTCTTTAGATAGCACAGTGTACCAACAGAAGCAGAAGAAATTCCAGCTCTTCTGAAAAATATTTGTCACTGCTGGTCCAAGAGAAGAGGCTTTTTTCTGCTGTCAAATTCTGAAGTCAGCATTCCAAATGCCAAAATAAGATTTGTACACAAAAGTACTTCCCACACCTCCTACCAATGATATGCCTACCCTGAGGGTGGCCCTTTACCTTGGATTCCATAACACCAGCCCAGTGCATATTCTTGCACAGATAAACTGATCCTAATCCTCTTACCAGAGGAAAACATGACCAGTAGATGATTCTGTAGCTAGCACTTAGAGTGGTGAAGATTTGAAGTACCAAAGACCCAAACACACTATTTACAGTGCTAGAAGAAGATCCTTTTCACTTGGCTCAGGGAAAAAATATCTTCTGCATTTTCCTTATAGCTGTGGGCAGGCACCCTCTCTTACTGAATACTCCAGAACTGGTAATTTCCCTGTGCTGGCAGGACATGCATCTTGCTAGACAGAAAGGAATACAGCCGCAGTAAGGGCACAAACAATGTGCCAGCATTGGAACGGTGCTGTCTTTCAAAAAGATGCCTTGCTTTTACCAGAAGACAAAGGGGTTTTGCTTTCAGGCGTGCTGCTCAGAAGGTGAGTGTTCAGCACTACCAAGGAAAGGTTTTCATACATACACTTTGCAAGCAGCAGTGCTGACCATCCAGCACCCTCCCCAACAGCACAACAAATGCCATCTGCTAGTTGTCTGTGCTCAGGGAGGTCGTTTTCTCAAATCTCTTAATTTCCTCTTCACTTACAGACTGTGCCTTACTTTGACGTCCACTACTTGCACTTAAATAACTACTGGCTTTGCTTGGATGATAACAGTAATCCAAGACATCAGTACTCCAACTTGCACCATAGTATCTCCTAATATTATCACTAGATTTTCCTTCTTATTTTGTCAAGGCAAGCTTAGCTGTAGTGTAAAACTTTACATGGCAGAAAATCAGGAGTGAATGAAGCCCCTTCAAAGAATGCATCAGAATTAACAGACAAATCCTTTTGAGAGCAACTGTGCAAATAAATAGAGTCACCAAGTATCTTAAACTTGCCATGCAGGAAGGTACAAGGCTGAGTAATTTATTTCCCTTGTTCTGCCTGGACAGTATCTGTAAACCAACTTCTAGAAAAATGAGCAGTAACACACAGCAGTAACACACAAAGATACCCCATCTGAGGAAGAAATGTTAGGTATAAATGCTCATGTTCAAGACAAACTCATGTCTGGTCAGCATTCAGCACCGAATAGAAATGTTGTCTTGGACATCAGCAAAGGCAGGAACGTGGATCCAAGGCAGCAAAAACACTGAATCAGACAATGGTTTGGGGTAAACTGAGCATCTGAGTGCAGCTGCAGCTGCTGTGACCATCAGCAGGAGGAACGTGCTGCTGATCAGTACTGACTGTTTTGAGGAAGACCAACCCTTGCTTTCATAGCAGGTGTTTGGGAAAACACAGTTCATGAACCTTGTTGAGCCAAGCACTTGTACAGTACTTATTGTCAGAGGCAGTTGTGTACAAAGCTGTGCTTCAATTAAGGGAAAAAAAAAGAGATACAGAAACCCAGCCTGCTGGAGCATGGACACAGATGACCCAGACAAGGCAACAGGCTAGGAGGAGGGGAAGAATATTCAGAAAACAAAGTAGAGCAGCAGCACAGGGGATGTAAAGTGCAGGGGATTCCAGGGAAAGGCAGAAGTTAATTTCAGAGACGTGCAGCAACTGAGAAAACATGAACAAGACACTTTGCTGTTCTGCTAACCCACAGTCCCTTACTGTAGGTTGCAGCTTATAACTGACAGAATGAGGTATGTTACATCCTCAGCCTGTTGGGTAGAGTTCAGAGCATTGCCTTTGAAAAGTGGTGACACAGTGATTCAGGGGAGCCCTGACTTCAGCCTCACAGTTCAAAACACCGTGTGTATTGCAGCCACCACACGCTCAAAGCCCATCAGCTACATTGATGTAACCTCTAGCTTCATTTAAATGCTGGCTTTAGGCAGTGCTATAGAGAGACATGAATACCGAATTGATGATCTTGGCAATCTAGAGCATTAAACATTTTATCTGGCTGGCTGGACAGTCCCATTGTTTGAATAACCCTGAAAGGGCTGACCGTGTTGCAGCACAGTGATTCACTCAGCCTTTACCATAATCCACTGACTAAGATAAAATTTCTTCCTGTGAACAGACAAACAAGCAGGGGAGCGTCTGCTGTTTGTTGAATGTGTGATAATAAACGGAGATTAACTGGATAAAAAAACACTGCCTATTTACAGCCACGCATCAGTTCCTTGCCAGAGGACACCTATTTGTTCAGGGAAAAAGGATTAAACTAAAGTCTGGGAGAGAAAGGATTACACATACCCACACTGAAATGTTTGTCTGAAAACAGATTGGGCCTGAAAGGTTATTTTCTTCCTCTTCATTCTCTCCAATGCAGGACATACTATAGAAATGAATCTCAGGTCTCTTGAAATGAACTCATGTGTTTGGAAAAATGAAGAGTAACTGCTGATGCTGATTAAGGCTACCCAACACACAGCACAGAGGTGGTGTCCCAGCCACTCCAGCTCTGAATGCAGCAAGGTAGGGAACAGCACTGGCAGGAGTTAGCTGGTCAGCAGGAACACACTCCTGCTCATGGCAAATTCAGGCCCATCCTTGGAGGTCACACTTTCTATGGTAGCAAGGATACAGTTTGAATTTATCAGGAAGGGACAAGTGAAAAAACATGAAAGGAATGGAGACGGCTTTGACCCTCATAGTAGCAACAAGTCGCTCCAGTGTGTGGAGCTTTTTCCTGCCACTGGAGGGAGAGCGAGAGCCTTGAAATTCTCAGGAGAGCGACGAACTGAGCGCAAGCCCGGTTAAAGCGCAGAAGGGCACAAGTGCCCTCACTCAAAGGACAGTGACAGTGCACTGGCCCTCCCCCAGCTCTGCAAAGGATGGCCGTGTCAGAGCTGCCGGGAAGCCTTGCTTGGGTGTCTGCCTCCCTCCCAGCTGCTGCTTCCCACAGCACGTGCCCTTCCCAGGCTCCCGTACACCACCCCTCAGGAAAGGTACTTGCACGTGCCCAGAACAAAAGCTGGGCTGTGCTCCACCACACATCAAAATCCTTCTGAGGGCTTGCTGGAAAAGACCTGCCTGCTGTTTTGACTAGCTGAGTCAAAAGGATAAAGGCCATCTTCCTCCAGAAATTACTACTGCCTAAATGCAGTCTACGAGCACAAAGGCAGAGCTCGATAGTCTCCTTTGGCCTTTAGTGAGTCTCTCATCAATGTCAAAAAGAATCTTGCTGAGAAATCATTTAAAAGTTCCTTGTTCTGGAACTAAACAATTGGTTATCCATTTGTTACTTTATTGTCTTCCCATGGGGAAAAATGATGCTGTTTTGGGACACCCTTGCTTTAGCTGAGCATCTTCTCTGCTGTGCTCATGTTCCATGCTCTTTGGATCTTACTCTCACCCCTTTCTTCAGCCTTTCTTCCCCTTAAAATGGCAGGCAACAATGTATGCTGAGCCTCATATTGCTTGCCAACAGCAGCACTTTCTAGGGTCAGTCATCACTGAAGACAAAGACTGAAGTTCTTACCTTCTGGAACTGCTGGCTCTGGTCATGTGTTGTACAGGTAGCATTGCAACTGCACAGTACCAGCATAGAATCACAGGATGGTTTGGGTTGGAAAAGGACCTTTAAGGGCCATTCAGTCCAACTCCCCCACCAATAGGCAGGGACACCTTCCACTAAACCAGGTTGCTCAGAGCCCCATCTTTGAATGTTTTGTAAAAAGCTTTCCTTGCTTATTAAGGAAACTTGTATTTAATATGTACTTATTAACTTATATTTCAGAGAACATGCACTTTCATCCATGAGCACACTAAAGGATATCAGGTACATGATATTTCTGTCCCAAATACCTAACTGAAGAAAAACTGATCCAACAATATACCCATAAGAAAAGTGGTGCTGCAGTCATTAAGACCTGGGAATGGAACGCAAGTGTCCCAGGGTCTAATCCCACAGCCTCTTACCAAGAACTCTATTATCAGGTCTTATTTGTTTGGTTATTAAGCCAAAGTACATTCTTTCATATCAAATCTCTAACAGCAGCCCATAGGAACTCCTGAGTATCATGTACAATTATTAAAATGCTAGCAGACAAATCCCAGTTAAGCAGGCTATCAGGGTACAGTTCAGAGTGTAGAAAAGGCTTCAAAATCTCTTGTTTGTTAATTAGCCCTGGCAGAACAGCTTCTGCAGAACACAATGAAGAGCAGAAAGAAACTGGGACAAGACCAGAACTGCAAAGCGTGCCAGCCTTCAAGCTTCAATCAGTAGAAATAATGAAGATCCTGGGTTTCGTTACATACTGGACCACGCTGAAAAACTGTTGACTAAAGCAAAGAGCAATTCCCTGTAATTTGGAAAAAATGGAATCTCCTGTCCGGCACATTCTTGGTATTTGTCCTGATATTTATGCTGGTAATTAAAGCAATCTGCGGCAATGTCACCACATACTTAAGACAGAACCAACTTTAGTACAGTTATATATAAATACATATTTACATATGAAAGCATATAATATATAGAGATTAGAAAATTAGTCCTGCATGATCCACATCTCCCCAGGTCTCAGCAAGTTAAACTTACAGCAGACAAGAGCTGCCTTGTTGACCCCACATGTTACCCCTGCACTAGGCACAATTCCCTCCTATACTAGGGGGCTAGAGCTCAGAACACCAGGACACAATATACAATCAAGTTAAGGGAACACATCTGATTAAATGCCTGGTAGATGATGACGAAATTTTTCCAGACCTCATTGTGATGTATGTGAATTTACATATTCAAACCCTATCTCCCACAGTACGTGAAATTTCCATAAGTGCCCTTCACGGACACTTTGTGATGTAACCACACAACACTTTCATAAAGAGCATAAGGAAGCTACCATGTCCTGGAGGAACAGGAGCAGCTATGTTTTAATAAAAATCACAGTGGCTTTTTTTTTGGTGGCCATGACAAAATGCAGATAGAGGTTCTTTTTGGAAGAGAAAGGGCTGAACAGAGCTTTTGGCAACCCCTCCCTGGACAACATCTCTGTGCTTTAGCCAACCAACCTGGCAAGCAAATGCACTGCAACAAGAAAACACAAAATTAAAAGCAAAAAAAAAGGTGCAAACTTTGCAATTTAGCATGAAGAAAGATGGTCATCAGAACAAGAGTGAGTGACTACAGAGAGTAGGGAAAAGGACTGATCTCTAGTTAATTTAGACATTTAAGTGTAGAAACACCTGTACTTAGGCACCCTAGTGTCTTTTTTAAGGGAGACTAAAGGAGGCACCAGGAAAGGGCAAGTTCGCAGGTACCTTAGGATACCTTAGCACAGTCATGCAGTCTGGAATTACTGTAGAGAAGGCCACATCTATAGATGCCATGTTTGGAGAGCATTCAAACACCCAGTGTTACATTCACTGTTTGATATTCATACAGGTGAGAGAAATGCAACAATAGTGCAATAAGGACCAGGGAAAAAGTTACTTGCAGAACTGTAACAAGATGAATTGGAAGCAAATCAATACATGCAGGTTAGGATACAAAACTGTGATGATCTACATTAGCAGTAGGTGTAAACCATCTTAAATCATGGCCATCCAAACAACTCTCAGAACCCACGGCATGCCTAAGTGGATGACGATATCCATTTGTGTTATTTACTTCCTGAATAGGAAAGACCAGGAACAGAAAACAATTGAATTCCATATTTTAAAAAGGTATCTCAGAGCAAATCACCAGAGATGGATAAAGAGCATTAAGCCCTCATTAGCAGACCAAGAAATTATGGTAGCAAAAGGTTATGTGATTTGTTCAGCATTGCACAAGAAGACAGCAGCAGGGCCAAAGAACAGTCAGCATCCTGCCCTCCAAACCATAACAGCAGGTGCTAAGTCCAAAGCATATAATGTCTTCAGCAAAATGTATAATCAACACTGCTAACAAATTACATTAATATAGGCATGCAGTTGTTCTTCCCATGGGTGCCTGTGCTGGAACATCTATCTAAAAAGCAAACATCAGAGAAAATGATCTATTCATGTCATGATTGGAGACTCTGTTTGCCCTTTAGCCTTTCTTCTGCAAAAACAACTTTTGCCCATCAGCCCATCTGATGCAATAATGCTCTGAAGGAAAGAGTATTAAGTCACCCAAAACACTGCACACACGCTTGTACTGCATTTAAATAGCACTGAATTAAAATGAAAATGTCACATTTCTGTTGGGGTGCATATTAACCCACATCCTGTCATGGTTCTACAGGAACACACAACACACTCAGTGCTCCTCCTTACAACACTAAGGAGTCTTCTGAGCCTGCCTTCCTCTGCCAGGCTTTATAAAAGGCAGCATTAGTGCTCAGTTATGAGTTAGAGGCTTTCTACCAACTTAGGTACTTATATGAATCTGGTCTATTTTCACCAAGGGCTAAATGACATGTCCTTAGGAGGAAAATGCTGGGCAAGCAGCAGAATCCAAAACTGTCAATGTAAAATCCACAACACTGACTACAAATACACCAAATTAATTCCTAACAAGCCTTTCAGTGATGATGCTTCATGGCACAGTGTGCCAGCAGATCGGTGTCCTGAATAAAAGGACGCCTGATTTCACCTGAATTAAATATGTTGATTTCAGTTGTCTTTACATGAGAATTATAATTTACCAGGAACATGCTACCATGAAAAGGAATACAGCAGCTTCTGACATAGGCTTCATCAACTTAGTTGGTGGAGCCCACATTAAGACAGTCCTTACTGGGTCATAATTAACTGCTGCAATTCAAATCACAACAGGGATTTTCCAGCAGTTTAGAAAGTAGCCAGTATCTCTAAAATTTGTCAAGGAAATACTGGATTTTCTCCATGCCCACAACTGTTGCAGCAGTCTACCAACTCCTCAGTCTTGCAATAGTTTCTGCAAGATGTCCAGCTTCAAGGCAGAGAAAACAGCTCATAAACTGAAAATGGTTTTACAATTCCTAGAACTGACTGATGTGCAGGTAAATTACACAAGGAAAATTATTCTCTTTTCCTTGTACTACCAACTCATCAGATCCTCTCTTACTCCTCCCCATTAAAAGAAGGCTGTTAAAAAAACTCCTCCTCAGAGCTGACATTTCTCAAATCTCTATTCCTTGCAAAGATCATCCAGGTGAAAACCAAGTAACTTTAAACAAAATTGTTTACTCTTCATCCACTGAAGGACTGAGAATCCTTTTCCTTTCACAAAGGAAGATGACGAACTCATCAGAACTAAAAATCTGTTGGTGCAGAAGGACTATAAGGAGAAACACTGTCAAATCAAAATGATCTGTAAATGTTTCAGAGGTATGCTCTTCAACGCTTCACTTACTGTAACATCTCTTTAAACCATCATCTCTCTTTAATTTCCTACATTCAATCCCCTCTCATCATTTATTCCTGAAAAAAAGCCACTCATTTTCAGGAGCTTTCTAACTGCTCTCTTATTCACACTTCATACAATGGCAAAATTAAGATGTCTTTAACAGAAAAGACTAAAATTAAAAAAAAACTCCCTGCAATACTCAAAAATATGCACTTAAAGGTAACAAGTTCAACTACATGAGCTCAATTTGCTGGCTTCCCCAAGCCTTCTTAATACACTTTACTGCTTTGTGCTTTTTTATTTCTCCTTTATTCTTTCCTATTCAAACATAAATGTTTGTTTTCACTTATTTATAGGGAATTGTGGTACAATTTCTCCAGTGATTCTCTCCTGCCTTTTTTCCCAAACACCTACTCTTCTGAATGGATGGTCTGTCCATTTAAGAGAACTCTTGTGTCTGAACAAGAAAGGTCATAGTCTTATTAATATCTGTCTAAATGGAACACAACTGGGTCTTATAAAATCCTGATGACAGCTCAGATGTTTACAACATTGCATCAAATATAATAAAATGTTGCTAGAACAATGATTGTGCAGACAAACAGTCTGACGTTAGGACCTGTTTTTGCACAGAGAATAAAAGACCAAGCAAACATCTTTGTCCTCATGATCATCTTACAACCAGAAGTACATCAGGACATTCATGTATGCATGACGTACATTTTAAGTGGCATTGCAATTCACCTGTCCAGGTTATTAAGCAAAGAACACCGATTAAGCTCCATCTCTATTGCATAAACAGGTGTTTCCCAAGAGGCTTTCATGAGCATATTCTGCATTTGTTTTGCATACAAGGTAGGAGCGGAACACAAAACAAATTGCAACTGGCTGAGAACAGGACAAATGATAAGAACAAAGACAAGGGCATTTCTTTTTCTTAGACACTTATAATTTAGCAGTGTGACTGAATGCAATCACAGGATGAGGACCACCTTCTACAGCTTCTTTCTGAACCATGTGATTATGCCTATAGCACAGGACATAACACAAAGCAGAAAACTTTTTATTCTTATCAGCAGCACTGAGGTGGCAAAGTAGAAACAATCAGGTCTTATGTACAACAGCAGTTTATTTACTCTTTTCCAAAATCTGGAACGTATTGCATGCCAAAAGAAAGGATATCAACACTCTGAGAGACCTAAATTTTACTAATATGCACAAATTTTGAGCACAAGATGGCAGTTCACATACTGGAATTACCAGCAGTCATGGCAGACTCTGCTTACTCTTCTGCTTAGGTACCACACAGAAAGATTAAGAGCGGTTATCCATACTCTCTACTCTTGGATAATTTCATACTGTCAAAATTCCTGAAGAGGACACTGATGGGACCTGTATCACCACACAATTCAAAACATAGGAAATCAACTGTTCACTCCCACAATATACTTTGTAACAAGTTCATAAATCTGAAAAGATCACAAAAGCAGACCAATATCTATCTTGGCTTTTCCCCCACGTCCAGTAAGACTCCCCAGAAGCTTATGAATGCTCACAATATTCCAAGTCCCTGTGCTGAATTAGCACAAACATCATACCCTGCAGCACTGAAATAATGAAACATGAGATTCTTGTCACTATTCTGCCAATGGAGATCATCTATTACCTGCAATAACCAGAATATTCTAGTTCTGTGCACAGTGTGGGCAGGATGCCCAACCATCCAGGCTAAGCAATTTTGCATATGCAGATACACAGCCATGTTCATTTGGCCCAAATGAACCACATGAGACCTCTTAAAACACAATTTTTTTACAGAGTTCATATTAAATGATTCTCACTTTATGGAAAAATAAACAATCTCTGGACTTTACTGCTCATAACTTTGTACGTTTTGTGTTTTTAAAAATGTATGCTCAAGAGGGAGAAGGCAGAACAGTCTTAAGGATTATGAACTCCTAAGTTCCATGCAAAAAGCAGAAGTTAGAAACTGGAACAAGCTGATTTTTAACTAGTTTTCCTCACCGTGACTCTCATAACATTTTACTTCCCAATAGTGAACTACGCCATTTTTGAGTCCAAGCAGCATCCCTTTCAGCACAAATACCCGAGTAACCATTACTGACATACCTTTCCAGAATCAACCAGTTCTGCTATTTCATCCAAACTTGGGCCACTTGGCATGAAAAACGCCCATCGATAATGGACTCCTTTAAGGAGATGCTGCAAGAAAGACCACAAAATCTATTTAAAAATCATGAGAGCAAAATGAAATGGGAACTAAAATTAATGACAGAATCTCTAAAGAAGTAACAAGGAAAAGACATGGAAATTATATGCTAGTGTCTGAAAAAAAAGGCACCTAAGCATGTGGATTAAATGTACAGACCAGGATGTTTTGTTACCACAATAGGATCAGGGTGAATTTTGTGTCCAATTGCACAAGTCAGGTAGTAGAGAAAAACAATTACCCTGTCTCTGCAGCTAGAAACAGTACTATTTGTTACATAAGAGAGAAATGGTGCTACATGTTCACGTACACTCACAAAGGGGGTGAAATAAACCCGCAATGTGACATTTAGAACCTTCCACTTTAGTATCAGTGACTTCATTTTCCACCATCCTATCTGCCAAAGTCATCACTGTCCAACGACAGATGGCAGCTCAAATGAAAAGCATTTTGGGAAGATCTCACAGGTACAAGTCAAGAGCATCTCCTCTGAGTAAGTCATTACAGGAACAAGAGCCATCATCTGGCAAAGACAGACAATTTTTATATATGGCATAGAATTCTCTTCATCATGGAAACATGCACTCTGAAAAATAATACTGCATTATTTCTTCCCTGCCTTTTCCTTTTGTCTTCAAGCTTTCTTGTGAAAGTACTGCTGCAGGACTTAAAATCCCATTCAGCTAAGCTTTCACAGGAATACCATAGCAACTGCTTGAAAAGCATTCATTTGGAGAACAAGTACACAGGGAAGAAAGGGAAAAGTTCTAAAAAGCCCCACTGATCTGGCCACTGGCAGAATGTTTAAGATCCACTTATGAAAACTAGACAAATCAGTATCACCATCCAGACACATGAACATGAAAGAGATGAAAGACTTCCTAGCCACCCTCGACCACTCTTATTACTCTCTGTGCTGGAACAGGATGAAGAGAATCAGTCATGGAACAGTGTTTTGAGAGAAAGCCTGACTAGCCTAAAGCAAGTAACAAAATTGCCCTCACTTCAGTGAGGCAGGGATTTGCTGTGTTTACTATGAAACCCTGGCTGTCAGCAGGACTCACTAGGGAGGCCATATGGAAAAGGCCACAATGGAAAGCACAATAAGGAATCAAACTTCAAAGCTCCCCAAACTACTAGATACACCCAGCAGCACCACCCCAACACATTTCTTTTCAGTGCAAGAAATAAAGAATAGTATACTTAATGACATATGAGGACAATGCTACAGCTGCCTCTCCATGAGCTCTGTGACTGACATCCAAGCCACAAAGGAGTCACTAAAGTACTACAAAATATGAAAGTACATAGTATTTTGTCAAATACCTTCAGAGTTTTGGAACCAACAGTGACTCCTGTTTGCAACATGCCATCAGCCACTCCAAGTTTGTCCATATTGATCAGGAAAGGTGTCACTAAGGTAACATATGTTGCTCCTGACCATTTCTTCAAGACATCTAGTGCCCACTTCTCGGTGGGTCCACCAACATTATCTAGGATAAAATCAAACCTGCAGACATATAAAGAACAGGTTTAAAATCTTGATATGGGAAAAATAACTTCACTGTAATTAAGCTAATTAATAGGAGAAATGAGCTATACTTTACATTTACACATCACTGCAATGCAATAAAATAATCAGCGTGCAAGACAGCAGCAAGAAAGTTACAAAACTTCAGCACAGTCCCAGGTTAATGTACAATGGGATTTAAATTTACAGGTTATTGCCCATTCACTGTGCAGCAGACACAGGCTATTTAAAAAGTACACTTAATCTCCAAAAAGCAAACTTAAATGCACAACTACATTCTCTATTTGCTTAAAGCCTTCTAGAGCTCTATCTCTTCAGCCCTCCCACGGAGACTACTGGAACAGTCTTGAGGTCTAGCACTGAACAATATGGTATGTACATGTAAAAACTAGTCTGGACTCATGCCCTCAACTAGGGACAGCACTTGTACAAGCTGTACTCACATGAAAGGCAGTTCCAGTGGCTAAAATTACATAAACAAATTATTCTACTAACACGTATTTCCTCACATCTTTTCTGTGACCCAGTTCTCAGCTTCACTTCTCCAAGGTTTTTTTTTACCTCCTTATTTATTTAGGGGCCATTTTCCCTTTCCTTTCCTTTCCTTTCCTTTCCTTTCCTTTCCTTTCCTTTCCTTTCCTTTCCTTTCCTTTCCTTTCCTTTCCTTTCCTTTCCTTTCCTTTCCTTTCCTTTCCTTTCCTTTCCTCTCCTCCTCTCTCCTCTCCTCTCTCCTCTCCTCTTTTCTTCACATCTATGTATTTAACATTGAACCTAACAATGCAAAGGATCTAAAACCTTCCTCCCATGGAATGGGTATATGCAGCCTCTGGCAAAAAGCCACAGTTTCAGAGTTCCTTCTCATTATCCCAGCATGTGAGCTTGTAAAGGCTGAATAGGGCAACAGGGAGCTATGCACCTGTTCTGTTAAATGCACAACTCATTCTCATTTTCATTTGTAAATTTTCAGCGATCTCCAGATTGCAAAAGACATACTTCTAATCTAAATAACCTACAAATATGAGGCAAAATACTTTATGCAAATTTAATAGAAAAGTCCTTATCTCTCTGAAATGACAGTTTTCTTGCCTGTCTTCCAAGAGTGTGATTTCACATTTAAAGTTCAGTTAATGTAACAGCTGCCAGCAAGAGAAGATAATGAAAACTAATGCTCCTGGAAAGAGTAGCTGACTATGGGTTCTGAAGAGTCAGTACGACTGAAAAGGGAAGTAGGAACATCCCTCTCAGTAGATCTGACTGATCAGCCTAGTTGCATCATTGAACTGCACCCCAGGACACTGTTGGACTCTTAGAAAGAGTCACTTGCTAGAATGGGTGTTTAGCATTTAAAGTGTTGAACTGCACAAAAGTAAATTTAGCACTGACTGCAAAGTCCATCCTGCCATTCAGACAGTGTCACTACTTTTGCAACTGCCCTCAGGCCTGCTGACAATCACACTACAGTTAAAGGGCACATGGCTTCTTAGCACAGTTACCAGTAAAATTCTCACACAGACTGAGCAGCTTATTTTTCCCCTCCCAGAAAGTTAGCTCAATCTAGCTAAAAAGAGCAGTGTAAATACCATATTCAACTATAAGTCACAGCAGACTACATTTAAACAGATGGAAAGATTACAAAACCAAAAAATACTTCTGTTCTAGAGAAAACTCTCAGGCTAGTTTAAACATAGCTGCTGTGACAAGATAAATGTGATTGTTTATCAGAAGCAGCTGTACCCAATGTTACAGAAGAGAAATTTGTTCACAGTTGCAAGTCACTGCTTCATGATATAGTTCTTCCCTCTACAAGATCAATTTTTTATTTACCAGCCTCCCTCAGGATTTCAGAGGCTTACTTTAATTTATTCATACATTGTATATTCTCCAGGATACTTGGATGGAAACTAAAAACTGTTCATATCACAGTCATTGAAGAGAAGCACATAGAAGTGAGCTTGTTTCCACAAGCTCAATTTGCTGGCTTAGTCTCACAATGAAATCTTTGCTGAGCATATTCACTTGCAAACTGCATTCAAAAAGGTGAATCTGCTTCACAAAATAATGCTTTAGAAATGGGGGGAAAAAATGAGGAAGTTCTGATAGAGTCAAGAAATCAAAAGGCAGAAGGTCTGACCACCAACTCCTTCATCTCAGTATTAAGCAATACAAACACTCACAAGGGTAAGGTTTTAAGCTGCTCTTCCAGATTTCCAGATTTATAATCAATCACATCATCTGCTCCAAGCTTCTTCACCAGTGTGCTGGCATCATGAGAGCAAACTGCTGTCACGTGAGCATCCCAGGCCTTCATTAGCTAAAAACAAGTATTAAAAAAAACAAGTCCAAAGATTAAAATTTAGTGAAGTATTGAGAACAACTTAAAAAGCCAGAGTCTCATTATATTTATACAACAAATGAGCACCTTTAACAGGGATTGGGGAGACTGTTCCAATAATTTGTGTGATGTGATAATAATAATGTGATAATTTGTCACAAATCCCACAGACAAAATAATGGTTAGAATTTATCAATATCTAAGGTGGTTGTGGGGAAGGAGGAGCTGGTGTGAAGGAAGGAGTGTGGGGGTTTTTTAATGGCACTGAAAGATAGCAGGTCTCATGACAAATAAGGCTCTCAGTTTGCCATCTGAATCTGCCCGCTAAACATACACCAAGAGGTACTGTCCAAGTAGCCAATCTACCAAACTGTCGCCAAATGTACCATTAAATATTACTAAATACATCCTTTAAGTATTTCATATTACTGCAAACAGGTTAAGTGCTAGTAAGAAGAAAAAGAAGGAAGTCATCTCTGATTTACCACAGGGTCAATATCAGGTTATCTTCTACTCCAAAAGCTATACCAAAGTGAAGGATTCTTGCTAGTTATTGGTCTCTTTTTGCATCTCATTTTTTCAGTCACCGTAATACTTTTTACCTTTATTCCAGATTAATTAATGTAGTTTATCCAGGATTGATCAGTTACAAATTGTACCTAGTCAGTGGCTGGTCAGCCTTTCATACTGAAAGTCACCTGCTCTATTAGTGACCAGGCAAATAGCATACCACAAAAAAATCTGCTGTAAACCTCTTTAAAACCACTGTGCTTATGGCCCAGTAACATGGAAAGCAGTGATGCAATTATCTAACTTCTGTGGTTTTTTATAATCTTGAAAGAAAGATGTATCAGCATGAGATGACACTAATTAGAATCAAAACCCCCAAATTAACTGAGCATGAAAAAAGGTTGTTCCACAACTAATGAATAAACAAAAGAGCATGTTGACTTTCCAAAGTTTAGAGCTACTGGAACAAAGACAGACAAAAGGGCAACAGGGCAAAGACAGTGAGGGAAAGTAAATCTAAGCCTCTGTGCTTTACATCCACTGCACACAAAAGCCTGGTGGCCTCTCACATCATTTGTCCAACTACAGCAGTTGTGGTAGGTGATACGTTCTCCATCAGTTTTTCTACTCATACACCAAGTTCTGTTCATATTTAGAGTGCAGAGCTGACTGAAAGATAATGAGAACAGGCTACATATTTCAAGTCACACCAGTCAGAGATTTCCTGCAGCCAAATTATGAAATGTGATCTTACACACATTTTTTTATTTGAAAGTCCCTGCTTCCTACTTTAAAATAATACAACACAATAAATGGAAAGCAATAAAACTGAAAATACTTTTGGTAATAGTAAAATCATGTCAATCAGACAGACTGATCAGTAGCTTGTTATTTTTCTATTCCTTCTCTCAATTCCCTTCTATTATTTTTTTTTTCATACTGAAACGCTTGAAGACTCATCCTGGGCATGCTGGTTTATATTACCTGTACAGCAAATGTACCAACTCCTCCTGAAGCTCCTAATATTAATACTCTGTAAGAGAAAATTAAAATATATTTAATAGTTCTTTAAATAAACTCTGGAGTAATTATGTATTCTAATGTTTCTTACACATCTCTGACACAGAATTATTTTTAGCAAAAGACTGGTTTTGTCATTCAATGTTATTCAAGAGTGGTTAACTGTTCGGATAGCCAAAAATGTGACTTAACATTGCTAATCATGCTAGGACATGGCACATGTCCTGTGCCAAAAGCATTATCTCAGCACAGCCAAAGAGACTTCCTCACATGTGCTTTCCACTAAATACAGGCAGTGGAGCTGCCATCGTAGCATTTATATCCCTCAAAACCCCTGTACCTGTCCTCACTTTCCCAAACATAATTGTTTAGTTTGGGACAAAATCAGTTAAGAGTCCTTTCTGTCTCCACTGTCATATCTCCTAAAGAAAAATATCACAAAAATCAGTCTTATATAAGAAAAAAAGTAATTTAGTATCACATTATTTAAGGAGACTGTGAACTGCAGAACATATGGAACATAATTTTCCCATACTGCATAATGTTTATCTAAAAGACAAAAATACAATGAAGTACCCTCACCATTAACAAGTTTAATTTCTATTCAATTAAGATAGGTGTCTTTTTCTTTAGGAAAAAAAGCAGAATTTTTCTAGTTCTTTTCAGTACATCTCAACAAGACTCTGTAAATACCAGATTGTGGAAATTGGCACACAAGCAAGAAAACGAAGAAGTAGATTACCAAATTGTTAGCAATTGAGACTTCATTTAACTGACCACCCTAAATTTCAAAAAAAATGAATACAAGTTTACTTGTGTGAGGACCTTAGTGCTAGAAGCCTAATTGCTGTTCAAAAATTTCATCCAAATATTTTATTAAATAACTAAACATCAGAAAGTGAATTAGTGAGAAAACCTTGCAGCTCAAGTTGCAGACAGTGCTTGACTTTGGATCTATTTGCTAATTCTAGGACAAAAGGAAGATCCAAGATGAAGTCCTGGCACAGGATTGGGGGACATCATGTTTCTCAGAGCTTCTGTTTGCCAGAAAAATCTCAGAATCTTCAGAAGCTGGTGACATTCTTGTTTTAAATCTCATAGTGAAGGATGGTGAAGGAAATTGCTTTTTACAGTACAAAACTGTACTATACAATCTGGAGTCTCAGTTTACTAAAGTTCTTTGAAGTAGCGTAAGAGACTTGGCTTTAGTCACACTATCCATTTTAAAATGCTTCTTCCTTTGTAACTGATCAGATTCTGTTCCCCTCCCATTTCACTGATCCAAGCTGCATAATTCAGATTAAGAATATGAAACCACAAAGCCTGCAGCTTTTAAATCTGCCAAAATGTACTTATCCTCAGAACCAGGCTTCTAACGACAGATGCCCAGAGCAACATGCATATTTCAACTTTAGTATACTTGAAAAGGCTCCAGGATACCACACTCAAGATATTGGGTTAAGCTCATCTTTATCATTAAAAAGGACAGTCAAAATGAAATCCTTTCAAAAAACCTTTTCAAACTGCCTTTATGATTTTACTCCCTAGTTAAAGGGCATTTCTTCTACTACATATTTGGGGGAAAGCCGTCATCTTAAAATGTAAAATTTGCTCAAAGGATTTAGGTAATATGTTCAGTTTGGGGAGCAGCTTGGCTAGGACTTTTTTTTATTCTCCCCTTCACTAAAAGCCCTCAAGATTCTTCAGGTAGAAATACTTTCCCGATTCAGTTTGTTCCTATGTTACATGGGCCATTTTCTACCACATCTTCCAATTGCTAAAACTCTCTCCACACATTATGACCTTAAGAAAGCTCTTCATTTCTGAGACAAACTGCATCTGCACAGGAGATCCATGCGCAGCAGTTCAACAGATCAGCATTTTTACAGCACTGCCTACAGCAAGACACACAAGTAAGTGGAGGAGTGTTTGAAGGTGCAGGCCCTGTTAGGACCATACTGAAGGACCACAGATGGTGGCAAGTGCTGAAGCAGGAACAGTTTTGTCTGCACCGCCTCAGGAAAACACAGCCAGGAGAAAACATATCATAGAAACTACTTGTTCTCACTGCAAGGGTGAGCTCAGGAGTAAACTATAAGTATGTGCACTAGGGAACAAAGTAACAAATCTTCTGACCAGGACAAAGATCCAAGAGAACCAATTCTTTCAAAAGAACAAAATGAACATTGTACCCCAGGCTTTCCTGCCTTCTGACAGAAGCACGACATTCACCAAGCCCCCACGGGGCTCCAGCAGTTCAAATGATCACAGGGAGCAGATCTCTGCAGATAAGCATACCATGAGACTTGCAAGTTTAGCCCATCTCCCTGGGCCCTGCTTGAAACTATGGTGTGGTCAGGAACAAGCATCAGACTGGCAGGACTGTTCCAGGTTTGTGTGTCCCCCACCAGAGCACACCGAGGGTGGGGAGTAGGTGTACAGATCAAGGACTAATATTTTCTCTGGATTATAAACAATTAACAATTTTCAGTGACTGAGTTATGTGCGAGATAAAAACTAAATAAATGCATCAATTTTATATTGTTATAAAATTAATGTATTTATTGACTAAATATATCAACTTTATTTAGATATAAAATTATATTTCATTTGATTATGCCAACAAAATGTCCTCAAGAAATTTATTCCTGGATTAAGCAGTGCTTACTCTATCAGGAAGTTTACTCAATTTGTACTTCTCAACAGATAAAATGATGAAATAACACACAGACATTGAAAAAAATATTTTCTTGGGGTATTATACCATTCCAATTTTCACTGTAACCATGTACACCGGGAGTGTACATTTGATAGCTTACATTAACAGAATCCAGCATCTCTGCCCAGTATACATGAAAGTCTAAGACATTGCCTCTGTATTGACATAAAGACTTAAAAGCAATGTAAGCACTTTGAAGAACTCAAATTGTCAGGTTTGTTTTTATTCTGCATTTTGCGAATACAGAAAGCAAGATATTTAGCAGCTAGTGTTGAATGAGCATATCTCCTTTCTACTGAAACAGGACAGTGGCACATATGAGAAGCTGTCCAGGTATCATTTTGAACACTTAGGATAGTAAGAACATTCACTTTCAACTTGTAAAAGAATATTGACCTTAATTACAGTGGTATAGAATAAAAGCTGTGGAAAAACAACTAGAATTGCAGTGAAGCAGGAGGGCTCACAAACAATGAGAGCACACTTCAGGTAACTTTTAAAAACATAACCTCAGAAAGTATGTGCAGATGGAGCAGATAATCTCTCAGATCAGTGTACAGCCAGACACCAAACTAACAGCAAGTATTTCTGGTTAGCCCATGCTAATGCCTTAAAAGAGGCAAAGAGAACAATACACACCAATAGAAAAATCTCACTGCTTTTAAGATGTCTTAACACTGCAATAAAGCACCAGTGAAGTAGCTTTCATCAAGGAATATAGCTGCTCTGTCAAAATAAGACACATTTTTTTGGTGCATATACACCCTTCTACATAGCTATTTACATACAACTACAGGAGACAAAAAACCCCACATAAAATCACATATGTAGGTAACTTCTTACCAAATATATGATCTAAAGAAATTAGGAAACACTGTACAAAGACAGTGTATTACTGTATTTTTAAATTATTGACTTGAGAGTTCATGGAATATAATTTTGTACAGCCCCTTCAATGCATTTTAAATACTTTCCTACAAGTAATTTTTTCAGGGGAAAAAAGGTACCATCACATAAGTCATTCGCTGCTGGTTTTACAGTTCAGAATTTATAGATAGGAAATATAATATTTTTTAAGTACTTTAAAATGGGGTTTTTGCTGACAGAGTAATTTAAAATTTATTTGGAACATAAAAATAAATATTAAATGTAAAGTCACACTACAAATGCAGTTTTAATTTTACCATTAACAATCTAAACACTTACCTGAAGTTTAAAAAGACACTTTAATCAAGGCTAGCCTATCAGTGTATCTTTAGGTTAATTCTATTTGCATGTGAAAGTTAAAATAATAAAATGTCTAAATATTGAAAAATAAAAAGGTGATCTTATCTAGAATTTTATTACTAACTGGAAGTTAATTTCAATTATGTGTCTTTGAAACTCCTTTAAATTTTGCAACTCCATTTTCTCAAAACATAGTTTATCATCAGAAAAAACAATTGCTCAATATTTTCATGATGAAGTTCACTGTGACAGATGAACAACCACTCACTCGACTGTCTTCCAAAGATGTGGGTGAAGAATTTCCATAGATCTAGTGTCCTTTGCAATGTGCTGCATTACAAAGTATCAGCCAAGATAAGAAGAGGTCAGGCATCCAGACTCCTACTGCCCAATAATTACTTTATAACCTAAATCTGTAAAGCAGCATCGTAACTTTAACTATTATTTTTCAACTCCCATAGTTTTACTTTTGTCCTTATTTCCATTCTGAAGATCTTGCTATCTATTTACTCAAACCCAAAGGTCAACATAACTGAAAATTTCAATTATCAGGAGAAAAATGGTCTTCGCTCCAAACTTTCAGTGCATTTTTCTTCCTCTGCCATTGTCAGATGAACAGACTGATAAACAAAGTCATCTTTCTATTTGACTGGCTGCTCATCTTGCACGTTCTCCTTTTCTTGTCTGCATTCCTGACCTCACCAAAGTTCTGGCCTGCAGGTCAAGTAAGAGTCCGTCACCTGCTCATTTTTCTCTAAAAAGCTGGAAAACCAGTCTGTTCTAAATGGTCCACACATGCAGAAAGTGAGTGAACCACATCTCCGTCCTTGAGAGGGCTTTTTGTGAGTTGCCAGCATAACTGAGAGGGTGTTACATTTGGCTAGCTGTCCTAACAGGCAGAAAGGCAAAGTCCCTATAAATTCCTGGTGATAACATCCTTTAATTCTCTATATACCCCACAGATTAGATATACATTGGATTATGACAGAATCATAAAATGGCCCAGGTTGGATGAGATCTCAAAGATCATCTAGTTCCAAATGCCCTGCCATGGACAGGGACACCTTTCACTAGACCAGGTTGCCCAGAGCTCCACCCAGCCTGGCCTTAAACTTGTGGATGTGTCAGCATCCACAACTTCTCTGGGCATTTTTTACTTCTATATAGGGACCTCATCTGAGCCTTCCTCTAAAGAAGCCTCTCTCAGCAGCTGTGTAGACAGAATGCATCATCCTCAGGCAGCTGATCTTTATGAATGTCATGGTAGAAGTCTTTATCACTGCTGGACGTGTCTTAGAAGCAGCTCCTCAATATAAAAATGAAAAACTTCAGTTTTAGCACCAGAACTATTTACTTACCTTTTCCCACTACAATTACTTTGGTTGAGTCCTCCCACTTGGTTAAGTGCAGACCACGCAGTGAGACCAACGTACGGCAATGCAGCAGCTTCTGTGTGACTGAGACACTTTGGCTTAAAAGACACCTGAAATAAAATCATATCTAAGTCACACAGCAGCTCCTATGTGACACGGAAGTATCTAGGCATGCTTTACTGAATTGCAGATCATCTATTGCACATTTTCAGCTTTACTGAATTGCAGATCGTGTATTGCACATTTTCAGCCATCTTCAAAACTAGCTGGAGTACAAATCAATCTAAACACTAAGAAATAAAGTTACTTAGATATTGAAAAAGAAAGATGCCAGTTTTTACAACTTTGGGGTTTTGTCTGTTAGCCACAGTTTTGAAAGTTTACCTCGTTTCCACTAGCTACCACGAATTCTGACAGAGTGCCCTGTTTCCATGGGGGAATTGCTGCCCACACCTAAAACCAAATAGAAAACAGCTATCAATTTTTGTAACTCTGCACACAATTGTATGCACACAGAAATTTCCTTCATTGAAGAAATCTTTTTTCTAATTTACAGAATGTCTTCATTGTTTATCAAAAACCAGCTTTAGCTTGCTTTACACACAAAAAAATCACAAAACTGACTAAATGAAGGACTGGAGGGCTATGTAAATAAACTGTACCATTGCACTGTGCATATGACATAATTTTATAAACCCTTCAAACTACTCCCACGCCAGGAAATCCCAGATTAGAAGGGCAAGGATGGTGCAGAATCAGGATTTGCTATACTAAAACGGGTGAAATGTGAAAGCAACTGATGAAGGTGAAAGCAAACAGTATCAGTGTTTGTGTGGGCATCCATGAAGTGCTTCTTGGGTTAAGCCAAAGTTCCTACTTCAAGTTATTAATGAAAAATAAAAACAAATCCCTTCTTGTTAGAATCTATTTTCAATTAAAAACAAAGTAGCATTTTGAGTATGGACTTAGAAACAAATTCCACTCTTGCTCCCACTGAAATGGACCAAAAACTAAAACACAGAGAGGAAATTAAGTTGCAGAAGCAAGTGTATGAAAGACTATGTTTTTCAGAGAAAAAATGAAGGGAAGAAAGTATTCTAGGAATTTACTGCCAGATAGGCCTTACTAAGAGTGCAACAGCATTAAAAAAATAATTAAGAGGGAAATGAAAACTGAACATCTCATAGCCCATTTTAACTATACATTTGGGAAAAAAAAAAAACTAAAGAAATTGGTGGTATCACCTCATCTCCAGGTTTGAAATAAGACACACCCAGTCCACATTCCATAACAACACCAGAGACATCTCGACCAAGTGTTAGTGGAAATTCAGACTCGCCAGTTTTCAGTTTCAGGGGATCCCGCTTCATATTTAACGCGGTTGCACCATAACCACCTGCAAAACATGGAATCAACCACAATACACCACAATGAGTGTTTATTTATTAATTGCTCAATTCCAGTTAGAAAGCATTGTCTATACATAACATGCCCCAATTCTGTTATAACTGAAGTGTGCAAAAATCTGTAGTATTTTGTACTTTTACAGATTTTACAAATAAAGAGCTAATGTAAAAAATACTAAGGCACATCTCATAAGATGTGTAGCCTGGACTTCTATTCAGTAAGCAATAGACAAATGCTGTGGAGTCTCAGAATTACCCATCTAATAACTGTATTCAGCCTAAAAATAGCCTGCATTTGAGCGTGTATGCCCATTCAGGTATTTGGACAAGTCTGCCTAGGGGCCCTACCATGCTAGAAAGCGTCTAAACAGGAATCCTCAGATGGAAAATGTCCCATCACCAAACTCCCAACTGTACACAAGGATTTTTTTAAGTTCATTTATTAGAGACCCAAAACACAGATTACAGATCTGTCAGCGGGCTTCCTGCAGATATATTTGCTCATTCTACTGCATCTGATTCAATATGCAAGCACTCCTACACATGAAATATAAGGTATTCTACTACCACAACTTCCTTCTCGTGTTTCAAACCCAGAAACTGGAGAAGAAAATATGATTAAATGTATCAAATACAAAGAGTCGGGCAGTGAAAGAGACAGATTTCCTGAGCGGGATGACAGCAGGCCCCCGGATGCCAATTCAGGATGGGCGTGGCAAGGAAGGACACGGTTTGCATTAGGTCGCACATGCAGACTTGGCAGTAACTTGGACCTCAAGCCCCATTCACCTCAAAGAGATGGGAAAATCCAGCATCACTCAGGGAGAATACTGCTCCTTGGCCGGGAAAGTCTCTCGGTCAAGAGAGCAGCACCACAATCTCTCAATTAAAAGTTCATCCTCGCAACACACACACACACACACACTTTCGTCAGTGGCTTTTGAACCAGATTTTTTTGTATCGTTCTTCCCTGAGACCCTAAAAAAAAGTTCCGTTTCCAAGAGGCGGCGGCTTTCCACAGGGCTCGGGTAACCACGTGTGTTGAGGCAGCCCTGGACACTGCAGGTGTCTGCCGGAGCAGGACGGTGCCCTGGCACGACTCGGGGCACCGGGGGCCACTGGAGCCGCAGCCCCAGCACAGCCCCTGCCATCTCGGCAGCCCGGCCGCGGCTGCCCGGGCTCGGCACTTACTTCTCATGCTGAGGTCGATGGGGTTCAGGCTCGCAGCATGAACCTTAATGATGACCTCGTTCGGGCAGTGTATGATGGGGAACATCATGTCCCTGGTGAAGCGCAGCACCTCGTTGCTGCCGTACCGGTCTATGACCCAGCTGGGCATGGCGGTCCGCGCCCGCGGAGAGGCGCGGAGCCCGCGGGCCGGTGCCCGCCCGCTCGCCCAGCGCAGAGCCCGTCCGCCCGTCGCTCCCCACGACAGCATGGCCGGGGCAGCCGGGCCGGCACGGGCCGAGCCCCGCGATGGGGATAAGGATCGGGACCGGGATAAAGATCGGGATCGGGCCGGGCCGCTCCCTCCCGCCTCAGCGCCCAGCCCCGGCGGCACCTGCAACCAATGGGCGGCCGTCTTCTTGGCCGCCCTGCCAATGGTGCCGCGGCGTGTTGCGGCCAAGATGGCGGCGCGCGGCCGCCGTGCCGGGGGAAGGGTCGGGGTCGCTCGGCGGGCGTGAGGAGGCGGAGGTGGGAACGGGGAGCCATGCTGCGCGCGTCTCTCCGACAGGTGAGTGCGGCCTGCGCGCCTGCCGCGGGTGACGGGGAGCGGGGTGAGGGTGCGGAGGAGCGGGGCCGGTTCGCAAGGGGTCCCCTCGCGTCGCCCCACTACGGGGCGGCCCGGGAAAGCGCTTCCCGTGGGCTCCTTCCCTCGGGATCGAGGCGGGGATCGCGCTTTCCTCCCGTACCGCCCCGGCGCGGCCTCTGCCATCCGGCTGCCCTAAAAGACGGGCTGCGTTCTCAGGTGTCGGCGGCGTTGAAGGAAGGACGAGTCACTCCCACGGAGCTCTGCCAGCGGTGCCTGGCCCTCATCAAAAGCACCAAGTTTCTGAATGCCTACATTACCGTAGCGGAAGAGACCGCTTTGAAGCAGGCTGAAGAATCAGAAGAAAGATATAAAAGAGGTATGTTGGTTTGTAAGTAATGTCAGTGTTTAGAAAGCTTCTGTGGAGGAGCTGTCTGTGTTAGACGAAGCACCTTTGCTTTTTAAAGGAAGTGTCTTGGCTTGTTTGGCTATTGGTGGATGAGGCTCACACTTGAGGTTTCCGTGGGTGCTCGTGGGTGTACACTTGGCTTTCAGGAGAGTATTTAGTCTAAAAATCAGAGGCAAAACCTGGACCAAACAAGGCACTGCAGGTTAAACAGCACTGCTACCGGTGCCTGCTGCTTCTTTCCCTCGGCATTTCATTTGGAAGGTGTAGCCAACAGGTACTGTGAATAGGCAGATGCAGTGGTCATTCACAGGCCTCCTGACTGGGATAGACAAACAGCTAGCACAACCTGTCAAGTTTTTAATTAAGAAAGCAAATTAAAATCAAACAGCTTCGTTAATTTCAGTTACTAATTGGAGAACAGGACAGCTTTCAGTCCTGTTATCTGCAGCATTTTAGAAGCTGGCCATCCTAATTTTCCTTTGCATTTCAAGAAAGGCAGGAAAGGTAAATTTTCACTTAATAGAGTACATCTTTTTCTTCCTGGATTACACTTCTCTGGCAGCTTAATAAAATTGTCAGCCAGATTGTTTTGATTCCTGATGTAGGCCTTTGAGTTTTTGGTTTGGTTTTTTTTTGGTAGGTTTGTCTGTTGGTTCAGGTTTTTTTGGATGGTGGATAATCGATCACTTGGGAAAGATTTTCTCTGCTTCAGTAATTTTTCAGGTCATATCTACTGTGTATGTCAGGTAGGCAGTTTATGGCTCCCAGCCTAGTGATGGAGTGGATTTAGCAGCACCTATGGCTGAAATAAGCACTGTGTGGTCACACTGGAAGAGGTATGCACTCCTTTGGGATAGCCAGCCTTTGTGAAAGCAGCTGCTTGTCTGGAGTAAATTATAGATCTCTCTGTGAGGCCAGGTCTGGTTTGAGCAGAGTGCTCAATGCTTGAGTTGGAATGGAAGATGGTTCTTGAAAATGGAACAGACAACCATCACATGCCAAGTGGAGAGCAATCTTGCTTCCAAAAACCTCCCAAAGGGACGTGTAAAATAAACAGTAATGGATGAGAACGCTATATATATAGCACACATTTTGCTTTAATCTCTGTTGTCTTATCATCATTCCTAATGCAGGTCAGCCACTGGGCATTCTAGATGGAATTCCTATTGCAGTAAAAGACAATTTTAATACAGCTGGCATTGAGACAACATGTGCATCAAATATGCTAAAAGGTACAGTAAAGCTTTTAAAGTAAAATCAGATCTTTTGCTCTTTAGAGTATTTGTGGAGTCTTCCAGAAATCCAAGTATTTTCAAAAAATGAGCTGGAGTCATTTGAGGAAATACATTTATCCAATTTCACTAGCCAAGTTCTTCAGGTATTACAGATAGATCTTTTTCTAAGACGTTATTTCTTTATTTATATTTGCATGCGTTTAATAACAGTTATAATAAAAACCTATATACTACAATAAAATGGTTCCAAAATTTGCATTTACCTTCACATTGCTTTTAGGTCTAGAAGAGAGCAGTCAGTACTGTTCTGCCTAGTGAAATCCAAAGACAGTCCTTTTTTGTTCTTGTTCTGTTTATAATTGTTGACTTAAGTAGTTTTTTCATATGGCTGTAGGAAGAGTAGACAGTAACAATCCCAGTATACAAACACATTCTATAATGCTTTTAAGACATTTTTTAAAAATTTCCTAAACTCATTGTTTCTACTAACATGGCATGAATGTTTCCAAGGCATTATAATGTTTTTATAGTAAAAGCAAAAGTAGGAAATGTTTCTTATGTCTGTTCTGTTCTGCACAAAGGGAAACTTTATATTAATCCTTGTGAAAGATAGCAGAAGTAAATTAGCAGATCCCTAAGCTGATCGTGGTGTTTTTAATAGCAGAAGAAACAAAATATGACACCACTGTTGTAAAAATTGTTCTATTTCCTGAGATGCTTTTCCTTAAAGCACGTTCTCAGACCTGTTGTGACTGATTGCAGTGAGTATTAGGAGTGATGTCCTTGTTCCTGATGAAAGTGGGAGTGGAGAAGCCTCTGTCATCATTCACAAAGTGGAGTGGTTGCTACCTGAGGTCTCATGTCACTGTCATAGTTCTCATCCTAGGTTATATAAGGTCTAAGTGGTAATGACAACTTCAAAATGTTCACAGTAGCTAATTGTAAAAATAATCTGTATCTCACCAGTTTCTCTTAATTGTTCTGATTGTTTTCAGGTTATATTTCTCCTTACAATGCTACAGTAGTTCAGAAATTACTGGATCAGGGAGCTGTGCTTTTAGGTAAAACAAACCTAGATGAATTTGCAATGGGGTGAGTGATGTTTATTATTTTTAATGTGTGATTGTACATAAAACAGCATACACACCATCTGTTCCAATCTACCTGTAATCCTTAACTCGTGTTTCTGAGAGGCGAGACAATAATGAATACTTCCTGGAAGGGTACACAGAGCTGCATAAACTTCTCCCTGAGCATTTATAGTGTTGTGTAAATGATACAGACGCTGAGTTCTGTGAACATTGTGTTCGAGTGTGGCTGTGCTCAAGATGTAGGAAGCAGTCCAGCCTTTGCAGAAGGCCAAGAACAAGTGGCCTTCTTCCAGATTAAGTGTGTTAGTAGAATTGGTTACAATACAGTTAATTGCTGCCTTTTTCGCTCTCCTTACTGATGACTTTTTGCCCTTAGGTAATTATTATCATGCCCCTGCTGGCAGTGACTGCCTCTGCCGGTCGGCCACTGGGGTAATTTGTATGGGTACTCCCTAAATTGCTGCACACAGCCTAATCCAGAGAAAAGCTTTTAAGTTGCCTGAGATACTGTTTATGACTTTTTGTCAGGAGCACATTGAAAAATGCTCCTACAAGTCGATTCTTCCACAAATCAATGAAGGCAGCCAAGTGTAGCAGAGAACAGCATCAGGCTGTTAGGTATGGGAATCGCTGCTAGGTCTGGAAGGGAATCTCTGGGACTTCAGTTACTTGTGAAAAACAGTAAGTGCTGTATTTTGATTTTACAATACTTAAACCAAAGTCCAGGGTTTGATTGGAAATTCACATGGATGGGGTAGAAATACTTTTGACAGTATTGTTTTGAATAAATTAATTTTTCTGTAAAAAAAACTATTCCTCAGACAAAGAGCAGGCAAAAAACTTGGGAAAAAACTGATAATGCAGTATTGCAACTGGTCTAAGTTCATTAAAGCACAGGATTCTCCTGAAAAGCTTATCCCAGTACTGGCTTCTCATTCCTCGTCTGTGTGTTTGCATGATCTCTTGATCAGGGAGCAGATCCAGCTCTAAAGTAAGTTTTCGACTGCTGTCAGCTGCCTGTTCTGTCTGATGATGTAGCTGATAACACTGGCACCTTGCAGTCAGGGGGAGCATGGGGTAGAGGGCCTGAGGAAGGAGGAAAGTACCCCCTGCTCCTGCTTCTGGTGGCAGCTCGCACTTAGGTGACACAAGCTGACTGAAACCAGTTTTTGAGAAGCCAGTGAACTGTGGCCTCTGCAGAGGGCTACAGAGTGAATAATAGTGTGTCATTTCAGAGAAGTGCTTGTTCCTGGTATTGTGGAGCTTTTTCTCCACCTCTAGCAGCATGTTTTTCCTCATGATCGTGATCTTACATCAAATGCAGGGCTGGAGAAACAGAATACCTTTGTTTTCAAAAGAGATGTGCTTCCTTACTTTTACATAGCTTAAATCAGTTTTATGTCTTTGTGACTGTGTTTGTTTCAGTGTCATTAGCAGAAGCTAGAAAGAGGTACCAGTTCAGGTTCTGTGTCAGAAACCGATGAAGAGCTATAAATTTTACAGTTGTATGTAATGTTGTAGAAGTTGACTGCAAAAAGATTTACGTACACCAGTCTTCTTTGGTTGAAATTGAATTTGCAAGGATGATGAGGAATTGGATTAAAAAAATTAAATTGCTGAATAGAGTGTGTCATTTGTCACTTCTGTCTGTATTTGTCCTGTCTGACTATCTTAGATCTGGGAGTACGGATGGAGTATTTGGACCAGTCAGAAATCCCTGGAGTTACTCAAAACAGTACAAGGAAAAGTCTGTCCCAAAATCCCATTCGGAAGACGAAGAGTCTAACTGGGTAATAACAGGAGGGAGTTCAGGAGGCAGCGCAGCTGCTGTGTCGTCTTTCACATGTTTTGCGTAAGAGGCTTTTGAAATTGTCTTTTCCCAAATGTCTCAAAATATGTTTTAATTTTATAATTTTCTCATAAACTAGTATGAAATAAAAGGGTTATTGGCACTGGCATGCAAAAATTTATTTCAGCATCCCTAGGTTATTCGTGGCATATCAGGAAACCAGAATTAATCCATGCAGGCAAATTTAGATTTACTTATTTCGAGCGTTATCCAGCGGTATGACCACTTTGCACTGAGTGAAATAAAACTATGATGGCAGTAAAGGAGTAACAGTTTTATTCTTATTCCCACGTAATCTCTTAAAAACTCTTACGGGGTTTGTGACACATCCTCTTCCTCACTAAGTGCATTGCAGAAATACACACTGAAAATGTAATTCAGCAAATTAAGAGATCCCTTAATTTGTAACAGTATAATCATCTTTCTTCCCCTCCTTTGTTTTTATAGCATAGTTATGTGATAGTACATGAGATTTGGGACCTAAAAGCTTTCAAATCTCTGATTTAACAAAAGAGTACAGAGTAGTTACTACACGGATACTTATAAACTTCCCTGTTTTTAAATTAGTTTTAGCATTGGGGGTTTTTTTAGGCCAAGTGTGTGTTTATGGTTGTTTGGAGTTTTTTTCCTAAAGGAATTTAAACAAGCTGGATTTTTTTTAATAGTAATTATTAACTATATGGAATAGCAAATACTATTTAGCTAATCAGTTGTCTATACTATCTTCCCCATCTGACTGTTAAAATAAAACTGATCACAAACCTTTACACCTTGCATTTTATGCAATTTTCAGAGCTACATGTTAGAACATGTTTTATAGAAGATTATTTCAACTGTGCTCTTAATTAGAAGGTGTTTGAAAATGCTCTCTAGTTACTTTATCCTTGTTTACCCATAGACTATAAGCCTCTATTTGTTGTTAAAATATTCTTGCTAATGTTGATTACAGCTTTTTAAATTATTTTTTTAAATTATAGATCTCTTCATCTCCTTACCCTTTACTGGGACACAACCTACTCAACATTTTCATACTGTTGAAATTGAGCTCTGTGCAGCCATTCCCAAGGGTTACTGGTCCTTGTCCTGAGCCAGAATGGGCTGATCCTGAGATCCAAAGGGTCTGGCACCTTTCCTTATGTTGCTGGGCTCTTATTTTGCACTGCTCAGCACACTGTCAGATCAGGGATATTTTTTGTCTGGCTACTTTACTGCCTATAACTTATTGTGTATCCACCCTATTAGTGTTTTTCAAGCACCAGGAATGCTGCCAGTCTTTGTATTTTCAATTTGAGATTTAGATGTCCAAAAATGTTGTAAAATAGAGGATGTTTTATATCAACAGAAACACTTTGAAAAAAATTCCACTTCAGGAAAGTCAGTTGAATTGGTTCAGCTATCTCAGAACCAAATGGCTATGGGAAAAGTCATATATTCACTTCAATAAAAATTATACCTATTTCTGAAGTTTAAATTGGTTTTGGCAAAGATTTGAATAAAAACTGCTGTATCTTTTTAAAGCTGCTTGAGTTAAATGTATTAAAAACAAGAAAACAGCATGTTTCATTTCAATACAATTTTTGAAATAAAAATTTCAATTTAGAAAGAACAAGGTTTTATCTATGAACAAAAAATGGAAGTCATCTTCAAAATAATTAATAATAATAATAAAATACTGTGTTTTAATTGTACCTAAGCTACTATAAACTGGGAGTTCTGATCCAATCTTTGTAGGTTTGGAAACAGGAAAAACATCTTAAACTTTCCAAAGTATGCCCTTTTGTTAAGGGCAAAAAGTGTCACTCTGCATTTGTATGCTGGAAAATGCTGATTCATGGTGCATTGGCTACCCAATAAATAAGATACCAGTGTTGATAATTGTACCCTAAATTACATGAGATTCAGTATTGGAGCAGACCAACAGAGAAGGCAGAAGAAGATATTTGGGGCCATTTTCAGATGGTCTGAATTCTACCTGTCTGCCTCTGCTTTGTGAAGACAACTGGACTCTCCTAATGGCTAATTCAGAGACTAAGAAAAATCAGAGAACAGTTAAAAAATAGCCATAGAGAGTAGACTGGAATTTAGGCTGTGTAATTATGACTTCTGATCTGGAAGAATTCACAGAATTTTAAATCCATGCATCTTAAAGCCACACATTCTTATGATTTGAAAATGTTCTGAATTATCTTACTAATGATGATCCTTTTGAAACCATAGAGCCTTAGGGTCAGACACAGGAGGATCTACCCGAAACCCTGCTGCTCACTGTGGTGTTGTAGGTTTAAAGCCAACATATGGACTGATCTCTCGCCATGGTCTCATTCCTCTAGTGAACTCCATGGATGTGCCAGGAATCCTAACCAGATGTGTGGATGATGCAGCAGTTTTGTTAGGTATTACTATGTCATCTATCTTTGTTTACAACATGTTCTCAAAACAAACTGAATTCTGACTAACTAACATATGTTTTTCTGTTCTTCACATGTTGTGTCATGTTTTAGGTTCACTTGCTGGACATGATCCTAAGGACTCTACCACAATTCAGGATGACTTTAAGCCGTTTGAGCTACCTAATTTGACTGATGTCAGCAAGCTTTCAATAGGAATTCCAAAGGTAACATTTAAATCCTGTTAACAGTTGTGGACAGGAAGAACAAATAAAAGACACCTAACCAAAAAATACTTGTGTCTTGCCCACCACCTCCCAGTCTCCTGTGATTTGAAACAGTGAAGGCAGTACAAGCAGCTCTTGGAAAAGAGCAGTATGTGTGTGCTCTGTTGCCTGTTCAGGCAGTTAGGAATACACATACACTAATGCATCATCTAAAACATTTTCTTACCGTGGTGGGAAGCACTGTCAGGAACTTCAGGGGAAATGGGGAACCTCAGTTCTTAGTTCTCTCTTGCTCTTTCATTAGTTACCTCTGTAACCTCAAACAAGTTGCTTTTGGTGCCTTCCCATGCAGTGAGCTTGGTACTGGTTTGTACAAGAGCTTTGAGATACTTGCCTAAATGGCACTGTGTTAATACAGAGCAGAATTTTAAAGGCAATTGAATGGCACAAGGAGCTGTGATTTGCAGAGTTCTAAAAGAATTAAAAGACATCTGTAATTTGGCATCTGGTGTATGCAATTCAATCATGTTTGTAACTATAAGAGTACTTGACATTTAGGAACAAAGTTTGGGACTTCGGCCTATTTTTAATTTAATAAAGGCTCTGCCTTCAAAGACACAATGTGAATAACATTTATTGGTTGGATTCTCAGTATTGGAACCTAAGCTAGAACAGGCCTACCAAAAGATTTAATTTGATAAGCAGAGATGTCCACTGACCAATTACTCACAATCTGTAAAATGCAAAAATTACACCCCTGGAAAACTGATAAGCTGCATGCTATTTAAATTTTGATAAACCTAAAATGGTGATACTAGTTAATTATTCCTATCCTTTGGACAATTTTTTCTACTGCTAATAGGTTATTCTAAACAGATACATGCATACATTGAACATGGGTCATAGCTACTCAGAAATCAGACAGTATTATGAGCTGATACTATGGGTTAGAGCTAAAGCAAGTATCTTCAAAAATAGGGAATTTTTATAGAATATCTGTTATTTGGCTGTGAAAGAGGAATGTAGCTAATCTAAGTCTTCTCCCAACCCCTTGATTGTAGTTTGTATTTGGTGGGTGGTTTTATTTGTTTCACCGAGGTATGCCAGTTGCCGCTGATATGCTGTGGCCATTTCTTTTTATCTTTCCTGCTCACAGCAGCCCAAGTTTTAGGGGCTGAAGAATTTCTACCCATGACTTCAGAGCAGTGCAGTAGATAAATAAGGGAATATCTGGGCAATTACTCCTTCAGAAGAAACTGCTGAATTTCTGTGATCTATGATACATACGTTGATCCTACTGAGATGAACATAATACTCTTAAGAAGACTGAATCCTGTTAATTTAATACTCCTTGATTGTATAGGATTTAGTAGATGCAGAAAGCTTTAATAAGTACTTTGAATCATATAGTGATAATGGTTTCAGTGTCTTTTTAGCAAGGAGTATTGTATTTTGGTTGCTATTAAAAGTAAATCGGTGTGTAAAATAACTCCTCTTCTTGTTTGTCCACCAAGGAATATCATGCACCAGGGCTGTCTAGTGAAATTCTGGCTCTCTGGTCAAAGGCTGCTGACCTCTTTAAGAATGCAGGTGCTAAAGTGGTTGAAGTGAGCCTACCACACACTCGTTATTCAATTGTCTGCTATCATGTGCTGTGTACAGCAGAAGTGGCATCAAATATGGCCAGGTTTGATGGACTGGAATATGGTAAGGCCTTTGAAAAAGCTTTTTTTTCTCAGATAGTGGAAACACTGCTGGATGCCAAGTAAAAGTGTTAGTTTTTATAGATGTTTTGTTTATGGTTGAGTGCTTGATGTTATTTCTCCAAGGTGGAATATAATAAAAAACCTTGTGCAGATAAAAATGTGTAAATAAATACATATTTTAATATATTTCACTACTAGGCATATCAGTATCTGGGCTCAAAATCTAGTTTAGTATTTCCATAATAAAACAGGAATATGGTTTGTTGTTTTTCCACAATAGTAGCATGTCAAGACTGCAGCAAATAGTGACCTATTGTATTACTACGTATAACCTTACCTGATGTTATTAAATCTTACAGATTACAAGAAGTATTAATACCCAAAATGCCTTTTCAGGACACCGTTCTGACAAGAAGGAGTCCACAGAAAGTATGTATGCTGCAACACGGCGAGAAGGCTTCAATGATGTTGTAAGAGGAAGGATTCTTTCAGGAAACTACTTCTTGTTGAAACAGTAAGCAGAACATCTTGAAATTCAGCTTTGCCAGGTTAACAAATTTTTGAGCAAATGGTGATTAATTGTTCATCATGACATGAAAAAGAAATTGCCCTTATACTAGTAGCTCTTTGTATTTTTATTATTGCTTTAGCTTTATAATACCTAGTGAACTGTTAATAATGAACGAAAATGTTTTCCCTGAGTCTTACCAGTGAGCCCCCTAAATTAAATAAGTAAAACAACTTAGTGATATTTTTTCCCCTACCAGAGCATTATTGGCATCCATTAGTTAAATTAGGCAGAAGTCTACCCTATGGTATGACATTGAAATCATACCGAAGTCATTACTGTGTTAGAAGTTCTGTAGCTGTTAATCTCATAAAAACTGCACAGAAAAATTGCTGGTACATTGTAGCGAGGTCTTCTAGAGAGAGCCAGAGACAAAGCAATTAAATTAACTCCAGCCCTCTGCCTCAGTCCAGGGAAAAGAGAAGCACTGGCAGAAGTGCTGAATTGATGTCTTTACAGAAGTCATGGTTTTATCCAGCTCACGTAGAGAAGCTGGTGCATGGATCAGTTTTACGATTTTAGTTTTCAATCCTTATCCAGGAGTCCTAATTTATGTTAATAAAAGTGCTGTTTTTCTCTGTCTGCATTTGTTCAGATACTAACAAAAATATTAGGCATGCAATCAGTCTCTGTAGTGCACTTGCTTTGAAAGAGCTCTGTCAGCAACAGTATTCATCAGATGTGACTTCTAATTGCTCTCAGAGACAGGAATGTTGTCAGTCAGTCTGTAACAACCAGCTTTTATGGAATGCCGATATTCCTGCCAAGTGTGCTCCCTCTGCTTAAAACTGTCCAGATCAGCTTTCCTAAGGCTGCTTTAAAATTCACATAGTTAACTCTTCTGTGAAGGAATGCACAATTGTCTTCCACTGAGATCGAACAGGAGAGTTGTGTTCCTGTTCCACAGTAAATTACTTTTGAAGAACAGAGTGCAGGGCTCAGAAAGCATTCTTAGAATAAGTAGTAGAGAAAACCCGTCTGTGTCTCCTGCAAATGGTGCCGTTTACAGCTTATCTTGCTTTTCAAAACTTTATAATGACTAGGTGATTGTTCAGGAAGTTCTGTTTCACATCTTTAGAGACAATGTGGACAAGGGGATCCAGTTGTCCCTCGGCAAGTTTGCAGACAACTCCAATTTGAGTGGTAGTGTTGATCTACTGGAGGGTAGGACAGCTCTGCAGAGGGATCTGGACAGGCTGGATCAGTGGGCTGAGGCTGAGGCCAATTGTGTGAGGTTCAACAAGGCCAAGTTCTGGGTCCTGCCCTTGCGTCACAACAACCCCAGGCAGCACCACAGGCTGGGGCAGAGTGGCTGGAAAGCTGCCCAGTGGAAAAGGACCTGGGGGTGCTGGTCAGCAGGGGCTGAACATGAGCCAGCTGTGCCCAGGTGGCCAAGAAGGACAATGACATCCTGGTCTGTACCAAGGCAAGAGAGTGGCCAGCAGGACCAGGGCAGTGATTGTCCCTCAGTACTCAGCACTGGTGAGGCCACACCTCGAATCCTGTGTTCAGTTTTGGGGCACTCACAAGAAGGACGCTGAGGTGCTGGAGCAAGTCCAGAGAAGGACAGTGGAGCTGGTGAAGGGTCTGGAGCACAAGTCGTATGAGGAGCAGCTGGGCGAGAGGGGTTGTTTAGTCTGGAGCAAAGGAGGGACTTTATCACTCTCGCTACAACTACCTGAAAGGAGTTTGTGGTGAGGTGGGAGTCGGTCTTTTCTTCCAGGTAACAAGTGATATGAGAAGAGAAAACAGCCTTATGTTGCACCCCATGAGCTTTACATTGGATATTAGGAAAAATGTCTTCACTGTAACGGTTTTCAAACATCAGAACTGGCTCTCAAGGGAAGTGGTGAATTCCCCATCCCTGGAGATATTTAAAAGACATGTAGATGTGGCATTTAGGGACTTTCTGAAGTTAACAGCTAGGCTGATTTCTGAAGTGGTTGTAGGAAAAGGTCTAATTCCCATTATATAATTTATTGACTTGAATCTGCTGTATATTGATTATAACCATTTTCATTGCTGTTTTTTGGAATCCTAAATCTTTAGAGTACTCTAAAAAAGTGGAGTTTGGGCAGTTTTTATCTATAAACACTCTGGAATATGGCAGTTGGTAATACACCCCTCCATTTTATTTTCACTTTACTTTTTTTTTCTTTCCCAAATAGCTGAGTTTAGATGACAGTTACCTTTGAAACTGAACTTCTCTGAATTTAAGATTTCACATCTACCAGTTCTGCATTTGAAGTTAAAAGGAGCAATAGACATAAAGCTGATTAAAGTGTTTCCACTTCAGAGTTGTGTAAAGACAGAAATCCATAGACCACATGTTTATATGAGGGGAAAAAAAAGGGTAAAGATAAAGTCTTAATAGTATTCTACAGAGAAGTGTACTACAATCACATACGTAGTTTTAAATCCATTTGGAGTCCTCCACAGATATGCTTCAAGTATCTTGCTGGATTGAATCCTAGATGGTTAATTCCTATTTTTCAGACCTGTGTAGTTCTATATTTTCTAGATTTTGCTGTGCTGCCCTACAGTGAAATCAGGTTAGATACCAGCTTTTCACCCAGAGGGTGGTTGAGCACTGGAACAGACTCCCCAGGGAAATGGTCACAACACCAAGCCAGTCCAAGTTGTGCTCACACATTGTGTGGTTCTGGGGGTGTCCTGCACATGGCCAGGAGTTGGACTCCATGATCTCGATGTGTCCCTTCCAACTCAGCATTTTTCCATGATTCTGTGAAAGTCAATATGCAGTTTAGTTTCCACATAGTCACAAAAGTGTTGTTTTAATTTTTAGTTAATTATTGTGAAGTAGGGTTTTGTTTTCCCTTTACCTTTCTTCATCTATATGCCCTCATCTCTTCTTTTTCTGACAGCTTCGCTGCTATGAGAGCATAAACACATATGTGGTGACTAAGCTTCCAGTCTGAGTCAAAATTTTATCCAAAAGGATAAAATGAGCTTGTCTTTTCCACAGTAACTAAGAAATAAAGTCCTGTATTTTGGGAATTAAAGTGTCAGGCTGTTATATCCCTATTTCTTTCTAGGAACTATGAGAAGTACTTTGTCAAGGCACAGAAAGTGAGACGTCTCATTGTCAATGACTTCGTGAAGGTTTTCAGGAGTGGTGTTGATATTTTACTCACTCCCACCACTCTGAGTGATGCAGCACCATACACGGAATTCATCCAAGAAGACAACAGGACCCGCAGTGCTCAAGATGACATCTTGACACAGGCTGCAAACATGGCTGGTGAGTAGGGACAGGAATTCAATTATGTTTTCCCCTACCTACTCATTTTAAATGTCTGGTCCCTTTAGCTGTTTAACCTCCTCTTGAGAATCAAGATATTTCACCCGCAAGTTAGAAGTCTTACACTGATAACTGGGAATAAGGACAGTTTATTAAAAGCTTAAAAATGTAAGACTAGATTTTAAAGTGGGGCACCTTAGAGCTGAATGTGGGCTGCAGGTAAGATGAATCTGTTCCAGAGACAGAAATCTCTTTCTATGAAGAGCTGATGATCTTTTTCAGAGTTTGCTGACTCCTTAAATCTCTCTAATTAACTGCTTGTGATCATCTAGCATTCATTTCATTGAATCAAATAATTTTAGCTAATCTTTTTTCTCTGCAGAGTTTTTTATTTGGTTCTCTTAAAATTGATACAAAAATTACTCTAACTACAGTTTAATAGTAAGTCTTTGCTTTTTTTTTTTTTTTTTTCCTTTCAGGACTGCCAGCCATAAATGTTCCTACAGCTCTTTCAGAGAGAGGCTTGCCAGTTGGGCTTCAGTTCATTGGACGTTCATTCGAGGAGAAGCAGCTTCTCACTGTAGCCAAATGGTTTGAAAAACAAATACAATTCCCAATGATTCAACTAGAAGAAGTAAAGAGGCACGACAATGGTGTCTTTCAGCATCAGAAATCTGCTTCTTTTTCTTAGCACAGGACTTTTCTCTAGGACTTGCTAGTCAGCTAGAGCAAGAAAGCTGTGAGGATGGTCTAAAAATATATTTCTGCGGTTAATTGTCTTTTGCAGAAGTAATAATCTGTTTTAAGAAGACGTTATGCAGTAATGCACAATGGAATCACAACAGGTTGTTACTGTATAATTAAGGCAAAGTGAATCATTAAGTAAACATGCCTATGTTATTAAGAGCCATTTCTTACTGATATTAAAAGCACGGAGTTGAAATTATGTATCCTACGCCTATCAAGATGAATTTTCATCCCCAGAGGGTGTGTAAGGTATCTGACCAGTTAACTAATCTGAACTTTTGTGTGAAAACTTCGTGGTTGCCACAAGGCTTGGTTTCCTTCTGGAGTGTAGACTTTTATAATGACAACAACCAGACAAGCTCTGTTGGAACAAAGGTATCAAGGATCTGTTCACCAAGAGTTAAATACAGAAGGAAACAAGGGAATAACATAAAACCATCAAATCTTTGAGATTAGAAAAGACTTCTGAGACCATCAAGTCTAACCCAGCACTGCAAAGTTCCCCACTCAGTCATATCCCTAATGCCTCATCTACACGTCTGTTATGTGATGCTTATTAAGGTCATTGTGAGAAAGCTAAATCACACCTGCATTTAGATCCCTTTTTTAACAGAATTCAAGATGTGGAAGTGTTAGTTCATTTAAAAAAAACAGAAATATTCCCTACTTGCTAACTCATGCAGGAGGTGAAAATAACCTCTGGGTTTACAAATCATACAGATTACATCCATGTAAGAATGATTAATTCCAGATATCATCTGGGGAAAGGTGTGTAGTAGTAGTCCTTGTGTAGTTATTTTCTTTTTCCTTCATCACTGTTCTTTATAATCAATACTTAAATACTTACTGAGAAAAAGATGTTCATCAGTGTGACTCCCTGTAAGAGTAATGCCACCTGTTCCTTCATGGACAGTCATTCAACACAATACTAATTTGAACTGAATTTCCAAACCATCATATCTTGTTGACTGGAAGACTTACTAAACAACTATTAACCTGTTTCAAATGTTGCAGTTTCCATTTCTTGAAAGTTAAAAACAGAAAGGATGAAGTTTGTAGATGTTTTTGCATCATATTCACTTTCAGTCATAGTCTATAGTATGTACAAGCACAGATGTAAAAGGTATAGAGAGGGGAAAACAACTGAGGTGGAATCTCCTATGGAAACATAAAGAATCTTCAGAATTACATCTTGTCGTATACTGTATTGTCACCCATATAAAAAAGAAAAACCTTACTTCTAAAAGTTGCAGATAAATTGGTAAATTTTCCATATGCCAAAGTGAGCTTTTTCAATACCTTTCCCACACGATTAAAATGGTACACAACTAAAAACCCCACATTCGAAAAGCTAAATTAAAATTTTAAATACTAAAAATCAAGGTACAGCCTATTTGCAGCCTCACGCTATCTGACTTTTTCCATAGAACAGTCTTTAGGGAACTTGCTTTTTCTATTAGTGGGTGATGATGAATTGAGGATCCTAATAAAATATTTTCACTATTGTCTTGTTCAGTAATTTAGGTGTGCTGTAATCATGCATCTTGCCTTACAGCAGCTTGCTGACCAGAGCTCTTGGTAAGGTTATCCAAGCTGCTATACCTGGATATATACTTGGAATAGCTGGTCTTTGATGTGCAGTCACATTCCAAACCTAGACCTACCACTTGCTGTTTCTGAAAGTAAAGGTCAGTGTCTTTGGCCCAGAGTTTGAGATAAAATCCTGGCTGTGGAGAGCCTTCCTGGAGAGACATGAAGCACCTTGGAGTGTTACAGAAGAGAACAAGCTGAGAACTGTGCTTTTCTTTGGAAATTAATTTTGGACTGACTTCTGACCCACCGCATCATTGCTTATGCTTGGCAATCTTTCTCTTAGAACCTCCTCTCATGTAAAGAGATACCTGATGGGAAAACTGGATCAAGGCCTAGATCCCCACTCCATGTTTCGCAGGCAGTTAGAGGAGGGGTAGTTGGAGGGTCCCTGTATCTGCACTACCTTTTTTTGAAGGGGGGCTCCAGTTGCAGTCTGCAGAGCCTTCTAAAGGAGCATTCAGAAGAGCACAGCAATGCCCTGTTCTGACACGAGTCCCTCAGAGTTTGGGCTGCTGGCAGATTCTGAGCCTGCAAGGACTGTGTGGTGAAATGCACAGTGGGGGAGGTACCAACCAACCAGGCAGACACCCATTCTGCCTGGCATTTATAACTGGATGTTAGCAGTTGAATTAACCATGGCAGAGACTTAAAAACCAAACTCCTGTGTAGATACTTAAATTTCTGGGTTGTCAGATTCACAGCAGCCCCAACAGAGTTTCTGTTCTCCTCCCACCCCTAGCTGGTTTGCATTTTGAGGACATAGGCCTACATGCTCTCTCTGCCCTCCCCTTTCGAAGGCTGCAATTTCATCCAGCCAGAGGTAAGAACTTAGGAACCAGTTTGGTCAAGCTGCTTGAGGATGTAAGCAAGAGCTCCTTACATTGTGCAGGAGAATAGCTAAGAGACTTGTGCTGTCTTTATATTAGAAAAACTGGTAGTTGACTCTGGACCCCCCAGCAGTTCCCAAAGGAGCTTAACACCCCAGCCTATCTGTGGGTATTGTGACTGTGAGGGGTATGTTGGAATAGAGCTTTGTGCAGCTGCTCCCCAGGCCAAGTCATGGCTCCAGAATTATGAACAGAAAATTTTCTATGCCAGATAATTAGACTCTCAAAACCCCTTGTTACAGAAGTAAAGGAATTCCAAGGAGCAGGAAGGTCTGGAGAGTAAAAAAAAAAAAAAAAAAAAGGAAAAACTCCAAACCCTGCCTATACAAACATTTTGTACAGCTGTCTTGAAAAACAATTCACTGAAATAATAGAGTTGGAAGTTTCATGGCATTGCAGCACAGCCACAGTGGGAGGTAGGTGTAACCTTAGCACACAGTGAGCCCAGATAATTCTAGTGTTTCCTGAAAGAAACAAAAACTAGAGCTTTAGCAAACAAGCAATCTAGGTTTTGGTGCAAATTGTTTTTTCTTCAGGTAATGAGAACCTGTAAGGACATTTTATAGTGGAAAAGTTACTTTTGAGAAGAAGCTGGTTAAGAGTTTTTGCTTAAGATGTTTTTAAATACAATTGCCGTCTGATATTGCACTTTATGCAGTTTCCACATACAAGTTTTTCCCTCACGCTCTTTAAGAGCACTCATAAAAAGGAGAAATTCAAAGCAAAATTTAAGCTGAGTGCTGCTACTTCTCCGTTCCTGCGTTTCTAGTTTTCAGGTATGCACTTAATAGTAACTGCAAATTCATTATAACTTCCCCTTCCATAGTGCTAGTCGTTTCTCCACGAGTTTTATGATTCACACGGGAACTAATCTGTCTGGAAAGCTGCCATAGGGAATGGGCTTTGTACCCTATCTGGGGAATCCCACAGGCCTCCCCCTCAGCTATGACCCCCAGAATACTGAGAGCAGTACCACTGGACTCGCATACAGATGGACAACTGAAAAGGGAGGAAGAGGTGTGCCCAGCATGCCTAAAAATCTCAGCTGGATTTACATGACAGTCATACTTCATGTTAAATTGATGCACACCAGAGAGAGCACAGAAATAAGCAAAAAAGCCAGAGGAGCGAAAAACGTTTATCTAAGTTAGTTATTTTTCCATCTGTCTCTCAAATAAAACAGAAGGTATCCAGTTACAGGAATGTTAGAAAGAGGCAGCAAATGAAAAACACAATCTTCTTAATTAGCTAACCACACCTTTGATTGACTAATGTCCAGATGCAGTTAAGTGATTCCAAGCTAACCTTTCTTTGTAAGCAGGAGAAAGGTTTTTTTCCCACCCAGCACAGTATTCCTCATGTACTTGCTGTTGAACAGCAGTAAAAAGTGTCTTTAGCTCAGGGGTGCAGGGCACTCAGGGTAAGCAGCAGGATTGCAGCCAGGGCACTTTGCCGTGTCCTGTGCTATTTTACAGCGTGGGCTATGGCCCGATAGCCACACAGTAAGGGTGAGAGTGCTCTAGGAGGCACGAGCCAAGTCTGCAGCACAGTATGTGATTAAATTGGCTTCAAAGAGCTGGAAACCGAATCTTTTTCAGCTGAAGAGGCTGTTCTTGCATGTCACTGTGTGTGACAGGCAGTGATGAAGGGATTTGTGTGTCCTGCCTTGCTGCTCTGATAGTGCCACATGGTGCACAGGGTACTGTCATGTGTGCCAGTTCAGACAGCTGGGGCACAACGGGGACTCCTCAGCTAGAGGCCCCTTTCCGGGGATGGTGCATTATGGTGGGAGAGGATGGGGCAGAGGGCAGACTGTCTGAAAGGCTGCTGCAGGAGGGTGTAAGAAGGAAGCAGGAGCAGAAGCAGTAGGTGGTCAGTACTGGCTGGCAGCAACTGGGCACCTGCCTGCACTGTACTGTGAACTGGGACCAGCTGCTGTCTGCTAGCACCAATCCCAAAGGGGAGACAAGTTCCTGCACTGCAGTGTATGGAGGAGAAGCAATAGGCACTTCATTGTGCCACCCAGGAGGGGACGTTTCAGCTTGGGAAGTGACACTGAGAAGCACAGAAACATTGTCTAGGCAAGCTGAGAAACATCAGGAGGTAGAAAGCACACAAAAGAGGGAAAGGATTAAATGTCATAAAAGCTGATAACTCATTCAAGTAGCCAGACTTGAGAGAGGAAGAATGAAGAGATAAAGGACATGGGGATGAGGAAGCACACATAATATCAGAATATTCTGAGTTGGAAAGGACCCACAAAGCTCATCAGAAGTATTCTGGTGAAGGAGGGGCCCTGACTTCACGTTCCTACATTGAAGTCTTTGAAGGTGGGTACCTTTTACAAATTGTACCTCTCTGAACAGAGAGGCAGCTTGATTTAGTCCAAGACCAGAGGGTTTAAGACTTGCATTCGCAAGCTTTCAGTGCCAAAGTACATGCTCCTCAGGCACATATAATGTCTGACACAGATATATAAAATATATGTTTAACAAAGATTAAAACATGTTATTATTGATATACTTCAGGAAGCCTAGGAACACACTGCAAAAGGGACCATGTGGGATTGATTTCTCTTCATAGAGATTCATTTCTCTCCATTTCATACAGTCATCTCCATTTTAAAAATCTAAAAAGTATTTTTTGTTTTTTCTCCTATTAATATTCAAGAACCTTTTGTTTAGAAACTTAAATCACAGCCAAGACACACACATATATTTACTCAAGGCAATATTGTTCTTTTGTTAAATATGCCTTCTCACTTGTGTTTAATTCACTCTTGTATTTATAGAGCACAGTTACATTCTTCCTTAGCCTTTATTCTGCTAGAACAGTTTACTCCTATTAGAGTGCCCTGTGCTGATCTCTGTAGCCATCCACTGCACCTGCTCCAGCTGAATCCATGTCTTCCAACATAGGCGACAAGTATTGCAAAGGCAATTCCAGGTGCAGTTTAAAGAGCACAACAGCATTAATATTTCCTTGCCACTCCTGAAAAATTCTTCTCCAGAACACTCTGGAATAACAATTGTCCTTTTCTCAGCCACATTACACCATACTTGTAGCTCAGAGCCAATTTATGATTAACCAGTGCACTCAGGGCTTGCTCTGCCTCCGTTGCTTTCAGTGGATAAACATTTCCCGTCTGAGCTGGGAGCTCATTATTAACCCTCTAGGTTCATGACCTTGCACTCCTCATCACTGCTATTCAGATTATTGGAGTTTTCCGGTTTTTCCTGTAGAGTCCAACTCTCCACTGCTTTGACAGTAACTCCCAGCTTCATTTCATCAGAAACAAAGAATGTGTCCTTCAAATAACTTTCCTTATCACCATAACTTTACCCTCATTGCAATCATTTTCCAAGCCACTGCTGCCAGTGGACTTAGAGGACAATAAAATCCCTCTTCTCCTGTGTGGCCTCTGTAAGTCTCACCTGTGCCCTGATGAATCGTGTAGATGCAGCCAGCTATTGACAAAGATAGATACAGGCTGAGGCTTTCTTAACAAAAACTTGGGGTTTCAGCCCTCACTCTATTCCATGACTGGCTTGCATTGAAGGCTAAATCACAGTCCCATTGCAATAGACACTGTGCATGGATATCAAGAAAAGAACTTGCCCCTGAAAAGAGCTTGTATCTATTATGCATCTATCACGCATCTATCCAAAACCCCCATAAAAACCCCAACAAAAAAGCCACCCCAGGATAATGAGCTATTGTATCCACAGCACTGGAAACATAAGAGCCTGAATGATCTACTCTCAATTGTGGACAATGGAAACACGCTGAATCACTAAAACCAAACCTTCAATAGGCAAAATGCAGCCTTGTCACTAAGACAAACTGCTAATAGCAACAATGAGGCTTGGAACAGCTTGTATGGAGCCAACGTGGCTCTCATACTTCAGCTGAAGTTCATCCAAAGTTGAACAGGGAGGTCTCCAGATGGTCACTGTAACTAGGGTTGGAAGGAGGGACCATTATGTTACTTTCTTGTTAATACATAAAGTGTAGAATTTTGTTTAGTGATGAAAATTAAGACTTACCCCCAGAGAAGTGGACAGGATAAGCCACAAAGGAAAATGGCATGACTTACACAGGGAAGATGATACTACTTTAAAAGGATATTGTAGTCATATAACTGACAGAAAAGCAGGGGGGAAAGCACAATTGTGTTGCAAAGTTTGTGTTGTGCTTTTTTCACACGGCATGTAAAACAATGCCATTTCTTTGATAGATAAAAACATCTAACCTCGCAGTATTTAAACAGACAAGCAACAAAAGCCTCTATTGCAGCCCCAGTCAGGAATGTGACAGGCAGAGGGATGTTCACATTGTTGAACTGAGCTGTAAGCTACACTTCATCCCAGATCTTCCATTTAGGGTTTATTTGTGTCTGTCCCCTGTGCTTCCCAACCACGCTGATGATGTGAACTTTGCCAACATAGCCTGGCTCAGGGAGAGCACAAAATACCTCAAAAGGCCCTTCAAAAAGAAGCATCATCTCTGAGACAATCTGCCCACTCCCCATGAACACCAGCCTGCCTGCTTGCAGGCAAGCAGAGGTGGGAAGGTGCTGGACTCCCCCTGCTTGGTTACACAAGTCAGAGAACATATTTAGGAGAAAAAGCTGTCTCTGAGAGGGCTTCCCAGTACACCAGGTCAAAGGCTGTCTTTGGGGAGATTTAAGGGCAGACCTGGTGCCTCTCCAGAAGTATTGGTTTCCAAGGACTCAGGGATAAATTTGTGTTTCTTCATTTCCCATCCCAGTCTTGAATCTTGAATCAATCACAAGGTTCTCAGAGCATGATAACAACACGTGAGAGAGTTTGAGGAGCTCATAAAAGCCCCAAGGGCTGTGTGAAACAGTATTGCAATGAGAGCAATTACATATCCCAAGGTCTGCCATGGAGAACATGCCTCAACATTATCAGGGTGGAACAAAAGCCCTGCTCTGCTCATGCCTCTTTGATTTGGGACTTAAAACATCCATCTGACAGAATCACTTACAAAGCCAAAAAGACTTTCACTCTGTTGTAGCCAACAGTGCTGCACATCTTTGCCACAAGACCATCTCACCTGAGGGCAGCCCAGCAGGACCACAGCTCATCCTGGCAGGAGAGACTCCCTCACAGAACAAGCAAAGAGGCTGTCCTGATCTTCAGCCAAAGGGGAGGAGATCACACCTCCTGGTATCTCTTTTGCGGGAGGAACTTGGTGAAACACACTACTCTTAAATGAAACTACTCTTTGTTTTGTCCCCAGAATATATACCGAGACATTGCAAGTGCCAAGTGTATTTCTCAAAAACAGCATGTTTTTCTCTGAAATGAAGTTCCCCTTTCTGAGTACAAGCCATGGGAGGGAAGAATGATGGTGAGGAATGGTGGTGGAACATGCCTTAAAAGATGAGAGGAGAGAAATAGGATACCAAAGGAGGAAATAGATTTTGCAAGCAAGTCAGCAAAATATTTTAATGCATTTGCTCTTCAAGCACAGTTACATTCACAAACAGCCTGATGAAAGGGAGTGTGTTGCTCCAGTTCCATTGCCACAGCAAGAGTGAATTGGAGCACTGAAGGATTAAGACCAAATCTAACATACTTTGAACCTGGTGAAAAACAGACTTTAGCTGAACCTGCACTGAACTAGCAACATAACTGAAAATAAAGAAGATAATTATTTCCCTTTCTTCTTTAAAATGAGACCCTAAGACAAGTTATGGCATAGAGGAACTTTAGGTAACTATTGCTTTTCTCTGTGCAACCTTAGCATTTTCATGTAAAGCATTTCTGACTCCTGCTCTTCATCAGCACCAAATTTGTTCCATTCAAACCCAAGATTTCCTAATGAATTTGGCCAAAAATATGGAATTCATTGATAGAGGTGAGATGGTGGAGAAAACCTTTCAGAACTCATTCTGCTTGCTGTAAATGGACTGGTCATGCTGTTATCAAGAAGAGACATCAGTGAATGGAGTGATGGACACTCTTCCCTATAAACTGGTCCAAAATTTCCTTCTCCTGGTATTCTTTACTCTGAAAGCACAGACATATCCTAAACCACTGGCTCTGGCTGTCATGAGCAAACTCACTAAACAAACATCACATTTCCATGCAGTCTAGTATTATCAGAGTGAGTGTGTTATTGAATTAACAACACCTTGATGCCATTTTAGAGCATTCTTCAATCTTATTAAATACATGAGAATTTAACTCATTTCAAGCTCCAGTTCTTACAGCCAGAAATTGCTGTCATTGCCTTAAGTATCAGCACAATCTATGGGTGGGGGGCAAGAAGACTAAATACTACTTAATTATTCTATTGATCTATTCCATTTTTAAGTCTTTTTTTCTAGGACCTGCTGTAAGTGCTAACCTTTTCCTATAATTACCACTAAAGAATATCAGCAAGAAACAGTTCTGAAAAATTATGACCCCCCCCGAAGAAGAAACCTGAAAATGAGTTTCATTATTCATGAATATCCCTTGGAGATATCTAACTGTTTCTATAAGGCTAGCATTGTCAAGTCCATACCCACATGCCACTTTTAAAACATCTGATATATTCTTCTATTTCCAGTATATTAGTCTTTACTGATAAGTGGGAAGGTCTGTTTTTCTCTGCTTCACTGAGGAAGACCAGCTGCACAGGGACACTGAAGACTTAATTTTCAATCTGATCTTTTTCAGAAGTGACTTAGCTCTCTATTCAGGTTGCTACTTCAAAGAGCTTGGTCAGGCCTCTGAGTGGAGGCTGCCCTTCAGAAGTCTGATGAAAGATGAAGGAGAAGGCCAGTACTCAGACACTGCACTTGAAGTAAATAATTTTTCTTATTATCCTGCTGAAGGAGGCTTTATTTATTTTAGTGTGCTATACTGCTTTTCTATCACTTCCAATTTCCACACAAGTGTCAAATACCATCCAAGAAAAAAAAAAAAAAATCACTCTACAGCTCTAAATATACAGTGGGAACATTATAACATATATCAGCCACGTCTTCTAACAACATTACAAACCTCTCAAGTCTGACAGGAAAATGCTTTCTGTCAATCTGTTGACACTCAATATATTGTTTTCAAATTGTTTTCAGTCCAGTCCCCCCATCAGGGTTTCTGCTATTTTTCCTGTGACTAAGATCCAACAGGCTTATGGTTGGCAGTGCCCACTGAAATCCTAATGCATCTGAGATGTATCTTCCTCCTCTCCTTCCTCAGGGCTTCCCTGATGGCCACAACAACACTCACCACAACAGCTTCTCAGCCTGCTACATTTCCTGCAGGGAAGTTATGCCTTCTCAAACGTTTAGCTGAAATTCAGCAACCTCCTAATTTATTGCCAGTGGGGAAGATATACAGTCATATGAAATAGCTATGACATCTCTGTTTTGTATCTATAAATATCTTTAAGTCCTTTTTCTGCTATTAGTGACAAAGACTTTGTTTTGCCAATGGTGACCAAGAGCTCAGCTGGGCTGAGAAGGGAAGGTGGATTTTTATTCTTAGGAAAGCCTAGGGCTTAAATGTTTAATAACTTACCTTATTCCACATATTTAGGATCTTACCCTATGGAAAGAGGTGCATCACCCTTTCCAGTTGAAATTTATGTCCTGTATTTGTCACTTTCAGCTTCCTCACTCTTCTACTTGTTTTATATTCACAGAAGGGAGGATTACTGTTTTAACAGTTCCCTCTCAGCCAGGGTGTTGTTGTTTTTCTTGAAACTAATGTACCCTTATTTTTTTCCTCAGTTATGGTTTATTAGGCAGTTTGTAAAATATTCTTAGACATTTTACAATTCCAATTTACATTTTTTTCCCCAAATGACTTAGTTCAGAATTGTTTTCCACTTTGTGAAATTGTATCAGCTAAAACTACTAATTTGCATTCTGTTTTCCTTGAACAAACGTAATCAGGTTATGAACATTTTTATTTATTGTACCACTAATTATTACTACTGTGTTTCCTCTCCTCTCCTGAGGCAAAAGGCTAGAGTTTCCCTGATATCTGGAGCAATCATTTTTAAGAAAGAAAATTAAGAATGCTTTTTAGTGATTCTGAAGATGTTTCAGTGCTGGGAGCATGAGACTGCCAGCATATGGCATTTGGATTAATGTCTCCCACAAAACCCACAATTTTCTTTTTCCTCCTCTACATTATAGATAGTAACTGAAAGAGCCAGTCACCCGTTCCTCATAAAAAGCAGGGGTTTTCTTCTCTTACAGAGAGAAACTCCTACTCCATTTTGCTCTTTTCACAATGGGAAATCAGTCCATAAGATAATTGCTTTGGGTTTTGTCACTAGTAAATTATTCACGCCTTTTTAAAATTTTTCATCATAGTGTGCCATTTCTTATCCCCTTCTGTCCACTGAACCTTTTTTAGGAGGTTTTTACCTGTGATTTAAATATTTCAGTCACCAGAATTTCCCATCAAGTTCCAGTAATACCATCTTTATTGAATTTACATTCATAAATGAGCAATTCCAGTTTCTCTGTTTATTATCTAGGACCCTCATGTTGGCTCAAGCAGCTAAATTATTTCCCCTCATGTCCTTGGGCATGTGAGTTGGTTTTATTCACCATGGCAGGGCCTGGAGTTAAATAGGTGCCCATTTGTTTCCAGGCAGGGCCTTTCTCACGGAGGAAGAAGCTGCAGAGTTTTCCCAGCCGGCTCAGAGGCTGCCTGCTCGCCAGAAGCCCTCCAAGAAGAGGAACCTCCCTTCTGCACTACAACCAAAGGCAAATTTATGCCTGCAGTCTTTCTCCAGCGTGGACAAGTGGTTGCTGACACTACTCTGGTTAATACTTGATCATGTACTGCTTCGCCTACCGCTCCCTGCTTTAAAAAAACCCAAAATCTTACTCCATGAGTAGTTTTTGCACTTAAGAGGAAGGTAGAGAGAAATGAACCTTTAAAGCAAAAACAATTTTTGTGTGTATCCATATCCTTGCTCTTAACTTTCATTCTTTTACAGGAAATGTTACATTAAAAATATCAGAGGGCAGTTAAAGGTTGAATTTATTTTATTCCACATAAATTCAGGCATTAATGATGCAGTCCTGTCTTTGATTTCTGGTATGATACTGAATTTCATCAGGATGTTATTCTGCATAAATAATCAAAACCACAGAAACCTATTCTTGAAATCCGTACTGTGTCTTACCAGAGATGTATTGCACACCAAACGAGAATGGATTTGGCACTTTCCTGTCAATGCCTTGTAACATGGTCCTCTTTAGGAGGTGCTTTAAAACAGGACCAATGATTCTTACACATTGCAATACAAATCACAGTGTAATTAGTCCTTAACAGCAATAATGAAAGAAAGTGAGAAAAATAGTGAAATAAAAAGAGACAAAACCCAATTTATTTTAAGTAATTGCATTTCCACCTGTTTATTTAAAATATGCCACTTTCAAATCTTGTCATCTTGCCAAAGCAGTAGCACAATGTTCTGCTGCTAGCCCTTTATATGTCTTTGTAGAATAAAAATCTCAGCTGCAGTATTCCCTTACTCTCAGAACAGAAATGATTCCTTTCTAATCCAAAACTCCTAATGGCTCAGCATTTTGTGCTGAGAGATCTTCCATCTTCTTGGGAGATCAAAAAAGCAACTTTTCAGTTGAGTGTCCTGAAAGAACTATTGTCTGTACAGCCACTTTAAAAGCCAAGATTTTTTCCTCACACATCTGAAGTGCTCTCTTGCTTAGGAAATGTTTTTTGCATTCTCCGTAAGCACTTCTTACTCAGTTTGCTTAGCCCTACACAAACCTCACAGCTAATGACCTCCTCATTATTGCAAATGCATAGAGAAACTCTATTCAATTCAAAGGCAATACCACTGCAAGGCTATTGTAGTTCTGAAATATTTCCTTGCCAGTCTGTTGGAAGAAAGTAAAAGCAAGAAATTTTTTAAAAGTCTAGAAAATAGCCCCCAAGAACAAAGGTACAATCTGCCTTAACAGCATGGCTGAATGGCATGCAGCATTTTAGTCTTTCATCATGCTCAATGGAGCTCAGTATTCCCCCAGTCCTCCTGAATTCAAGGGCTTGTTTTTGATTTTGGATCTATCTCTCCAGATCTATGGCTATGAAAACATGAAACATGCACAAATCGCTACAACATTAATTCCCGAATTTGGCAGCCAGACTAAATCAATGGTGTTTGCAAAGCACAAATCACCTCATGCATTTCAATGGGCTCTGTGGTCACCAAGCTGCAGACAATCAGTTGGATAATGAGGTTTTTTAGCTGTTTCACAAATAATTCTGTTACTAAAACATATTCCTCTCTGAATGCCAGTTACATTCTGGCCAGTGGTCAAAACCTTACAGGTTCATCCTTTGCAATTCCTAAGGCATATCGATGAACTGGCAATATGGACATTTTAAGTAGCATGAAATCCAGACATGGCATAAGATACTGAATATACAAGAAGCATCAGGAAAACAAATGTATGAACATTATTCACAACTGTATGAAAGTCATCAATTTTAACAGTGACTGCTTGGACTTTCCAGCCTGCCCTGACCTCATGTCACTGCAGCCAGGAGCACTGATGGAACCTTCAGATACCAGTTGTCACCAAGCATCCAGGTGTACATGCCTTGTATAACTTGATCTGTCACCAAAAGGAATTATCAGCTTTGCAGTGCAATGGAAAAGATTATGCTTTTTTCTGCTCTGCAGAAGCAGACATGGAAAACTTGAACTTGTTTGCAAAGTTGTGTTTTGGAAATATGTGGCAGGAGAAACTTTGCTCTGAATCCTGATTTAAAGCCAAACTGAGCTGGGAAGAGTTCAGTTGTTAAAGTGGTTTACTTTGGGGGTTTTTTGCTTGTGGGGTTTTTTCAGTTGGTTGGGTTTTTTTGGGTTTGGGTTTTTTTTTTAAATACAATCACTCACTGCAGGGCTTTCTACCTATGTATTTCCTTTTCCACCTGGGAACCACTGTGTTAGTACAGCACATCTGCAGAGTAGTAATGGCCGTGTTTGTACCTGTGGTTGTGTAAGGAGAAGACAATCTGGGAAAAGGCCCAAGTACCTGAAAATTTCTCTGTTTATTTTCCAGTACACTGGTTGCTGTAATAAAGGCTACTACTTTTCTTTACAAACCTTGTTTTCTTCATAATGTACCCACTTTAATGAGCTTGTACCGTTTTATCTACCTGACAGGTCATAGCTGAATAAGCTGTGCTCTATAGGCATGTCCTAAGGAGCATGAAAGGTGAAACTAGAACAGGTTCCTGCATTTTGGAGCTGCATTTTAAGCAAGAGTTACTCCCTGCCTCCTCCACAATCAGCTCACAGACAGGGCAGTTTCTCTCCAAAAGCTTTCAATGATTTCCAAAAGCTGCTCTGACCAGCCTGCCTTGCCCACATCCTTTACCAGTTAGCAGGGACTGCTCACGTGAGGAAATGTGCTCACACAAGCAGTGAGTGTGCAACCAGCTCCCAGCAGCCTCCATGGATGCTGTTCCTGAACTCATGGTTATTGGGAATTAATTAAAGAGCTCATGACTTAGCAAGTACCATGCATACTGTAAGGAAGTATTTTCCCCGAATCTCACTCCAAATCTTTCCTTGGCCCACTCAGCTCCATGTCCAGAGATCAGACCTGTCTGAGAGCTGCAGCCCTGCACTCTTCTTCCAGCACCACTGGTACCTCTGGCAGCAGCACCGTGCCACAGCCTCTCTCTGCCCCACTGCAGCACTGCTCATCCCTGAGCCCCATGTCCTTTGCCAGGGGAGCAGACACACCAGCCTGGGCCTCCTTGTCGCATTCTCCCACAAGTGACCAGTTGTGCAAGCCTTTTGCCCTTCCAGATCAAATAACCTAAGTCAAGGTGTCTCACATGATGGGACACAGGGAAATTGAGAAGTCTGAATTGCTGTGGTTTCACCTTTCTGAAGTGAAGCACCTGAACAAACAACATTTTTATGCTTTTGAAGCCTGCAGACTGCATTTCTTGATCATCCCTCAGTAAAAAAATGCAGTAGAACTCTTGTCAGAAACAAATGGATAACAAAAGAGACTGATACCAAACCTGAAATATTAGTATTGAGACTATACTTATATGATTTGGCTGAAGGAGCAGAAGGAGAAGGTCTAACAGAAAATACGATGCAGATAACTCCTGATTATCTCCAGACTACAGTTGCAAAGCCACAGTGACGTGTAAAAGTTTCCATCTCACCAGCAAATGAAAAAGCATCCCTAAATGCCCATGGCATACTGCAAGCTAAGCAAAAGTGAGCTGCTGACTTTGTGAACGTGTGCTCAACATGATGTAATTATCATATCATTTTGCAGTGCACCATCAAGAATTTGAGTAGGAAGAGCTTTGTCTTCTCTGTTGTGTGACTTAAAAGCCAGCAAAGTACATTGTTCACCTTCTCCAAGCAGCACTGCCACTGTGAGGGTTGAAGTGACAGTGACTAAAGGAATCAATGCTTATTTATTTTTAAATCAGTGCTTCACATTTACTTGGATTCATGGAAGAAATAAAAGATTTAATCTTCCAGCAATTCACCCAACTGAAAAATATAAATATACTTGAAACATCTTTGACAGTATAAAACTGAAATATGCTTCCTTGCCGCCTCTGATTCTTTTCTCTACTATACACTAGAGAATCAGAATATCATTACTGTGATCATGGTGTTTTTATCCAGGGTGGGAGGTAAAGTCCCTTGCTCTCATCGACCTGCTGTACTGCTGACATTCTTGATACCTGAGCAGTTGTGATGAGGTGACAATTTTAAACAGCAGCTGGCTGTTTATATCTCTTGAACATACATTTTCTGAGAGAAAATTGTATGTCTTCTGAAAGTCCAGAATGGTAAATTAAGTCAAACCTTGTTCAGAATGGCCTTCAAAGAACATATTGTGCAGTTCCCAGTATTGCTTTCCCATCCCAGTCTCATGGATAAAAGATGTAATGAGAAGTGGCTGCTACTTGGGAACACCAGCAGCTACTTTACTTACTGGTCCCCGACAGCCAGAGAGGGCACAGGCTCCTGCAGAGAATCCGTCTCCCCTGGGAGCTGCAGCGCTGCCAATGTCACCTTACCCCTTGGTTTTCTTTCCAGATCATTAACTGTTAAACAGGGAGAGAAAGCAGGAGTGAGTCCTGCTGCCCTGAGAACAGCACAACACCAAGAGGAGATAGCTACCTTTCATCAATCCTCTGCTACATCAAGTGCAGTGGATACCTTTGCCAAAAACAAGCAAGAAGAAGGGTGGGAGTAAAAATAAACATCCCTAAAGCTTTTTGACTTTCTTCTGCCAGGATGTTCCTGTGTAAAACAGGCTTTGGCAGCAAGTCCCCCGTGCCTGACTGGGCCCTGCTGTGCCCACCCGCGGCGTGCCGGCGGCTGCCCAGAGGCAGTGGGGCAGCAGGCACAGGCAGTAGGGCTGGGGTGCTCCATGGGATATGGCTGCTGCCAAAGAAAGCCTGCAGGCAGGCGTGGGCAGCACGGCACAGCGGCTTTGTCAATAGCTGGCTCCAGCTCCCTGGTGGACTGCACTGAGGTCTCCAGGTACATTTGCCCCTTCACCCCAAAATCTGATTTCCCACCTTCTTGAAACCCTCTCAAGAACATGGGGGTTTCCCTGCTGTAGTGGATGACTGTCTCTCCCCACACCCCCACTATTTTCAGTGCAAAACAATTTCTAATTTTATGTCCCGAGTGGGAATTTCCAGCTGTAACCTGGCTGCACTTTCAGTGCGGCAAGCAAGCAGGCTGACTCGCAGCCACATGATTTGCTCTTGACATTGAACTGTTTGTTCTTTTCACACCCTGGCCACTTCTACTGTGCCTAAGCATTGCCCATAAAACATAAGAGCTAGAAAATGTTACTTAAAAAAAGCTGCAGAGCTGCTTGGCTAGGACTTCTCAACAATGAGGCCCTTTTGAACACTGCTAGTCTGTTTCTGAGGGTCTGTGCATCCCAAACACACCGTGCTGTTGTATTCTGGTCACACAGCTCATTGAGATGCGTAAGCCTCTGCTGTACTGCACCCACCTCTCTCCCTCCAGGTACCAGCAACCTCTGATGCAGTTGTATTGATCAAAAAATGATGAAACCAGGGGCATTCCCAGCTATCAATGCTATATGACCTGAAAGGAGGCTGATTAGGATTTTAGAAAGTTCTAGGAAGACTTTCATCAGCTCCCTTTGATTTTAAGATTATCAAAGGATTCAGGTGGAGGTGTAGAGGAGCAGAACAGAAGAAGTTGTACTTTGTCATTGGCTTTAGTAAAGCCTTATTCCCTCCCTTGAAGACCAACCACGCCTGGGTTAATGCTGAGGGTGACAGTGCCGCCTCAGCTCCATCTCTTCCCTGAACCACCAGCATGGCATGTCCTCCTGAAGGCATCAGGAGGAAACAGCCCCTCTACTTTCCTTTGCAAAGGCTGCAATCACAAGGAGCTATCCAGACACTGGAAATAAATTTTTTGGAAGTTTTATTTCCTTTTGGACTGGGCAAGTGTCAGAAATAGCTTCCTGAAATGACTGAGATACAACTCTTCTGGCACTATTCCAGGCCTAAATAAAGATGAGTTATAACACCAAGCTTTGCAAAAAGCATCAAGAAAAATGCTGATCGGGAAGTTCTGTGTAACTTCTTGGCAAAACTTGAGAAGGGAAGGATGGTTTAATCTTTATAGATTTATGGCTGCCTATAAGAAGGGGAAAGGCTTGAGGTGGCTGTGGTTCAAATAACTAATTTTCAGTTAATTTTTTCAGCATGCTATATTTTATCTGATTGATCCCTAGGTGTCCATCTTGAGTTCTTCAGACAGTCTGTCCTCTCAGACAGTGCCAGATTCCAGTATGCATGTCCAGAATGGAGAGAAAATACAATATAAATCCAAACTGAACTGAATTTCTGTTCCATTGTAGGTTCCTGTTAAGACCCATACCAGTAGCATTTGTGGAAGTCCTTGAGTTATCTGCACTAGAGCCAGAAGGAAAGAAAAACCTCTTCCTCCTCTTTAAGCACTCCTCTGCCAGCATTAAAAGTCTTACAGACGTAACATTGTGCAACATGCTCATTTTGTTATTAGTTTTGAGCCACTGGTTAAAAGAACCAGACTGTTTGAACAACAAATCCATAAAGCATAATCCATAAATCTGTAATACATTTTTTAACTTTTCTATTAACATGCATATATTCTTGTTAGAAAGTTAGTGCCTACGTTCAGTTAGAGATTAAATAATTAATTACACATCAAATTTTATTTCTTCATTTGTAAACCAAGGCACAAACATCTATTCATTCTCACTCAACCTGATATTTTCAAAGAGATTGTTCTTCTGACTTTGCAAGCTAGCTATTATTTTAAGTAGTGTTACTGGGAATTAACTTACATTGTAAAGGAACAAAGATGATCTCGCAGGCACCACCAATTAAATGCAGAATAAATTGCACTAAGCACTGAAACAAAGTCCAAAGAATATCAAGATACCATTGTTAAAATAGTACAAAGCAATCGCAAAACCTTTAGCAAAGACACAGAAAGCAGGTGTTTTACCTGACTGCCAAAGAAAGCTACTAGGTATGACCTGAGAGAATTACAGGACACTCAGCCTAATTTCAAGATCTGAAGTGCCCAGCAAATGACAATGTAACTATAATCTGACAGAACACTCTCAGTAAAGCCAGATACCACCTGGTAAAATGTGGGTGAAGGACCTCCTACTCATGAATAACATAAAAATGTTTTGGGATGTATTTTAAAATGTATATGCTCGTCCTGGTTACCCCCTCTTTTTGTCACGCTCTTCCAAAGAGAGAAACAAATGGAGTAAAACCTGATCCTGAGGCAGAAAGCCATGATTCAAGGAATGACATCTTGCCAAAGACAAAGATACTGTCTGTCAGCCACGAGCACTTCTCTGTTTGAAAATGAAAATCACAGGAGGACAAGTTCCTTTAAGAAGGGTGTGCCAGACTAGTTGAATTCATCTTGAATCCAGATGGCCTTTAAAGGTTGGTTTATGAAGCTAAGTTCCCTGTGAATAAGCCAGTAGTGACTGCCTGGTTTGCCTTGAGGGGGTTGCTCTTGAGTGGCTTTGACTCTGCAAATGGGCCAAGAAGAAAAGCCCACATTTGTGGATTTCCATGCTCAGTCTGACAGTGAGAGGAAAGCATATCCACAAACAAAGCCCTAGACAAGAACCAACTCCATAAGGTGCTTTAGCACCTGATTTAATAGTTGACTCATTGCCTGTGATACAGAAACCTCAGGACTGTAACAAAAGTGGCACAGATTTTTCAGGGATGTCTAGAAAAGCTCACTCCTGTTTTGAAAAGGACTAAATATCAGCTCCTTGATGGGGGATAGGGGGAGCAGAGTGGGTGGTGAGGTGATGGGAAAGAATGAAAAACAAAAATCAAAGCTAAAAGGATTTAGCTTTTTATTAGGAAATAATTTGCCAGCTCTCCTCCAGAGTTAACTCAGTACATGCATTTATTGATACTTGTTGAATCTGCTGAAAGTCTAGAAACTTTGATGGGAAGCTTTCGCTGTTGCCTAAACTTACTGTGAGGTGAGATGTCCTTTTTGTCATAATCACTCGAGACACTATTATAAACTATTCATTCCTCTACAAAAGTCTATTTCATTGACAAAGTTTAATTAAAGAGAGTTTTTAGGAAACATTTAGGAAAAATGTTTCTCAACAAATCAGGTACTTTTCTGGCAAATGTAAGTTTTATGGGCTCAAATACAATTATCTATTACTCAAAGTAACATTTATCCATTTTAGATTTTTAAAAAACCTATTCCTTATATATGCAATATAAATTAGTTCAAAGTTATAAATAATGATTGTACTGATTCTAAGTTTTCCATAGATTGTCCAAGTCAGTTTACTCAAGGGAAGTAGTCTTTCAGCTATTATAGGCGTAGGTATGAATGCAGTACTTGTAGACATTGAACAATCAGGAAAATAAGGTTTTACAGGTCAGAAAATTATATCAATACTCTCACAGCATGTAAACACATTCTCCTTGGTCTCTCAGTACAGAGCACTGCTCAGACAAACACAGTGTCCAACCTCTGTCAAATCTCTAAGCTCTAGTAAAGAGTAGAATTGCCTGAAGTCTGCACTGTTTTCTCAGGGAAAGTGGTTAAATTAACCAAATGTGTTTGTTTTCTGAAATCAGAAGGAAGTCAAGTGTTTCAGAGCTAGAACAGACACAGGCAATGATGTGTTTGTGCATAGGTACACTTACAACCAAAGTACTGATCATCAGTTTTTTAATGGTCTCATGTATTTATAGAATTCTTCTAACATATCACAGTCAAGATGTGACTATTTTCATTTTAAGACTATCAGAAAAAATACTATATGCTGTTATAGAGAAGCATTATGCAATCACTGAAAGAGTCTCTTCTTTACCCTTAAACAAAAAAAAATTTAATTACTGAACCCTTATCTAATGGACAGAAATAACTTACAGGAGCTGTAAAATACTTTCTGATCCTGTTCCCTGTAAGTTAAACATCTTTCTTACTAAGGTGTACCTGAACATTTCCATGTTTTGAGAGCCGACAGAATGATTTCCAAATGTTTTTTTGGTTTTTTTTTCAGATCTGTAGAAAACCAAGTAAAAGGTTTTGCCAAATCTACTTCAGGAATATGTTGGTCCCCTGACTTAAGCTGCCTGTGATCTAGAAAAGCGGCTAAAAGCAAGTCTTGCTTCTTATTGTCTACCAGTTTGCAGGAAAATTGTGTTTTCTAAGCAGTAGCATCAGCTGTAGCAACTGCAAGCAGGTCAGGTTAGGCCCCAGTCACCTGCTTGTAGTGCATTTGTTACATTTTTGTATATTTACAATGCTGTTTAAACGAGGTCTTGACTATATTCTTGCAGAGACCATATTGCTCTTTTCTACCTACTCAACAATAAATGTCAGAAACATTTGGATATTTCCAAAGTTTTGAGGCATCAGTAGCCACTGTCTTTAATTGTTTTCTAAATTGAAAGAGGATCATGTTATTCACAGTAAATGGAGCTCTCTAAAAACTTATGCTGCTTCAGAAATGAGTAGAAAAGGATACTGAATTTGCTGTCATAGTAAAGAGATTTATGTGAATGGCTGCAGAGAGAATGTAGCCAAAGAAATATTTTCTGCATGTGCTGATAAGCCTTATGACCATGCACCTAAACTGATCTGTGCAGTCATTCCTCTTCTCAGGACGATGAGAAAGAGCATTTCTTCCAACACAGGCAAGAGCAGGTATATTGGGGGAAATGCTACCTCTCTACTCTCTATGTGGTCCTGATCCATGGACACCAGTCAAACCAATAACACATCACTAGTATTTCAAACTGGTCTTGTTTCACAGCCAGCCATGGATCTACTCTATTTAGTTAATATTTAAGTCATGAAAAATTGAATTAAAGTCACTGCCGAATCCCAGAAGCTCAAGCAGTTAAGCATAATCACAGGTTCTAGTGTTTTATATCTATTTTAGAAATGAAACTAAATGTAAAGTGTATTTCAATGTGGAACTAATGATGTTTCAGATCCTTTGCGATGTAAATTCTTGGTTGATCAAATTCAAAAGACTTGGTGTCTCAACAAATAGTGGGCACCCAACCTTCTGGCATTGTCTGTGACAGGAATTCAGAGAACCTTTCTGGAGCAGTAAAATCCTTCTCCGCTGTTCGCTCAGCTGGGCTCTCCAGCCTTCAGACAACACCCATGGAGCCTCCACTCCTGGGCTTCTGAAGGCACACTGCTCCTCATGGCTTTTTGGAGCCCTCGCTCAGTTCTCCTTCCCTGTTCTGAAAGCAATGTTTTTCTCTTTCCAGCTCCACAACCAGGTAATGAAATCCTCATTTTATGACTTCCCTGCCTGCCCAGAAAGTGCCAGCAACCTAGTAACCCTTTACGGGGCTGGTGGTCTCACCTATTTATAGGCTGCGAAATGAACATTTCCAGAGGGCCTTGTTATGACTTCTGCACAGAAATTTCCATGCCATACTGAGTGAAATGGCATTCCATCACTCTCTAGCACAGCACACTTTGTGAAATGCTGAACTGACCTTCCCCATAAAGCATATTATATTTACATAGTCACCAACATTAACTTTTCAGAAGATTTCTTTACCTGGGGTACAGGCACTGCGCTTAATGCATACTGCAATACAGTGATTTCATGGATAAAGTCTGTCATCCTCAGCTGTGGCTTAACGGGTGTTTCTTCAGAAGACAGATTTTCTTGTTCTTATCCTCACACTAAAGAAAAGTGCCTACAGAGAAAACAGATCCTACTGAAGATAGATTTTAAACCCTAATTATGACACTCACACCACAACACAGGTGGAGCAAGGGATGCTCCTGAAGATAAGCAGTGGCTGATCACACCCTCTCGGTACACAGAAATCCATGCCCGAGCCCTTCCAGCCGCATTCTCCCGATCTGCTCTCCCCAGCCACAGCAACAACTGCTGTCCATGTCCTGAGCTGGAGACACACAAATGCACTGCACCCACCTTCACTCAGCAACACTACTTCTGCCAGCCAAGAAGGAATGGTGCTGCACAAAGAAAGAAAAAGACAGAAGAAGAAAAACTAACCTGTTTTTCAGAAGTTATGAGACAGCGAGACCCCAGATTTTCAAAATTTTTTAGGTTTTAATTATTTCTGAAAAACACAGCTGAACAGTTATAAAAGAGTCATGCAGATTCTAAAGAATGTATTTGATTACCTTAATCCAACAAAGTGTTAATCTAAGAGTTAATTTATCAGGGTATTAGGGACATTTGAAAGACAAGAATCTGAATTTTAAGACCTGTTATTTGGAACATTAAACCAATGTACATCAGACCCTATGAGTCGATGTCAGTAACATTTACCATAAGTAATTATTCACAATTCTTTTTAATAGATTTTAACTCCCAGAGCAACCTTTATATGAATTCCAGCCTTTCCTAAACAGCAGATATTTTCCTAAATTAAAGGCTTTTTATAACCTAATAACCACACACGCTTGTGTAAGCATTTTCAATGCCCTTAAGCATTTAATTTCTGGTATAACTTTTCTAGTTTCAGCACTAAACTTTCTTATGACCACCTTCTAAGATGAAGAACTCTAATATAACAACTCATGTCTCCACAAGGTAATGGAAGTTTCTGGACAGCACACTTGTTTAAACCAGCATGCCAGGTGCAATGCCACCAATAGGGTAGCCAGTAATAATGAATTACTGGGTTTTGACCAAATTCAGTAACATTATACTCTAGTTTCATTCAATTTTTGTTTCAGTGCCTCCATTCTCCAAGAGCACTGATCAGCCAATGCACATCCTGACCCTTGTGTTGGAGTGGGTACAAAGGTGCCTGTCCAGCATCTCCTGATGGGAGGGACTTACTGCAGGGGACCCCATGGAGATCCTTTGCTCTCACCTGGAGGAAAACCTTCTCTTACAGGAATGATGAGGAGATCTCTCTCAGCTCCCAGCACAACACCTGGATGAAGTTCTCCAGAGCTTCCTTGTGCTGGTTTAGTGGCAAATGTCTCTTGGTCACAGAATTCTGCCAGCATTCAACGGTGATAACCCTTAGAGGTCATCACAAAGGAGTCATAGAAACTCATCCTGGGCTTTTTGCTTCTGTGTCATGCCTATTTATACACCTACATGTCTGCCTCTGCTCTCATTCAAACCTATACGTTTGCCTTAATTTATGTAAAGCAGCAGCTGAGGAAATAATTTTTTTCCTAGTGTTCAAAATTTAACAATTCACCCCAAAGACACACCACTTTATAAACACACTATATCTACCCAGAGATCTCCAGACTCTAATAATAAAAAACAAACAAAAAAAATAAACACCAAAAAACCCCCCCAAACACACATGCATGCAGACATATCTTCATTCTGCTTGCATTTGGAGTCAAAACCTTCAATCAAGAAATGCTAGATTTCAGTGACATTTACCAGTTGATTTGGTGGTTCTCCTGCTACACTGTGAAATCCATGACTATTCCTGTCCTTTGAGAATGAAGGTACTGAATATATATATATATATATAAAAGAATGCTCCACAAGTGAGTAGAATGGTCTAATGATTGCAGAGCAATCTTCAAAATGTTTGTGCACGAGACAGGTAACAGGGTTAAAAGTGTATCACACCAATGTACCCTGGAGGTATGAAAAGATCCAGCTTTGTATGAAAGTCCTCAGTAACTGAGGACATATATAAAAGTTAAGACAGGTTTGGTATTACTTACTTATCTCCTTTTCTAGCTTAAAATAAGATGCAGAACACTGAACAAACATTTTCCTGATATCTTGGCACATAAGACAAACTATCCTAAGAGAAAAATGCATTATGAACAAAGTGAAAAAATACAGATATAATCAATCATATTCAGTTATAATTTAACTCTCTAGCATTCAGGCTTCTTCTTTGCCTCTCCCCCAACGTTAGGATGATTATAAAAATCTCCAGCACATTCAAAATCAACAGGAGATATTTTGGGTTGTATCTGACCAGTGTAGGATTCTCCAGGAAACAAACCCAATACACAGAATATTGTTGTTGAAATTCTAACTACAAATTCTAACTACCCCTGCTTTCTCAGGCAATGTTAATAGAAAATCCAGTAGACAGATTTCTTCCCCATCAAAATCCCCTTACTTTTCCTGTGATTCCTTACTCTCTCCTGGGCCGACTGATTTGAAATCAACAAATGTTGTTTCAGAAAGCATACAAAAACCTAATTAATAGGCATATAAATCAAGAATTGGAAAAAGAAATTAACAAAATTAAATAAGACCACATTTTAATGAAAATATAGACTTAGGAGACTAATCCATTTTCTTAGGTTACATCATTTAATGGATTTAAACACAGATTGAAAGCGCAGTTCTTCCTGCAATTCTTTACAAGATACCAGAAATTTTACCCCACAACTCATAAATTTTCCAGATTTCAAAATCTAAATATCTAATCTTTTGAATTACTGCCACCAATAAGAGACATGAGGATAAAATCATCTTCTGCTGGCCTTATTTGTGATTTACTGCTTTCCTCATACAGAAGCCATGTGCTCCCATATAAGCCCAGTGTGGGAGACCCACTGCCCTACTGACACAACACAGGAAGGCTGCATACTTCAAACACTCTTCAGTAATAAAGAAATCCAGAAAAGTGCCATAACTGTATTATTTCCAGCCATTCCGTGGAAAACTAGTTTTCTATTGCTTCCATTTGATTCTTAGCCCCAAAGTGCTTTCTTCATGGAGGTTTTAAGATGATTACTGCACACTGAACCTTCCTCTACACTGCTCTTCCTACTTCAGAGAGATAACGAGGGAAGAAGAGGGGTGACAGAGAGTACCAGAAAAGTCTGCAAGATCTTTCAAAGCTTGCTGAAATTATTTCTCCCTGAAGAGAGTTTCCAACCTCCTTTCACCATCCTTTCCTATAACACTATGTCAGCCAAGTAGAATTGCCTGTTTTGCACAGGAACTGCCTTTATATCTTGGTCTCCAGCACTTTTTGAGCCTGCCTGCCTTTTCGTGCACTTTCAGTTTAAATATCATTTTAATTTCAAAACAGTCAGAGACATCTTGAGAGATCAGACCCTTCTGTGCAGACGACTTCAGCCTTTTGGAACAGTTTTGTCTCCAGCATAATTCAAAACTCTATCAGTGTAAAAAATATTTAGTATCTCTACCAAATAGCACCAAAGAACCTCTGCTTGGCCAAGAGATGCAGGGCTTGGAAACCCCCAAGCTATATCACTGGGTACCTGACAGGGGAACCAGTGAAACAAATTGTCTGGAGTCAAAATAAAGACAAAAGCAAACCTGGTTCCTGGGCACCCAAGTGTCGCAGGCACTCAGGCGCGGCCTCTCCAAGTCCAGCCATACAGGGGGAAGAGGTTACTGTTTCCCAGGATTTTCCTGCCTGAGCGCTCCCTCTTTCATTTAAACAAACCTTAAACAATCAAGCTCATTGTTCCCCATCCACCCCCTTGATTTGCCAGCGTTGATTTTGCAGGACAGGCCTTAGGGAGCACCTGGCCAGGAGCTCAGCTGGGGTAGCAGCCTCTGGCAGAGGAGCTGCACCAACCCCTTCCATCGAGCACAGTGGTCCCAGGAGAAAACATCTATTTGTGGCTTCCACTGAATCAGAACCATCTCTGCATAACATTTTCGTTTTGACTAAAAATCAATAAATTCTGCTGAGTAGGTGTTATATTGATTATTTTTTCCCTAACCAGCTGTACAATTGCTAAGAAACTGATGCACTGTCAGACATTTCAGTGACTAAGTAATGAATAATTGGCATTTAATTCAAGCACCTGTCACACTAGACAGTCTCTGAAAACCTGTTCACAGTAAATACTGGGTTCGAGTGGGAAGCTGCAGGTACAAATATTCCCAGTGTGAGTTTCTTGATTCTTTCTGCTTCAACTACTGACTCCAAAAAACTCATCTATCCTTTACCTATATTGCAGCATTTTAGTACTGTGACATTTAAATCCTATGAGATTTTCAGACTAAAATTTTAAATCCCACAACACTTGCCTGCAGGGGTCTTTTTAACAACACTTAGATGTTTGATTCTGCCTAGAGAAACATCTAGTAATAAGCTTATCATGTGATAAATAACTACCTGTCAACTCTCCTCAGCTCAAGTTGCATATGGTACAGCCATTGATACAGTTCACAGCTAGTGCCCACAACCAAATTTGTGGCATCATTTGAAACTTCCAAAGAAGAGCAAAGAGACAAAGAGTTTTGGCTCTCTGAAGCCCTCAAATTCACTTTCCCAGGAATATGCTGGTTTTAATATTCCTTTCCCTGGGTGCACTAGAAAAAGTGTTTAATGACCAAAAAAATGTAGTATTGTATAGGAATATGAGTCCAGCTGATTATGTGAATTATCTCTCCAATTATGCCTTGCATGAAAGAAGATATGAAATAGTAAAGGAAAAATCAAAAACAAAACACCAGAACCACCCAACTTATATATCTCTTAGTTGGAATGATCAATAGTTCATATTAATGTAAAATATTTAGAATAAATAGTCCTTGTATGCAACAGAGCACACTTGGTAAGGAAGAAGACTCTCCAAGTTTCTTAAGTCAAGACAGTTGTCTGCCACATATATCCAAAATACCTTAGGGCATAAAATTTGCCTCCCCTCAGTTTCTGTAAGAATGAACAAACCTCCCTAAGAGCAAGACACTGGTCTCACTCCATACACACCTCCTCATCTCCATTATTTTTACTGCCAATGTTTGCAGCAGTTCATTGTACAAAAAGCTATTAAGAAACAACTGCTCATTTCCTTTTAGCTTGTAAGGTAATTAGACTGGCAAAGCAGTTACAGTGTTAATTTATCCCTGGCAGATAAATTAACTGGTTCTTTGCAGACACTAGAGGAATGACTCACATCATGAACATGGGTTTATTAACCAGCGTCTTTCTCTCTTTCCTGCCTCCCCTCTTCTCCTTTGGGCATAAATTGAGACTGGAAGGTCAGTTTCACTGTGTTTCAAAGGGTTTTCATGGATTGTCTATGTTTTCCATCCCCAGTCCCAGGGTTCACCCTCACCAACATTTGGGAGCGAAGTTTGCTCCCAGTGCAATTGGATCAGCTCCACAGAGAGCCTTAATCCATTCATCGTTTACCACAAGCATAGCCATCAGCTAAATATCACCAATACCTTCTACACCACAGCAGCAAGCCTGCCAGGAATGTTATTAGGATCTGATTTTTAGGTGTTTTTACACAAAACACAGCTAGGAAGGTTCCCTACAGGCTGAAATTAGAGGGCTGGGTCCTTCAAGCAGTCATTCACACCAGCAGCCCTTACCTGCAGGCTTCATCAATGGCACTATTCACATGAGATTTTATGGTTTAGAGGATTAGACACTGTATGTAATGTCTCAGGCTGAGATGCAGCCCCATACCCACACAAGACTGAAAACAGGCCACACAGCACAGTTCTTCTACCCTCTCTCCATCAGCAGCTGAAAGAGTCCGAAATACAGATATATTTTTAAAAGTTGCCCTTTAAATGTTCAATTTCATCATCACTCAGAAAAAATCCAACTGCTTGGAATATGTTTGCAGACTCCCTTTAAGCCCACCATGGTGAATTCAGCCTTCAAACCAGCCTGTGTTGTAAATTGTGGTAAACCAATTGCTGCTAGCCCTATATAACCAGTGAATTCATTTTCTAGGCTTGCCAATATGACTTGTTTCAACAAGACTTACGTTCAGTTTTTACACATATCATGTTAATATGTTTGTATAATTTTTTTCTTATATGAATCCCAGCATTTTTAAGGACCTCCATCATTGCAAATGTCTTTTTATCTTTGTCACGGGGTCCCTGTTTATCTGCAGGTCCTTTGGCTCAGCAAAATTAACCTCTTGCCACATCAAGAAAATTTCAGGTTCTATTGTTTTTTAGGTTAAACAAGACGCTATGGCAACTCCAAGTAGAACCTGTTATGCTGGCTCAGGTCTGCTGGCAAGTATGCAAGTTTCAGGTGCTCATTCAAAATTAACAGGGATGATGAAGGAGGCATTTGTACCTTAACTCTCTCTAATCCTTGTGGGAACAAAACTTTTAGAGCCTGCACTTTTCTGGTGATACTACCATGGCATTAATTTTAATTCCTGGTAAGTTAAAATCTTGATTACTGTGTGTGTCGAATGATATCTGAACCTCATGTGCTCTTGGAGAAGCTTCTGTAATAAAGACTCTGCAGTAGGATTTTCTCAGTCCATACACTGCTCACCAGTGCCATGCCAGGTGCAGCAGATCTCTGACCAAACTGCCCCATCCTAAATTAGGCCAGGGGAAGGAAACATGAAATCTCTTTCATTACTCACAGAAGAGCACGGGGTGCTGGTGCTGGCAGTATCCTTGCTGGGAGAGCCCTTCCCAGACCACCTGTGTGTGCTCTGTGGGGTCCAGCAGCCAACCAGTCTCTTTAACACATAACAGCCTAACTGCAAATCCAAACTTTCTGATGCTCTTATCACTGCCCAGCACTGGTACAACCAGTGTTAAAGCTTTCTGCCCTACTCTGATACCCAATTCCACCCCCAAATCGTAGTTCTGTTGAACTTGAATGCTAAAACAGCCCTAACCCTTAGTCCCTGCTGTTAGCATAACCTGTCTGCTAACTCAGCCTACATGTGCTTTTTGTTTTCATAAGCATCAACAAGAGAATTGGCAACAAATGAGAAAAGAAATGACACTGACTATAATGACCTAAAGTTCAATTAAGAAAAAAACCCAAACCATTAAGCAACAGGCTTCAAAAAGTCAGAGTCATTTGGCATGCTAGATCATGCTGGGGTTACAGGAGTAGTGCTTGCACTGGGATTAGGAGTGGGTTAAGATTTATTATTTAGGAAAGCAGAGAGTGAAGAGTTTGATTTGTGCTAAAGAGAAGGTCATACAAATAGGGCAGGAGGTGGAAAGTTGTACTTTAGCCTTGAGGTTGAGAAGGATTTAGGGCTACTGCCAGTAAGGTCCAAGCTTTGCAGGTGCCTCTGGAAATTGCCAGCACTAGTGTAAGACCTGTGTGTGAGGACTAAATCTTAACTCAGGTGTAAGCAGGTCTCATTTGCCTATGTGCTGGCAGGAGGTAACAGGGGCAACAGGGACATAGGATGAGAAGCAAGGGAAAACTGCTGCTGTTCCCAGGAGGGATGAGAGGGTTCTCCTCTTGCTAAGGAATTAGGGAAGGTTCAAAACATAGTGTGGAAGATGGGGGAGGTGGTTGTATTGCCTACTGCCCTAAAGTAGTAGGAATATCAGGGCAGAGAACAGCTTGTATTTGTGTTGGTCTGTGTAGGGCTTACTGGAGTCAGTCTAAGGATATTACTGTGTAAGTCTACAATAGATTTTTAAATCAGAGCTACAACATGCTTTTAAAGTTAATCCACTAATCATTCCCACATACCACACACTGGGCTGTATGGTAGGCAGCTTTGGTGCATGCAAACAAACTCCTTACAGTCAAAATAAATCTGAAAGGCCACCTCCAAGTGTATTCTCACCCTTAAAGGCACATCTGGGTCAGTAAATCTGTTTTGCTAATGCTCCAAAGTCTGCAGGACAGTCTATTGTTGGAGATTCCTGAGCAGTTTTAGCAGTTGGATGCCAGCTGCAATGGGAGGCATTGTTATTCACGTGCTATTGTGGGTCCCAAAACAACCTGGCTAGATAAACTGCTATGCAGGACCTGAGAAAAAGCTGACCTTGTACGATGAAAGGTCTTACTTGTATTTAATCTAGCTCAGTAAGAACATAAACTGGATAGAGGCAGTTCAGAGACTGTAGCAAGTTAAAAGATATAAAAAATCCGAGTAAGATATCCATAGTAGATGTGATAAAACCTCTGACTGTGTGTAAAAAAAGTTTTGCATAGTGCAAAGGAACTTGTAAAGAGAAATTGATGAGAAAAAATGAGTGGTGAAGAAAACTAAAGAGAGATTATCAGCATCCAACTTCGTGGAGCATTGCCAGAGCCTGAGAAAGAGCACAAGAACCTGGGATACTCTGTGATGATGCAAAAAATCTGATCAGCCCTCATTTATCTACAGTTTTTTACAGGGTTTTGTTTTTTTTTTCACTGGATCCCATGAGAAGCACCATGATTTTCAAAGAACTCGAGGAAAGCAAATACCTGGATAAATTCTTACTCTTTTTCTGCTCTCATTACCCAGAAGTAGAGTTTGGACAACAGCTTCAGTAGTCTTTAATACAAAGACTACCAGGAACTCATTGTCCTTGTCTTCTTCCTGAAACAAAACAATGTCCAGGAGGTCTGTAAGCAGTTAATCTTGGGTGTTTTCCTGCAACAGCTGCTGTATTTAAAGGATTGAGCCTGCCATTCTCTCACACAACCTCTTTGGCCAAAGAAAAGCTCAGAGGTGGGCAAACAATCCTAGTGTCACTTGTAGGGCAGGAAAAGAATGACCTGCAACAGAGATAAGGCATGAACTTAGGCAGCAGTGGAGGCAAGGCTCATTTCTGCATGGTCCACTGATATGGAAAAGAAATGTGGTCAAGCAAGGAACAGAATAACCTATACCTTTTTTTTGGTTTTTTTTCTTGTCCAGGTAGATATTTCTGGATTATTGTTAGGTTTACAGCTAGAACTGGTGCTGGAGAGAGGGTTGCAAAGTGCAGGTGACCAAAGGTTAAAGTAAACTAGAAGGCACTCTGGGTTGGAATAAGGATGAATGCTGAAAATAGGTTGTTGTTCCCTAAACAAGTCTAAGTTCAGGAGGGGTTTAGATGTGGAACTCTGAACTGGAAGGATCAAATTGCTGGGACATTTTCTGGGTCCTACATAGTTTTTCCTTTATTTTCCAATTTCTAGAACATCTGTGAAAAAAAGTTAGGCTACTTCTTATGGTTGTAGTTACTGAGAGTAGGAGCAGCTTTGTCACATCACATGCAGAGGAGTGGGATGGAATTCATGTTGAAAAGCAACAGGCTTAAGGCTAGTCAAAAGTTCATCTCTGTAGATGAAATTATCTCTATATCTCTTGAAAAATTATTTACACCTAAGATTAGGACCAGAGAGAAGATGAGAGTTATGGAAAAGGGGCTGAAGGTCTCAATTTAGTGATGCAAAGGCCACTGCTGAGGATGAGATGTGGGGCCATGCATGGTTTCTTTGTTACTCTAAGTTGAAGGGAGAACTGGAGAGAAGAAACAGCTTTGGGTTATTTAATTAAGACAAGATTCAGCTGAAGAGTTGGTTGGATTTACAGATACTGAAATGCCTGTGGGACTGGGCTGCTACCAATAGGAAAGTATGACCTTTCTTCTTGTTTGGATAAGTTGTTTATTATTATTAAGCCTGTGGCCAGGGTTTGTGGTTAAGGTTCATTTACAGAGAGCAGAGACTGAAGGACTGGGATCTTCTCAGGCCTAGAAGATTAGGATGAGGACTGATACCAAAAGGAACTACACTTCTTATACTCCTTATCCATCGACTGCTGAGCTGTGTCTCTTGGTACAACTACTATCAGGAGTGTGGTTACTGCACAGCAGTGGTGGGGAAGCAATTCCTCTCTACTATCACTGTAAAAGGCTCGCTGACAAGACTTTGGCTTAGACTAGTCCTGCATACTAGATGTATATAGTTCAAAATACAAAAACTTTTTACTTTATTCCCACCCATGAAGTTAGGCTTTAGTCTTAACACATAAAGGCCTATCTGGACACAAGCAAACAAACAAACAAACCCAAAGTAAGATATTCTTCCCTTGTAGCAATGGTTCTCGCTGTGAGAGATTAAGCCTTGAAGACTGTAACCATAAAATCTGAAGTCTTTGGGACCTGCTGTTAATAACTGTACCAGTCCTAGCACAAAGTAGATTATTGACCCTTTACAAAACCACAGAAAATCCATTAATAAAGTATACACACACATGCATCATTTATATATATGTTCACAACCTTCTGAAGAGGTTGAAGTAATATGAAGACCATTCAAAACCACCAAGATTTTGCACAGCAAAAAATTTGTCTTAGACAGAGTCTTCGTGTTCTTGGGTTAATCCAAATTTGTAAGGGCCTGGTGGCCAAAAATCCAAATCCAGTTGGAATAGTTATATATTGGATTAAGGGGCTACAAAGCCTCTATCTGCTCGATTCATAGACACAGCACCTCTAAAGAGTCAAATAGTCAAACTAGTATTTCAGGCTCTGCTGTTTCCAACTGTAAAATTGATCATATCTTTGAAACCCTTCTGTAGACTGCAGAGAAGCATGAAATATTCTTGCCTTCTGGCACAAGCCCCTATCTTAGTCCACAGTGCCTTTTGTATTGCACCTTTAAACACTGGTCTTCTGGCCCTGCTGTCTATTTCCCTAACATTATGTCTGGCCATAGTTAGAGTCCCAAGATACTTATCATAGCTTGAAAAGAGAATGAGCTCTGACCCTCTGGCTACTGATCCCAACCCTAAACTGCCACAAAAATATCTACTTTCCATCAGGCCTTGCTAGCTGTAACCTCTGCCTTAGCTGGAGGCCACAGAAAGACACAAAATAGGCTTCTCTTTTGCAACCAGCCCGTAAGGGAGGCCAGAGTGACATTCCTTCCACAGATGAAAGTCTGGTTGTCCAACCAAGCCGTCTATCACCTTAAAGGGAGGCTAAACTTAACTATAACCCCTGAAACTGCTAAGCCCACCCCAGTCTCCCTTCAAAAGTAATTTTTGACACCCAAATAACTAGCATTTGTACCTCTGATGGATCTGAACAGTAAACAAAGCCAAATCATAGCCTCAACTGTGCCCCAAGTGAACACTACCCTGCAGATACTTTACATTATTAATCTATCTGTTTCAGGCACCATTCCTTAGTTCCAAACCTGGTCAGACCTAGTGATAAAATAACCTCTTCAGCACTCATCTTCCAAACCCAGACCCTGGCCTCAGTTCCAATGCTGGCACCAAACAAAGATCAGTGACTGCCAACATCTTCACAGGGGTTTTGAGTACCTGCCTCCTCCTAGAACCAGCCCTATATACATCACTGTAAGCCTTGTAAAGTCTATAAATGTAAACAAACTACTCTGCCCCATACAGCCAAGAGCCGTAAGAGTGGCAATATTTTTGCAATATGAAGATTCTATAAGCTATGTCATGAAAGCCAGCACCAAAACTGTTGGAGTCAGGAAAATCTTGGGAACTTGCATTCAGGCCTGAACATCATTTGTCTGACTCGTTCAGTGGCCAATTTCAGACAACATCCTTCAAAAATTCCTTCAGTCCACTTCGAATTTGGCAAATGGATGGGATGTCTGGACCAGGTTTCTCCCTGAGGCTCCTTATGAACCTCAGAAATTTTAAATCTTTGGCTCAATGGAAATGGATTTTTGCATCGTTCATTTTACATTTTGGGTTTCTCTGAGATGAAACCAAAAAAGAAAACAATAATTGGTATTTCCCCAAATCAAAATTTTTACAGAAATGTGTCATTTTGGTGTGATTGCACAAAGACAGTGATCAAACCATCCAACCAAGTTCCTTTGCAATTGCGAAAAGGGACTCTTTTTCATTTGCAGAGAGAGACTTTGGCCTGCAACCCCTGCAAACGCAACAGGTGGTCCATGCAGCATTAGGAGACTTTTTTTGCTAGCACCCAACATGGTGATGATGAGAGAAATGAAAGGAAGGGTGAAAAGAAATATATAAGATTATGATTCTCA
>VZRF01002164.1:1826242-1884740 GCA_013396875.1 Vireo altiloquus
ATGGAGATTTTAGGGTGTTGGCTCTTTCTTCTTCATCTTCTTCTCTCTTCTCCTTCTCTTCCTTTTTCCCTCTGACATGAGTTTCTGTGACTTGTTAATTGATAGATAGAATTTAGTATATAGGAGACATGTCAATAAGGTTGATATACACTGGTTTTGGGAACAAAACAAGATACGTAAAGTTTTCTAACTGGTTGATAATAGATATAAAAGCTACCTGCTTCTGGTAGCCATTGCCATTCTGTCCTTGTGTTCCTGGAGGTCACAACACAGTCTGTGCCTCTGAAACTCTGATAAGAACCAGAAATAAACAAGCTTTGAAACAGCAGAAAGAAGCCTCATCTCATCTTTTCGGGACATGGGACACTGAAACAAGGAACACAGCCGGGCCAGATGTCAGGGTGCAAGGAAGAACACCTCCACCCTGGCAAAAACCAAAGCACAAATCTGTGATTCTGTCTGGGCAGCACCTTCAGCTGCAGTCCAGTGCATTTTGCGGAGTAAGCAATAAAGCTGAACACTTGGTACTTTATAGTTAAAAACCTCTAATCCAATACTTATATTAATGTAGTCAGAGACCCCTGACAACAGATGTGCTCCAAATGAGGCCTCCTGAAAAAAAGGGTTTCTTCTGGGGGATGATGAGGAAAGAGATGTCCAAGCAAAGAAAACTCAATACAGCTGCCTACTAGAGGGATTCTTTGCACTTACATGTGGTTAGCATTGACTTGGCATCTGAGGGAAAAGGGATGTTGAAGGGATGTTGCAGAGTTTCACAAGGTGGCTTAGCTTCTCTTGAGTTTGCAGTGCAAATATAGGCAGTATCAGAGGGCAACTCAGCACTATCACTAGTTTGCTTTGGTATTTGAACCCAGAGTGATGCCCAAACATTTTTGTTATTTGTGGTTGCAGGCAAAAATTTGAAGTCACAGATGATGGGGCACAATTCACTTTAAGTCAGATCTAGATAATTACACTGCAGATGTATAAACACTCTGGAACTCCTTTGTATCTGATGGAGGGCAACAGGTACTCGGAACAATTCCTCTTGAGCTAAATTTCAAAATCTACTCTGAGATGCCATGAATCATATTCATCATGAACCTATTACCTTTTCACTGTATCTCTGTGAAGAGAGCTGAAGGTAACTCATATGTAGACATCTACATTTAGTCAGATAAATCTTTTAAACTTTCTTACTAACCTGGAAGATCAGGATCTTGAATAATCGGCAAATTTCCATATGTGCTGCCTTTATGGCATAATGATTTATTGCTTCATGAAAAGGACTTTCAAGGGTATTGCATGACATGGGATTTCTTCTATCTGTTCCAAAGAATTTTTTTATTATTATTATCTTCACTTCAGGGTTAAATCCACCTGTGAACTGAAAGAGAATTCTGTCCATTTAAATGTTTGCCATAGTTAAAAATTTTGTTAAGGTCTACTGATCAGGTGCTCAAGACTGGCCTAGCAAGGGTGAAACCCAGCAGAACAGTGAAAATTGTAGTGTATGAGCATCTGGCCTGGGTCTGTTTCCTCTCACCTCTCAAGAACCAGAGGTAGGAAATTAGGAGATCGCCACTACCAGGAGTGGTTATGTTTCTTAAAGTCACATTTGGTGAATGCTCCAGCATCTGGGAATTGCAAAATTGTTCCTCTACTCTTCACTAGGGTTCAGCCAACTGCTGCATGTAGTGCACACTTCTTAGACATTATACTTAATTACTTAGCTGAAAAGAGCCATCTGCAACACTAAGATCAGGGCTTCTCAGCTGATTACAGAAAGTAATTTTTTTTATGCTTATCCTTTCCCAGACATGGTTGATTAAATGATGAGATTCAATATAATGTATGGAGGGAGCACTGACTGCTCCTCCTTGTGCAGGGTCTGATTACAGGACAGGCAGCTGTAAGAGTGAGCAGTTTCTGAGTATAAACTTAGTGCCTGTTCATTTGCCATGGACCATTCAAGAGGCCAATTCACAGAAATAAGTACAAGTCATGCAGCAATATTTCAATTCCATTATTCTACCAAAGGCATGTAATTTCACTGTCACTGACAATTAAGCTAGCCAACTGTATTTTTATTTAGTCCTTAGTACCTTTGCACAGCTTTTTGCTGACTCTGCCACCAACTTAAAGTCCACATCTTCTCCAAAGATTGTATTAATATTGTCATACACAATGCTCCAAGCCATACTATCTTGCTGAATATTCAAGGGGGAGGATGTTTGTGTGAGTGATTGCCTGTCACTGAAGCCAAGAGTCACACTCCATTTAATATCCAGGAAGCAGAATTAGCTCCCAATTAACATTCAAAATGCTACCCATAAAACAAATGCTATGACATGTGAGTTGCTCAAGTGCAGCTTGAGTAGATGTGCCTAAGCTGGATCAGGCAGGAGCCACATATAAAACACGTGAAGTAATATTGAGGACAGCACAGGCTGCAAAACCTTTTTAGACTGGGGGTGAATGACTTGACTTCAATTCAGTGCTGCCCTGGTTGTATTATCAGCTATGGCCAATTAGCTACCCTGAAGCTGAATTTATCTTATTTCTGCCTTCCCATCCCAATATTCTCTTTTTTTTTTTTTTTTTTTCCTAGTTTTAATGAATTAAGTGAAGAAAATATGAACTAAAATAATTGAACTGTTGCACTGTTAAATCAGGGCCAATGCTCATTGAGGAGCTGATGTCCTCTACTCTAAACACCCATGTTTTTTCCTTCAGAAGAGAAATCAATCTATCAAGGAGAAATTTAAAGTACCCTTGGAGATAAGGTGGTCTTCTCCATGTTTGCTACATACAAGAGAACTTTTCTGGCTGACAATGATAAGCAGGAAAGATTTCCTCTTCCCAAACCCATGTTAACCAATTCCAAACTACTCTCCAAAGAGGTAGAGACAGAGCCACTTTGTGATAACCTGTGGAGTACAGTATGGAGCTTGTGAACCTGAAAAACAGCCATTATCTTATAAGATTTCCAGAAGGATTTTAAGAGATAATTGCTTTTAAATCACTCTAAGGAAAGCAAGGTTAAAGTAAAAGCAAACTAAGACAATAAAAACATCTGTTTACAAAATACAAACAAACAATTCAGGTGAACAGTTTTTAGGAGAAGATATAAAGGAAGAAAATAATGTAAATATCCACCTAGAGTTTGGATGATGCTTAAGGATGCCAGGCCCTCCTAGAGCTGTGTGACAGCAATCAGTGATGGATAAGGAGAGGAGTCAGGGCACTTCTATGGGCCAGAGAATGAAGTGTAAACAAGGAAAGGAAAAAGACCAGAACACAAGCACTGGCAAAGGCCTGGGCTGCAGAGGAAAATCCTGCTTCCCTTCCATAATTGGATACTGAATGATGTCAGAGTAGTGAGTACTACTCAGATAGAGCTGCTGTGAGGCCACCTCCAGATTGTCAATCATGTTACAGAGACAGTGAGATCTTTAGAGTTAGTTTTAAGTACACTGAGATGTTACACTAGTTATTTAGACTGGGATTTTTCTCTGTGTTCAAGACTCATTAGCAAACTACTTTTCTGTTTTGTTCTGTGTATAATGGAAATTAAATTACCATAATCAGGTCATGGTAACAAACATTTTGGTTTAGAGCAAGGGCTGAGGTAGCAGGTTATTACCTTCTCTAGGACAGAGTTCCCAAAACATTTATTTACAATGCATTGATTATAATTTTTCAAGGAAGTGCTGATTACAGTTTCAGCAGGTTCCCTTTATTTCATGCTGTGCTCTGAAGAGACACCTTCTATTAAATCTCCATGCAACCAACTTTCTAAGAGTCTGCCAACATCTTTAGTGAATACACCTCATTTCAGTTTCCCTGCTTTGGGGAAAAGCACTGAAGTGCCAGGGCACTTGTGTGATTCAGAAATTATCATGCTAACCATGAAATAACTTGATGTTAACTTATATCTCAAAATCACTCTTAGCACAAGGCAGGATAAATACTTTAATTTTCTTCCGTGGTGATTTGCAGAAGCCAAAAGTAATAAGGCAAATAAAATTAAAAGGTTTTTTAACGTCAAAAATGAAAGAAACACATGTTTAACTTAATTAATGTCTATATATCTATCAGACAAGCTATACCTTTTTGTCATTTTCTTGCATCCATCAAGATATTAATTCAAGAGGGATTCTCAAGTTCTTGATCCTACTATTTTTTTTTCATTTCAATTTCCAGGTCCCTTCTTGAAGTTCCCCTGAAATTCTGTTTGCAAATCTCTCCCTTGCCCTGGAATCATACTATTCTGCACTTCACTCAGGTGGTAGCTTTGGTAAAGTGTCTCCCAAACCCTCGCCTTGATGATAATCAGAGAAAGAGCTATTTACAGCCTGATACAAGACATATTGTCGCAGTCATACTGATGCCAGAATGCCTTTTTCTTTTATACCCCTCTTACATACTCTTTTATATAATTTTTTGTATTCTTAGTGCTTTTAACCTCCATACTTATAACTTTCCAAGTCTGATAACTTAACTAAAACCCACTGTACTGTTAAACCAAGAAACCAGTCTAAAAGCCCCAGACACCAAGGTCCTCTCCAAAACATATTTTTATAAACTAAAATAAGACCAAGAAAAAGTTCCTCAAAACAAAGAGTTGACTCAAACTTCTCATTAAAAAATCTTTAATACCTATACTAATTTTACAAAACCTATAATGGTGTATATTTCAATATAACAGTGTACATGTATTTTCAAAACATTCCACCTGGATGAAGCACAGTACCCAAATATCCTAAAATAAATACCAAAATTAAGACCCCTTTTCCCCATAAAGGGTGTTTTGGTTTTAATTTTAAGACCAGGGAAAGGCAGCAGTACAAGGGGAGACCATTACTGGATGGCTGTGTAACCACTTACCCTGCAGTGTCTCTGTCGCCAGCTGTTTGGGTAAGCACAGCACCCATCTCCTCCCATCAGACCATTCCTGCACAGCCTTGCTTCAGCTCCCTCACTCAATTCCTCTTTGGCCTGTGCAGTCATGCCAGGATCTTCTTTCACTTTACTGTGAGCTTTATCATAGCTATTCATCTAGGTCTTTTGTACATATCATTTTAATAAAGAAAACAACTTAGTGAGTAGTATAATTTTAAAATTCAAGAAGGGTGTTAATAGAGAAAAAGCGAGGCTTAAAGGCAAAGTGGCAAAATGCCATTAAAAGTTAGAATTTGCATTTACTTTCCAGCGAATATAGTTTTTTAACTATACAGTTAAATCCTCCTAACTATATCTAACTATACAGTTAGATCCTCCTTTAAAATCCCTTCAAAATTTGTTGGTTTTTAAATTCTATCTATGTTTCATTGTCTTATTTGCAGTATAAAAACTGAAACTTTTTGAATTTGTGGAAACACTAACATTATTAATTTTCTTTTTTTCCCCTATGCACTACAACATTGTCATTTAAATATGAGCTTAAAACAAAAATGCATTAGAAGTGAAGCACAGCTGAGCATTCAGCCTTGAAAACTGAACAGAACTGCTTATAGATAATTTAAAAGTGCATGCATATTATGTTTGGCTTCCTTGGGAGTTCTCAGAGAGATGCCAGCTCGTTTGCCAACTATTTCAAAGTAATTTAATACATAAGGCATTCAAAATATATGACACAGTGTGTGGGAAAACTGGCATTTCAGTATATAGTGGTAGCTGCTATCTAAAGGAAGAGGAAAAAGAAATTATGACAACTGCTTGTCAAGACATTTATTCCACTGACATCTGCCAATGTGGAAATGAAAAAAGAGCAGCATCAATGGGGTGTTCTTAAGATGTGATTTAGAGTGTGGGAAGTGATGACAAGCAGTAGAATAAATTTGCTTCCATTAATATTCCTAATATTTTTTTTTAAGACCCATGATACATTGACTTTTACTTTAAACCTGAATACATTTTATTGAATAAAGCCTTCTGCAGGTTTCAGATGAGGTTTTCAGTCATGCACACCAAACTGTCCTTCTGACCAGCTGCCCCAAGTTACTCCACGGAGATTGCTTGATAGGAGTTTTTCAGCACATGCCAAAAGATATCACAAATGTTCCTGGACCATTAATGAAAAAGACAGAATCCCACAGTATCTCCTGCCTTGTCCCTGCTTGGTGTTTGTGCTGGTCCTGATAATGGCAATGACAAGAAAGAAGACTCTACCTGAAGACGTGTCCAGGAAGTGACTGGAATAACTTGTCAAAACCTAAAAATATTCAACTGTGAAAGTAAATAGCAAATGGAATATGTCAGCCTTTGCATGGCAAATACAAGAACTGACCTCTAGGAAATGAGAGATGGGTGAGAGCTTTGGATGAAGCGACTGGCAGGTATGAAGAGTGCAGCAGTCCATGATAAGTCTTAATGCACAGAGCCAAATCTGGCATTAGCTCTGCTGTTTATGGTGTGAGAGTGAATGCAAGTCAGCAGATAAAATGCCGAGGCAGAGGGAAATGAGAAACACTGAACCTGTTCCTACTTCTTACTCTGTGCAAGTTCATCATCCTGGGTGCCACAATTTCTTTTTATATAAAAATGGGGGGAAAGGGAAAAAAAAACAAACCAGCAAAAGATCTTCTCTTATGCCTCTTTCTAAACCAATGACATCTATATAGGATCTCAGCAGTCATCTCAGGGCAAGAATCATCTCATACAAAACATTGAAAAAGAAGAAAGGCAGAAAAAAAGGAAAAAATACATCACAAATGGATCTGTAACAAGTTGTTTTTCCAGCACAGCCTGTGACTATCATTTACAGATGACAGCTCTGTATTGAGACTCAAAATCCCCATTCTCAGTTGTTTTCTGCTGTCTTCCTGGGTTGCTGGAAATTACAAAAACATTTGTAGTGAAAACCTGCTTTGATTTTGCAAGGAAAACGTCACTTAACGCCTAACTAGGACTCCTCTCTTTTGTTGCTCCAACAGGAAAATGAGCTAGACCTCCAGTCCTGCTGTACAGTACCAAGAATCTTCCTTTTTTCTCTGCAGCAAAGGTCTGAGCCACCGGCCACAGCTCCTGAAAACTGTGGCCCTGCTCATGAACCAGGATTTTAATCCCAGGTTGCTCTTCCTGCAGCAAAGCTTGGCTGTGCATGAGGGCACTGAAAGGGAAAGCCTGCAGTTTCCCCCAGATGTGGCTCTCATTTACAGTTATGGGATGCTTTTTTCAGGTTTGTTTTTCAGCCTCTGTTTAAGGCTTCCAAGAAGCAGATGCCTGAGGAAGTAGTATGGGTGTAGAGTTCAACTTAGTGTAGCTTGTGTGTAGAGGGAGTCACTAACTACAGTGAACTTCATACTGCTGCCCCCAGAGAGTGTCTGCTGAAGACAAAATGCACGTTTAGGAACTTGGAAACAGCTACCTCAGCTGTTGAGGCTGCTCCATGGAAGAACTCTCACATGTCGTATGTCAATTTTAAGTGTGGCATGTGGCATGTCAATTTTAAGACCAGCTTGAGTGTTGGTTGCTGCAGCTCAAAACTGGTTTAATGTAAAACACAAGCCTGGGGTTAACTTTTTAAAGAACTGCTAAATTTTTCATTCTTCCACACCTGAAAGCATAAGAAGGCAGATCACCACAGATTTGGTGGATATGGATAAGGTAAGGAGGCGAAGGGGGAAAAAACCTTTATAATACTTCTTTATTACTCAGCTTTACATCTTACCTTCTTGTACACTTACCCATAAGCCACTTACCAGTTGAATTTGTGTGCTGTGACCTTTAGCTTTAGCAGGGAGAAAAACAAAAGCTCTGGGCTTTCTCTGGCTCAGCCTGTGAAAACTGGTGGACATTCAAACTTAATATACTAAAATTTCAGTTCCAGAGATGCTGCACAGTACTTGCCAAATAGAATGTCAAGATAGTCACAGGGAAATTGTCTTTTTGACAGCACACTGTATAATGTCTGCTGGGGTGACTCCAGTTCCAGCAAGTCATAACTAGAAGTCGCACGGTCTGGATGCACTGTTGTGTCCAACATCTGTTTTCCGCCAGATCTAATCTCCAATGAGAAACAAAGGCAAAACATGTTCATTGTTTTGGCATTTTTCATTATCTGAAGACTGGAAGAATGTTAATATAAGAACAGAAAAACAGTCAAGCTTGGGAACCTCACAGGTTCATATTTTCCCATTGCTCTGTCTCCATCAGTGGCCCACACTGATGTCCAAGAGCAGCTGTGTTTGCGCTGGGTTTCCTTGGTACATATCCCAGTCCACCTTGCAAGGGTCTCTGGGGTCAGACCTGGTACCTCTGAATATTTTTTTTTCAACAATTTATCCAGTTGCATTTTGAAGAGTTATAAACCTCGGACTTTCACAAATTCCTGTGTCAGAAGTTCCCCAGTTTATTTGCGTGTTTCCTAAAAGTCATCTGTTTTGTTTGTGTGGAATGTGCCAAGTACAAGCTTTGTTTGAGGACTCCTAGCTATTGTGCTGCAAGATACAACAAGCATTTTTCCCTTGCCTTGTTCTTCGTACCCATTAGCAATATTATAAATATCTTCCAGACCCTCCCTCAGTCACCTTGCTCCCAGGTTGAAAAGTGGCTATTTAGTCATTCCTTGTTCGCTTTCAGCCCCTCCCTCCCTGTTCTCTGCCTTTCCCAGTTCTATTATACCTTTTCTGGGAGCTGGAATGTGGTTGGTGGAATACAACAGGAGTATGCAACAAGAAAATGGCCAAAACCCTCCCCCAATCTGTTTAGTTCTCCCTTCCAAAGTTTCCTGGCATTGTCTACAATAACCCAAATGTCTCTTTTCAAAAAGGGCAGCTCAGATTCCAACACTGTGAAATTAGAAGTGGGTTTTGCCTCCCTTGATATTTTACTATGTTAAATTTTACCTGCCATTTCATCACATAGAATTAGGAGATCCTTCACATTTACTGTCCTGAATATCTTACTGCTTGTTTGATCATTTTGCCTGTTCAGACCTTTCACTGACCTTGAACACCACTCTCCCCCAACATAAAGCTATATTAATCTCTGCTGGCTGGAATTCAGTGTGAAAACTATCCAGGACTCCTAATTCCTCTTTCCTCTTCATTTAGCTGGTTGTATATCTCAAAGATGAATGTCCACAGCAGCCTGGTTTAAAGCCTTGTTGCATGCCTTTTGCTGGCTGAGCAGCTGGATCTCCTATATCAATATCCCTGCTGAACTCTTCAGAAAAACAGCTCTGATACGTTTCTGAGGAAAAAGCTTTGGCAGTGTTTGCTCATCCCCTATATATCATATTTACCCATGTGTACACTTTTCTTTGGTGCAGGTCCTAGTATTCTGCCTGCTACAGACATAGCAGATATATTTATCTATTTATCCATAGTATCCCAGATCTCTTCTGAAGCACCTTCAAAAATTGGTGTCACAGTTAAAAAGTCTTCAGTTCTCCAAATACATAAAGACGAGGTCATGGATCACAGTTAATTCAGTTCTGAGCTCCTGCAGCAAACACAGTGTGTTATTGATAAACATAAGCTCCCAAGCTCCTGAGACTTCTTGGAACATTTCAAAGGAATTTGAAGTTTCTGCTTTGTGCCTTACCAAACACTATTTCTATCACTGTAGATGCCTTTCATTAGGTGTTCTTCACTCTCTGCCATTTTCACATTGGCTTACTTCAAGCTCCTATTTCATCAGGGTATTTTTTTCGAAGAAATTCACCTGCATTAGGGGAATCTGAATACTGGTACTTCTGTCTTGTTCTGCCCCATGCTTTTAGTTTCTTTTCCGCTTTCCTCCTTTTTTGGCCAAAAATCAATTAAAACATTAAAAAATATTTAGTGCTTTTGAAAACTGCCTGGCTGAGAACACCCACAATATTTATCTACCAACAAAGATTGCATGGGCAGCACCAGTAAATCACAACTTGACCTGAAGGAACCTGAAGTGGAAAGTGAAATCCATCAAGACTTTTAGAGCCAGCATTGTAAGTTTGAAGTCAAACTCCTAGAATAACTGATGTCAGCTGGCATTCTGATTCACTGCAATCTTTTAATCTGAGTTTCTGCATTTAAATGCCACTTTACAGCACCAGGAGGATGCCAATCAATCTGCCCTTCCTATTCTGTGTAGTCCTTGCTCTGATTCAGCAGTCACCCAAGTGGGACTGTGTATTTCCCCATGTAAAGGACAGATATTGCAACACTTTTTTTTTAAAGAACCCTTTCTCAGTCCTGTTTCTCATTTCCTAACCCCTGGGGATTATCTGGTGTTCAGGGTTGGTGTCTGAGTTTTTCCAACCTTAGAATCAAAAGCAAGATGCAGCTCTAGTAAGACCAGTGGAGATGACAGCCCTACAGAGCAGCAGTAATTGTGCACAGACTACTTTTCCCAAGCTAGATCTACACTTCTCATCCCAAGAAATTCTGTGATTTCCCTCTTCCAAGGTTCAAACCCGCTGGCTACTTATTCTGCACACCTGATCAATGGGACTGGATTCTGAAAATCCCATTAGAGAAAAACAAAGGTCAACAACAGAATTAGGGCTCTTTCATTTCTCCCCAGAAAACAAACATTGTAAATTGTCCATCAATTACTCAAATGCAAGTTCTTTTTGAAGTTCTTTTCCCTGTTGCAGTTATAGAAGTTGTTCCATGCAATAAAAGGTTATTAAGGCAATACTTAATGGCCTTATTCATAATTCTAAGCAAGCTTCATTTAAAATTTAAACCTACCAGGCTGTTTGAATGTAAATCACAATGCTCTAGAGTATTAAAAAAAAAAAAAGAACGAAAACACCATAAATTTCAAGTATTTTCAGACGTCTCTTCCCATCATTTCTGTTACATCAGCTTTACTGCTCACTCTCTCTCAGTTAGACCATTAAATATTCTCGCAACGCTCTCAGCGTGGCTTTCCCATTCTTGGTTGAATAACTCTTAAAACACTACTGTGGCAGTGGAGGAGGGGTTGCCTTCCTGGAATCTGCTTACTTATCAGTATGGACATCTAAATGGTCTCAGAACAAAAATTAATGCTATCAGGCCGTTACAAGTGAGCCTTCTGAGATCATTAGGCAAAACCTGACCGCAGCTCTGCATGCACAGAAGCACTTGGTTGTACAGCCACTCTCAGTACAAGCAAGCTTAATCCTTTCCTGTTGAAACTTTGGTCAGAATTACAAAAGAGGTTGAGGTGGTTTTTGTTGGTTTTTGGTTGTTTTAGTTTTTTTAATGGTGTTGTGAAAGGCAGAACTCAGTTTATGATTAACTTAGCCAGACTGCAGACCTTATCTCAGCCCATAATTAGCATGGCTATTTTTTGGAATACCGCCTGGTAGCAAACCTGCACACGCAAGTAAATAATTTCTCCCACTCTGAAGACTTTGCCAACTTCACTTGAGAAGCATCTAAATTATTTGAGCTAAGAGATAGCAGCATGTGAAAAGGACATGAAAATAATAAAACCGTTAATTTTTCCTTTTGATCTCAGGAGCAGAAAGGTTTCCAGGAACAGAACTCAGTAGGGTTCACCAGTTTCAGTCTCACATACAGCACATCTATAGCTGAAAAGGTCTTTTGATAGGTTCCATGACAAATCAATAAGAATTGCTCCACAGGGGCTCAGCAAGTACTAGAATAAATCCAATTAGTTACTAGGTAAATGCATTTATTTTTGTATTCTAAATCAGTTTTTCCTTTCCTGAATGTTCTTTCTGGACCAGGAGCAACATGAATGAACAAATGAATGCTATGGCAGCCAGGACAATCTTTTGATTAAGGTAAGTGTGGGTTTCTCACCTCTGCTGCTACATACCAATGAGGTGAACTGTGCTGTAAATACCAGTGCAAAATTACTTTGTTTTTTCTGTCCATTTCAAGTGAAATACAGAAACTGAAGACTGGCTGCAGAGTGCCTCCAGTGTGCATGTGAGGAGAACAATTAAGGTGTTTTACTGAGGTACCCCACCTTCAGGGCTCAAAAGAAAGACCTCACAGATCAGAGATGGAGTTCTTTTTCCCCTATTTATTTACCAGCAGAAACATACATACACACAGAGGACAAAAACTACATCCCACAAAGAAAAAAGAAGGACTGCATTATTTTTTTACTCCTTAGAACAGTTATTATGCTGTAACACAGAAAAATACTATTTTTACAATATAGCTGAGAAGTACCCTGTGGGACCCAAATTAATTTAGTTTATCTCTAGACCAAGACAAATATCTTAAAAATAGTTAAAGAAATAATTTTAAAAATATATAAAAATAATATAAAATATATATAAATATATAAATATATTTAAATATATTTAAAATATATTTAAATATATAAAAATAGTTAAAGAAATACTTATTTCCAAAGCAAGTACCATGAGGTCAGGTTTGGGTACAGTGATAAATATCTACTCCTTTGCTCCAAATCATTCTACACTGAACAAAAAAAGGGATATGGATTGCAGGTGCTTTTCTGCCTGCTACTGCAATCACACTATTCCTTTTGAAAAACCAAGAACTTAATTCAGCTTATATGAAGAATGTATAACTGGAAGCAAATACTCCATGAAAAAGAGTGTACTTTGCTCAGGATTTTATTTTTTTCTGTTAATGATCCGTGAGATCCACTCACATGTCCAAATAATTTTGAAAACTAATTGAAATCAGTTGTCCAGCAGGGGGCCACAGAGATGATGAGGGGTCTGGAGCATCTCTCTTATCAGGAGATACTGTGGAAGTTGGGCCTGTTTAGTCGGGAGAAGACTGACAGGGGATCCCATTAACACGGATAAATATCTCTGAGGTGTCAAGAGGATGGTGCCAGATTCTTTTTGGTGGTGGTCAGTTACAGAAGAAACACAAGGAGTTCCACCTCAACATGACAAAGAACTTCTGTACATTGAGGGTGGCAGAGCACTGGAGCAGGCTGCCCAGGAAGGTTGTGGGTTCTCTCTCCCTGGAGATATTCCAAAGCCCACTTGGATGTGTTCTTGTGTCACCTGCTCTAGGTAACCCTGCCGTGGACTAGATGTTCTCCAAATGTCCCTCCCAACCTTAATTCTGTGATTCTGTGTTTCTGTAAATGGAGTGAACACCTTCAAAGAATACCCTGTGAAAAATAACTTGCAGGATGCTACAGCCACTGTGCTACAAACCTTAAGTATGTCTTGATGTTTTTCCCTGGTCTTAAAATTAAAACTAAAACACAGTTTATGGGGGAAAGGGGAAAGGCATCATCTTACCTTTAAGATTTTAAAAAGCCATTTTTCAGATGCAAAATTAATGGATATTCAGGTCTATAGAGGGATTAGGAACATTATACAGAGAGCTTTTCTAGTAGATAATACTACATTTCACAAAGGAAGACCTCAGAGCACTATGTTCCATTTGCCGGTTGAAATGCAGCCCCAGAGATGTGTGAGGTGTCGTCCAGCACATCTCTGATGTGGCCTCACTCCTCTCAGCTCTTTCTAAGATCCAGTCAAATTTCAGAGCTCTGTGACTCACTGTCCTCAGAGAGGTATGTTTATGTCATCCCTGACTCCTTCGGAGGCCATTGCCAAATGGGCGTTGGTTTCAAAGCTCTCATTTTCAAACCCCTCCACACTTGTGAGATTTTGGCATTATGAGAAATAGAGCCAGAAGATGGAAAATGGAGTGACCCTCTTCCTTCCTATGACACTCCCTTTCCTGACTGCTATGCAAAGTGGGCGAACCCAAGAGACCTGCGTGGTGAAAGTGTGGGGATGAAAAACATTTCTGGGAAGGTAATGTTCTCCAAAGTACCAGAAATGGTTTTTACTTTATTACACACACACTGGAAGATGTTACAAACCAGAAACTCTAGACACAAGTTTTAAATTATGGTTTATTTTGGATATGACAGCAAAGCTGAAGATTAAGGCATCTTTCACACCTGATGTATTTGCTGGCTTGTGACAGTGGGAGAGGAGGAAGAGGGCTATCTCATGCCAGGTTGCTTCAGTATGGATTTTCTTCTTGGTCGTAATGAAAATCCTTCTGTTAACTTGTCAGAGACACATGATACCTATGTGGGAGTGGTCAGAGCAGTTTGCCTCCTCTGCATGCACCAGAAGCATCTTCAATATTTAGCAATAATGGTATCCTTGCTCTTGTTTATCTCATTTATGGCATTACCAGTCCAAAGGGTAGCATGTCTGGCAAGCTAGGTAACAGTCTCACTGCCATCAGCATGGGCTGCATCTTGGAAAGAGTGCTGTACCACATCATTCATGATAATTTGAAGGTCTGGTGGGCGCACTACACACACCAGGAGAGAGGAAAGAAACACAAATGGCTCCTCCACCTCTGTGTCCCTGGACATGGGTGGGTAAGTCCTGGAAGTTTCCTTGTTTGCAGGAGAAATCTTACCAGAACTTGCCTCCAACTATTACTTACGCCACAGCTTTAATTACTCCGTTTTGCCATTAAGCCATGGGCCATCAAATTTTAATGCAATCTTACATTGTTGATTAAAATATTGTGTTATTTCCTGAATGTCAAACAACATATGACAATAAAGTAGACATAAAAGATCAGGAAAACAAATGTTCAGCTACTTCTGCACTGAATGCAAAGCATAAATGACTGATCTTTGAATGCTTTTATATTTGCTCGAAGCTTTATAACATTAAAATTGACAATAGCAATTAGTTTGCCTTTCAGAAAAATGAAATCTGAACATTCCTGAATTCTCCTGGGCCCAGCACCCTGCAGCTAAAGCATATTAATTTGCTTTCATTGGCTCTCCTATTACTGTTGGTAATGTATTATTTTTAAATCAGACTGAAATAGCCCCAAAACTCATACTTCTTAAAGCGAGTTCAGACATGCTTGATGAACAGTTGTTTTATCTAATGTGGATGTCTTGAAGTTATCCACATCATGCTAATCTTCACGCATATGCAAGAATGAGTTACAGAAACCTCATAAGAATTACTCACAAAGTGATGTAAATTAAGTGGGTCTGATGAATTACCTTCTTGAGGGGTCTATTTCTCTCCACTAATGTAAATAAAACTTAGGGTGAAATAATACTAATGTAAATAAAAATTAGCTTAGACTTAGCGAGGTGATGATGTTCAGATAGACACATTAAATTACATCTATTTTCTGATTTTCTTATAATATTTAGGTTTATACATTAGAGCACTTCAAATTAAGAATAGATCTTCAAAAGCATAGGAGAGGTCTCTGACTTCAAATTTATTATCTCAGACTATTTAAATATTTTAAGTATATTGTTACCTCTGGTCCTGATACTCTTGCTGTCGTGTCTGCCCCAGCTGAATCCCTAGGTCTAGGAGGAATCAGAGGCCCAGAGGGAACACAAATGCTATCGATTTCCCTGACTTTGATGAATTTCGGGATATCATCTATAAACAGGATTGAGAAAATAACCCCCTAAAGAATAAAGCAACTCAGGTCTTCCGAAATTAAAACATCTCTGGAAAGGGAGGCTTATGTCATACTTCTCATTTTGTGCCTGCAAGCAGCAGACAGCAAAAAGAAAGACTGCCAGAAAGACTCACCTTCTCACAGCAGCAGTTTTTTCTAAGTTTTGCCGTATACCATGCTACTGTCAGCTTGTCAGAAACACTGCTGGCATTACAAAGCCTAATTCTCCGCTCCCCATTTCTCGCATCCCTGAGGTTATGTCTCATCTACAGCTGAGTTATTTACTCTGAGCAATCACTGGCCTTCCCAGAACCGAGGAAGATCTGTCAGTTTTGGAAACTCTACAAGACTCTGCCTGAGACATCACCCAGCATTTCCCCAGGTGGGTGGTTTTACATGAGCATATTTCATTACAATATACAATGCCAACAAAACCTCAAATCACTACCAGTTATTTTCAATACTGTGTGGAAGAGAGGAGAGGTCTACAGAAGGCAAATTTGATACGAGGAAGGACATGGGAATGCCAGAACAGACTGACCAGTATCATAGGAAAGCAAGGGAACGATCAGTCCATGTGTACCCCCAAGATGACAAAGGGATCAAACTAACAACCCAAATAGTTCTGTTTTGTCAAAAACTTACACCAGATGGATCTAGTGTCCTTTTCTGACAAGGTAACCAGCCTGGTGGCTGAGGGGGGAAGCTATTTACACGACTTACAGTCATCTCACATGACATCCTCATAAACAGGCTTTAGCAATATGGTCTAGCTGTAACCAGCCTTAGGTATGGGCAAAAGGAGTTAAAAACCTGCTTTTAGCACAGGGGCTATTGGTGAGTCGCTGTTAGATGGGGACAGAGACTGTCAACTCTCTCTCACTCCATGTTTTTACTAACAACTAAGTGATGGTTCACAGAGTAGATAACAACAAACTGTAAGTTGCAAATGCCTTGAAGGGCAGGGTTAGAGCTAAAAGTGATCAATAATAGCTTGGAGGAAGGGTATGAAATCACTGTGAAGAAATTTGTCAAGGACAAGTGCTAATGCTACACTGCAGAAGGAGAGAAATCAAGTATAAAACAAGGATTGATGAAAGGCCTGTAAAATGGGTCCAAACTTTCTTATGTATGAGTGGCATGAGTCTGTGTAAGCCTGAGGCACACTGAGAGAGTTGCCACTTGTGAGAGACAGGAGGAGACATAATTTCATTCTTTCCAGCACTCTATTAAGCCCCTTTTGGAGTCTTGCACTTAAAGGCCAAAGGAGGGGCCAATCTGGAGAGGTTTAAGAGGGTAATAAATAGTGCTGGGAACATCTGATCCATGAGGAAGATGAATAGTGTGGCTCCATTGCCCTGGATGAGCACTGTCTTGGGCTGCTGCAGCTGCAGGTCCCTTCAGGGACTGTCTCCTTCCACAAGCCTCAGGCTCTTTCTTTACAATTCACCTTTCCACACTGTTCCTGACTTTTAAATTGTTCCTGTTTCTCATTTGGCAAAGAAGGACACACTATATCTTCCTCCTGAATAAGGGTTTCTAACCTCATTTGATGTTCTCTCCTCTAGGCTTCCCACTGGCCTTTCCTCACTCTTCTCACCCTTTGCTGGAGCACCCCACTGCCCAGAGTGAGGTCAGGTCACCTTTCATCGTGTTCTTGCATCTCTGCTTCTAGGTCACCCATCACTTCTCATGTTTCCATGCCCCACTTCTTCTGTTTTGGTATGTGAAGAAAAGGGTCAGCAAGCTTGTGGCAAAAGCTGGGTAAGGAAAAACATCAGCCTAAGTGACTGATGACTCAAACTGACTTTAAAAAATGCTTCAATATTTGTGTGAGCATGGCTTCAACAGCATCCACAACAGCATGAGCTACCAGGAAAGGGGATAAATTTCCCACTCAAGAGACTGCACCGAGGATTTTTGGCTCTCAAGTGACCTATATGCTTTTGGATATTACATCTTTCTGGTCAACTTCACAAATACTTTCATGTTTCTAAATTGTGCAGTATGGATTTTGCTCACATGTGGTGCTGTGGATCTGTAGCTCATTGACACTGCTTCCTGCACCACCTCAGGGTGAGGAGACCTCAGGGGGCACAGTCCTGGGCACCAGCTGGCCCATAGACATGTCCTTCTCTCACCAAAGGAGACCCAAGCACAGCCCTGGCAAGCCCTGTGCTGAGGACATAGTGGGGGGATGTGAATTCATCCTGTAGGGCACCGCCTAGGGACCACTGCTTGCTTCATGCCACCAGCGGTTTGGCATTCCTTGACAGGGAGAGCCTGGCATTAAGAGGATGCAGCCAAATGTGGCTGCATAGTTGTTTGCAATCCACAGCCAAAACCACCTCCTGTGCTCCACGCAGGGTGCGTATGGGGTAGGTTCCCACACATTTCCCCCAGAGCCAACACCTCTGGGCCATCCCAAGCAGCCATGGCACTGCACTCAGTGGAGCCTTGCCTGTGATGGCTGTGCCAGGACAGAGATGTTGGGGCTCCAGGAGGCATGACACAAGAGGAGACAAGACACAAGAGGAGGCGGCAAGAGGGTGACATGTAAGGGTCAGCTTTCCTTAATGGACACAGTTGTTTTCCTTTTGTCAGCTTGTACTTCGAGAAATTCACAGAGCTTCCTCATTTCCAAGGCTACTTTATCTTGGGGACAGGAGAGAAATGAAAACAGACTCACGTGTTTGTCACTAAAAGGCACCTTTACACAATGTTCCTCATTCTCAGTGCATGCGTCAAGTGTTGCTTCTCGGTTGGAGCCTAAATGTACTGTTCACGCAGCTGAGCAGGATAATGGCATTCGAGTGGGGAAGGAAAGAATGAATCATTATTCACTACACAAGTCCTGACCCCACCATCTCCCTGGCAAATGAATGCAATGCTTTCCAGGGCTCTTACAGGGATACTTTTGTGAGCCATCAATTATTTACGTACCTGGTCAATAATTTAAATGTCCTGGAATGTGCAAATTACAAAATAACTGCCTTTGTTCTTTAAATTTGCAAGGATACCCTACTGGCACTAGCACAATTAATGACTTAATAAAAAACAGCGACATTGAAATACGGGATTTTACTTCTTTGAAGGTAACTAAGCTGAATTCTAACTTTGAAAATGTTATCCTTGAAAGAACACGTTAGGCATATGCAGAAGTTTTAGTAAATTGGGGGTAAGGTACCTGAGGGTTTAAGTGAAACTGTTACATCAAAATAAAAAGAAATATAATTTCCCTTAAATAAGTTACACAGTGGGTAAAAATACTTCACTTTTTAATTTACAGTTAAATACTTTTAATGGTGCTCTTGCTTACAAACATAGCCATTTGCATATAAGCCTCAGTGACAGTGGAGAAGTGATGAGTACAGTGCGACCGAAGATGATGCTAATCTGTAGCAGGTGCAGGATTGCAGTAGGCCTGGGCTCAGCCCTGAGAGGGGCACAGCCCATGTGAAGGGTTCCTGCAGCCCCCTCCTTCCTCCTCTCGCATCCGCAGCTGGATGCAGGAGGTGTTCATGCGATATTGGTAATTCACACCAATTCACTGCCTGTAAAAAGGTGTCCAGGTGACCCTGCTGTTGTTTGAACAATGTGCCTGGACAAAGGGTGGCTTGTGTTTGCTCACGGAACTTCTATAACTGCTCCATTATGATGTATTATGAATCAGAGTTTCAAAGTAATTGAAGAAATAAACCTAGATAACCATTTGCCCTAGAAAATAAATCAGCTTGTCTTCATGAGGGTGTTTGGAACTGTGATTCGTGTGATCCAAACTTGATGTCATCCCTTTTCATTTCAGAGATGCTAATGAATACAACAAAAGAAACTGTAACACATTTGTAACAGCATCTTTTCTAAAATCTTGCAGATGATAGATCAGCTTTTGATGAGTAAAAACCACCCTCCCACACTTCATCCCAGAAAGGTTATCAGTGGAGTAGATGAGTGACCAGGCCACCTTCCCAAGAGCATTTCAGGGTAGAGTGCTGTAACATAAATATCAACAAGCACCAAAAATGTTTACAGACAAACTTAACTACACCCTTTCAAAAGTATTTATCAATAAAATTTCTGCTTTAATGCAAAAGGGTAAGTGCAGTTTTGTGTTCAGGTCCAGGTAATTATGTAAATTAAGGAAAGAACAGGAAATTGTTCCATCATTAATGTTTTAGATTAAGAATCATAGGATGTGGAATAAACAAAGAGGCAGCAATTCTGTGAGGTACATGGGAACCCAATGTACTGTGCTTCACATCCTGAAGGTAAACAACAGCGTGGATTCTCTGCTGGCTGACAAGGACTGTGCATGTGCTGCAGCTTCCATCAGACCTGGGATGGTTCCTCACAGCAATTCTTTTGACAAAGTCAGTAGGAGCCTAATTCCTCAAATTTTTCTGTCAGGCAAGGTTGGAATTGGTCAATATGTTTAAATTATCTGGGGCAAGAGGAGGAAAGGGCTGGTTTCCAGGGGGGGTCAAATTTCCTGTTTTCTGAATTTCTTTGTAAAATCATTTTTATTACAAAACTAAATTTACCTTAGGCTGCAGAAGCTTTATGCCACTAATATGCTGTTCCTGGGTAGAAAACACAAAACTATTCTGTGTTTTGTTTTGTTACCTAGGTGAGGAAGGTGAGGTGCCATATGAGGAAGACAGCGAGCCATAAAGGATCCTCTCTCTCTCTGCCTCACTATATATTTATCCCTCTAAACTTCACACCTGACCTGCAAGAAGCACATCCCAGGGCTTGGGAAAGGTGCTGGCAGAGTGACATTATTCCCCTCCAGGTGCTGCATGATTTAATTTTTGTGTGTTTATCACAATGGATACGTGGCAGTAGCACAGTTCCTACCCTGCTGATCCAAAGAGCTGCAGGCTGCAATGCACCCTGAGGGCTCCCTGGTACTTGCAATACCATTATTCACCTTCCTTTGCAAACCGGGTTGTTCACATCACTTGCCCCTCAGTGGGAACTCAACCACGAGGCTGGAGTATTTCCTAATCTCCTCTCATTCCTGCCCATCCATACCCATCCAGGAGCCCTTTCCCTTCCAGGCAGGAAACACTGAAGCTTCTAAACTCTTCGACTCTTCCCTCCTGCTGGCACTTCTCTCTGTCTCATTGGGAACACTATCTCACAGAAAAGAGTGTCTCTGCCTTAATCCACATTTGTTATTAAGCAAGTGGTGTATCTTGTATTTCCACTAACCTGATGAGGATCTTTCTGACATATAATGCTATCTTTAAGTATTTTAAAGGATATATTTAAGGATATAAGCATATTTTTACTAGATGACTTTGAAAGTACAGGACTTTTGTACACTTATTATCCCTCTATAGGTTTATACAAATATTCTGTTTTTGTCTTCTATTCACATAACTTTATTTGACTTACATCTCCATTTTCTGTCTTGGTCTTAAAATAGTTTTGTATCTTTTACTTAGGAAGTTAGAGGACAAAACTTCCTTGCTGAGTTCAATTTGGAAAAAAAAAAAAAAAAAGCCAGATGGTACAGTTAAACCAGAGGCTGGTAAGGAGATTTTTATTTCATCTGTAACTGAGAAGGGTAATAAATGGTTAAATCTAAACAAAATTTAAATGTTTTTAAAAAAATTCTAAACCTGAAGCAACGTACCCAAATATCGAAAGGGTTGGTCAAGGAATTATACAAATCAGACAATATAGCTCATTGAACTTTCATTTTCAATAGCTCATTGAACATTAGAGAAATTCAAAAGGTTGGAAAGGGTCCTAATATTGTGCCAAGACTTACCAAAGGAAGTTAAAATGAGTAAATACTGCATCAGCTGGGCAACAATCCTAGTCAATATAACTGATAACCTGACAGGAGAGACAGTTATTAGGATGTAAAAGTAGATGAGACAAGTAATGCCAGTAACACAGATGTACAGAAAATCAGTTTTGTCCAATAAATTTGATGACCTTTTTGTGATATTACAAATTTGGTTGTTAAATTAATAGCACTGATATATTAACTTCAGGTATATGTAAGGTATTTTAATATAGTAAAAAAATTGGAGGGAAAAAGAGTCAACACTGAACATCAGACTGAAAATTACAAGCAGAGGTGCTATAAACAAGATATCATAATTGAAGACATGGGTTTCTAACAGGTTCCTGAAGACATTACTTCTGCAACATTTTTAGCAGTGAAATGGAGGTATAAAAACTGATACCCACACAAGTATGCAAGTGACCTGAAGAACAAAGAAAGGGAGCAACTGGGGGGACAGGGCACAAGAGTAGAGACAATAAGATACAGATATTAAGATAAAAAACCAATGAAGTCAAACATCCAGAAACAAAGCATGCAGGCCAGACTCATAGCCTGAAAGCCTTTCTTCCAGGAAAGAGTATCTCTGATAAGAAATTGGGTATTGCTGGGGATGATGGGCTGAGCTGGATCCCTGATGAAAGTAGCTGAAAGAGAGCACAATCCCACAGTGAGCAACAGGAGTATGGGGCAGTATCAAAGATGGCATTCTGCCTCTGTGTTTTTAATGGATTTTGAGTGCTATTAGAGATCTCTGACTAATTCTAATGCCCAAAATTGTGGAAGAGGTTAATAGAGGTTAACACAACCAAAGAACTGGAAAGTATACTTTAAACACAGACACTTATATCCAGAGTTCTGTATCTTTGTCACGTAAGTCCCATCTCACCATGTATCTGTAAGGTATATTTGACTGTAAATACCAACCATACAGAACAAGAGATACAGAGCCATTCCGTGTAACAGGCAGGAACTCAAGGGTAGACAAAATAAAAATATTAAAAGTTTTAATTTTACATGTCAGATACTGGAGTAGACTCTTGGGTTTTCTGGTAGCTTCTCTGTAACTCAAAGTTTTTTTAAAAATACTGAGCTATAATATACTGACTCAAAATGAGAATTAGGGAGGTACAGGGTTGATGGTAGCTGGAAGATTGGAGCAGGTGAGTGCAAAAGCTTTTTGCAATTTGATAAATACTTCACCTTCTGTAGAAGAATCCATTTCTTTTAAAGCCATTGGCTCTAGAAATGCCTCCATCTCTAATCCTGAAACTTCCCTTTCTTCTCTCTCTTTCCCTGTGAGCCTGTCTGCGTTTGAGGTGGATGCCAGCAGAGGTGTCCATTACTCCTGCAATCCAGACTGGCTGGATGCATCAGTCCAACCAAAGGAACAAACACAAGAGAGTGACATTTTTTGACAATTAACTGTACAGCTTTTCTACTTGGTGTTCATTTTTTTCCCCCCAAAGAGTTGACCACACAGAAGAAAAAACTTCTATAACTGTCTGTGGTCTCTCGTTGTGAATTGCCCAGCCCTGGTCCTGGATTGACAGCACTCACCATATGTACCCCATGCCATTGAAAAGACCAGAGGGGCAGACTTTGGGCTTGACATCCTAGATGCAGCCCACAGCAAGCTGCTCTTCACAGACATTTTGACAGAAAATGTTTTCTTTCTCTCCTCACACACACAGAGCAGAGAGCAAACTCTGCAGAACTGTGCTTGCAGTCTCATCAAATTGCTTAATTGGGTTTTTCAAAACTAACTACTGCCAGTCTCCTAGCTCTGTGATTAGTAATGTATCTAAATCCTCTTAGGAACTTTGTGAATTTATTAATCTTCCTAAGGAAGTATATCAAGCCGATTAAATGACAGTTGAAGTGTTCTGTGCAAAACATAGCAATAAGACAAAAAACCCTCTGAAAGGTTATGATATGTATGTACTCACATGTTCAGCCTCCTAGAGAAGAGCGCTAATTCTGGTACACTGAATATCTTAAGAGGTTACTTCTCTCTAAAATTCCTTTTTCATCACAGCATTTTTGTTTAACTAGTTAAGATAAAGCCTATCAGTCATGGAAGAGCAGAATGGAAACAGCTTCATTAAGGCGAACCTCTGATAGTTCCCTTATGTCTGAAAGTTAAATTCTCTTAAAAAATTAATCACAGTGAATCTGGCAGAACTAATTTTAAAATGTGAGAACATGAGAGATGGTCTACTTCTAGCCTCAAGTGAGATGAGATCAATATGTTAAATTAAGTCTACATAAAACCATACAGGAGAATTTGTATAGGCAACATTTATTCCCATTCAGGAGAGTAATTGCAATTTCGAGAGCAGTGTAGAGAGATCTTGGCAAAAATATCACCAGCTAAAATGAATGACAGAAAAAACTGCACTGAACTCATTCATTGCCAGTCAGAAGTCAGTATCAGTTGTATTCAGTTTAAGTCCTCTGAAAAAACCCAAACTAATTCACAAAATAACAGAGCTGTGAAAAATAAGCAAACAAATACATTAAGAAAAATTCCCCAGACTGTGATGCTGATTCTAATGCCTAAAAAATTTCTTCCTACATCCAAAAGGAAAATAATAAAAGCCACAGAGATTTTGGAAGAAATTACAAAATCACTCACAAATCCTTAAAATTCTATTTCATTAACATCCACCTTGTATACAAATTTTATAATTTAATACACATAAACACACAAAGAATATACAAATGCACTATTTGGGCTTTCAAATCATCAAGGGAAAACTAATGGCTTGCACTATTTTTTTGGTGGGAGTGGAGAGAGCAAGCAGACTCATTATTATGTTTTTCCCCTACTGCAATTTTACTCACACTAATTAACTAATTGAGCACAAGTGGCATTAGCAGCAAAAACACCAGCAAAAATAACTCACAATCTTGCAGAAAGCAGCAATATTCAGACTTCCAGGAGTTTCTCTTACATGAGCGGTCCAGATATTTTGATGCTTTAACCTCTTCCCCACTTCAGTGTCTGGACAAAATTTCCAAGCTTCCTGTTTAGCTCACTTTTCCTCGCTGAATCGAAGTTCTTCCAACAAATTGGAGACTATGCCATGATCTGTGCCCCCCAGTAGTTAACACATCAATTACTCAGAATAACCCTGCCTGAGTTGTGGATCCAGACCTGTGCCAAGGGCAGGTTTGTGCAGGTGAGGGAATTGCTGCATTGTAGCTCAGACCAGATTGGATCCGTACTGACAGGGCCAAAAATTCACTTCACTTGGGGCAGCAGAGCACCACTGCGTCACACAGGACTCAGGATATACACTGCACTGTCACCAACAAGAGACCCCAAAAGGGTGCTACTGATGATCTGTAGTTACACACCCAAAGACTTGAGGGGACTTTTTATGTGATGCCAACAGATCCTCTTTTCATCAAATAGTTCGTCATTCTGTTAGTTAGCTGTATTTCTAATTTTCAGATAATTGTAACTTAAATTGGTTGTTATCTGGATACGAAGTATTTAAATAGAACTCAATACAGGAAACGAGCATTTCACCAGAGTCTTCTGCTGCTGGTGATGTGGTATTAAACAATAGCAACAGCAAAATAAGGTGGCCACAGTCATTCTCCCTTCATTAACTCTGTGGATGAATATAGTAATATAGGTTTCATAGACTGCTTTTTCTCTAAATGTCTGATATTTTTAGTAATAACATTCATTAAAAACCACTCCCCCTCTGGTTTCTAGCAAGCAAGCCAACACTGTGTCTCCATTGTGTCTCCACCACAGACCATGCCAAGACTGCTGTTGCTGCCCATGCCACAAGTGCAGCATTTCCACAGCCTGCAACCTTCAGCTACAAAAAATCCATCTACAAAACCCTACCAATGGCTTCATGGCACTCACTTAGAAAAGTAAGTCCATGTATGCCATGTAATAGTCCATGTGCAAGGTGATTTCTAACTGATTTTGCACCCCAGAAGGCTCTAGGGGAGCTAAGGAAACCCAAACACAGTTGGGAAAAGTGAACTAACAGGCATCGACTGCTTACTTTGCAAGAGCTTTTTCGTAGGGAAATTTTCTTTAAAAGGAAAGGTAGCTTTGTTTTGAGAGGATGTTGGAATGTAAACACTGTCTTTAGAAGTAGCATCTGCTCTCTTTTTTTTAGCATTTGCTCTTTCATTTACAAAAGGATTTGTAAAACTTTCCTAAGCTTTTAAAATTCATATGTTCAAAACTTTAACACAACCATCAAAATCAGAACAGTTTTATTTTTGTTTCCTTTTGATTGCTTTCTTGCCTTTTTTTTTTTTTTTTACAGAAAAAGAATTTCTTCTTTTATTCTAGTCAATTTAGTAACAAATAGCAGGTTTGGGAACCCTGGGATTTTCTCATAAGAGGAATAATCCATCTCCTGCCTAGATCTAGTCATTACCAAAGAGTACAGCCTTCAGCACAGGTGCAGGGGAGATGAAAGACTGAAAAAGATGTTAGGTACTCATGGTTTCAGGCTTCCTTTTGGGTTGACAGATGATACCTGTACTTTCATGACACAAGCCTTCCCTTGGAACCAACTGGATGTAAAGACAACACAGAGGACACTGTAGTCAATCATATATCTCCTTCTAAAAAAAGTAAAAATAGCAGGCCCCCTGAAGCAACACAGTTTTCTCTTCTCAGTGAAGTCAGTGAGAGCATTGTCTTTTATTTTGGTGATGAATAACAGCATAAAACAGTGCTGGTATCCCTGGCTGTCCCTTTGAGGGAGAGGGCTGGAACGGGAAGGAGACAGGCAGTGCATGGGCTCAGCTCCAAGGCAGGCAGGACAGCAGAAGGCCAGGGTTTTTGCTCTCAGGTGAACAAAAGCTCTCCTACCCCACATGAAGAAAATCAATACAGGAGGAGGGGCAGGGCGAGGCAGAACGTGCTGAGTAAAATTTAATCCATCCAACAGTTACAAAGACCTAAACAAGGTGCTGTATTTATCCAGCCCCTTCCAGCCTATCAACCCTTCCAACCAGTAAGTGGTTGCACTGGGAAGCAGAGCAGCAGCAGGCGCTCTGCCTGTGTTACATTTATAGCAGGTTTTCCAGAAATCTCCATACTGTCTGGGAAAAAGCTTGGGGCCCTTTTTCACTTGTGATAGTGCCCATAGGTGTTTGTGGATTCCTAGCATCACATCCAGCTGTATGTTCACGGATAAAAAATTTAAACATGGTGCCATAGGAAGAGAGCTTTCTTGTGGAGTCGCTCAGTCCTTTGGTGTTTAGAGGCTGCTTGAAATGGCTGGAAAGAAAAAAATCTCTTTGTTTTATAAAATGCAGCTGTTCCAGGGATAGGAGCAATAGTTACTGCTTGCGTGAGAGCAGATACCACAGTAAGACCTGGTAGCTTATTTTCAAAAAGATACTGATAAAATACAGATATTTCAGTGAAAGGCAACAAAAATTGTATAATGCCCTAGAAAGACTGATTTAACAAGAAAAAAAATCCAGAAAAAACCTTAAGAGTATATGAGCAAGGACTGGTAACACTACAAATATTTGAGAAAGGAAAGAAATGTAATATGGTATAGTGAGGAAAACATGAAGCCAGGGAAACAGTGGTTAATAAGTCCATACCATGACCTAGCACTAAAGCTTGGACAGCTTGTGAAATAATTCCCTTGCTTCCTCATGATGCATCCAACAAGCTTTCTTCAAACCCTAGGAGAGCCTTCTCTTTGCCTCAAGATTTTCTGATGGATATGAAGGGCTCACAAACATTCTAAGGTGCAAGGCTGTCCCTTCACATATTTTTTTTTGTCTAAATCCCCACAAACATAGCTGACCTAATATCTCAGAGCCTAAGGGCACTGCTTATAATGTCATGCTTGGCAGATACACCCTCCTCAAACCAACTTCAGCTTTGTGAAGAGTATGAAGTCTGTCACGTTTCTATCCTGCCTAATACCACTTTGATTACCATGCTAATATTAAGGCATTTTACTGTATCTGGAGATTTCAGGGCTGCCGTTCTGTCAAAGTTATATTGTCTCTCTGCTGTATTTTGATCTTTTTGATTAGAAAGAAAGGGAGCAAAATAACCTTTGCCAACACTTAGGCCCTAGTTGAGGAAGGAAGATTATTTACATTCACAGAAACACACAAGCAGGCAGCTCTGACTTACTGCTGTTGGCATTTTCCTAACATTTGATCATCTGGTTGCTAAGCACACTGCTACATTACCACTTGACATTTACGTTTTATTTTCAGTTTATTACTAAAGGTAGGAAATGAAGCACTCTCCCACTCCCTTAAATTATAGTCATCTTACTAATAGTGCTGCTAAAAAACCCCATTCCATTTCATTTAATGAATTTAGAATACCTGATAAACATTCAGATACTGCCAAGCAAACCTATTGTCTTTCCTGCCTGAAGTGGCAGGGCCTGCTGAGAGAATTTTCTCATCAGAGAGGAGGGTTCCTGAAGTAATCCTGCTCTTGTAATCTGCGTGGAAACCCACTGGAGCCTTCTAGAAGAGTTAAAACCATACAGTAAACCAAACCCACGATAGCCTCGAGCTGCAACATCAACAAACTCAGCTCCTGTAATTCTAAAGAGCTAGTAGAGTGTTGTGCAACTGAGGAAACCAAAGCAGAAATACCATGTGTTTTCACTGTCATCAGTCAGCAGGGCAGTAAATAGCAGAAGCAGTTTAATGCAATGCACTCCTGAGCACCTGACTGTGAGGCCAGCCTTCCCTCCAAAGGTAGTTTATCAGTCTGATGAAAGATCAAAAGTAAATTTTGCCAAACTCATCATCTCTGGAAGACTTTGACTCACTGGTGGCTGCAGTATAAATCACTTTACAGCTGAACCACCTGGGTTTCCTGTGCCAGAGGAAAACATGTGAAATGAGAGCTTTATCTTGTGTATAAATAAGTGACTAGGGTGACCAGCTCAAGTTCAGGTCTCTGAGTTCCAGACTCCCTAGTTAGGCATCCCACGCCTCAGGGTCCATCTAGAGAAGTGTTGAGTATCTGCAACTCCTGCTGATTACAACGGCAACTATAATTTTCCAGCCACTGCCAGCAGTGAGAAAAACATTGTGCTCTGATAAAGGCCTCAGAAATAAAGCTGAGACCTTATTCCCAACTCCAAGCAGACCACGGGAGTGGCAAGGATGTCTCCCACTCTAATGGGCAGCCAAAGCCAGAATATGTGTCCATTCCCAGGAGAACATGAAGGCACCAGCTCTTCCCGATGTTTGAGTGGAAAACAGGCAGCAGGGGCAGCCCAAGAGCCATGGACTCTTCTGTAGCTCTCCCCTTGCCATGGCAGAGGTGACCACACAGCTGTAGGCATGGGTGCAGGAGACTGGGAGGTAGTTGTGGTGTGGTTCCTGCCTTCTTCCAAACAAAGAGAAGATGTAGGAGCAGGGTCAGTTCAGGGCAGGGCTGGAAATTACTGTGTAGAATAATGACTTTGCCTGTCCTCTGTTCCCCTTTAGTCTCTCTCCACTGGTTTACTCAAATTGACACAAAACTTTTCAACCCCCCTCTTTATCTGTCCTACAAATCCTCACAGCCCTTCACGTCCCAAGTGCACAACCACAGCCCCCATTCATCCTTGCCCACTCCCCCTTTTTCCCCTGAGAGCCTCCAGTTCCCACAGGTCTGGCTCTCTCCCTGTTTCTGCAGGCAAGCCCCAGCCTAGGAGCAGCTGGGATAGCAGGGAAAGCTCAGGAGCAGCTCTCTTTCTTGCGGATAAACAAGTTACCACCTGCCAGCTGCTCTGCTGTGACACACGCAGCAGCCCACACACAGGTTCTTCTCTTCTGCAGAGGAAAAACAGCGTTTACCCCTACACACAAAAATAAACCTGCTGGGAAAAAGCCTGCAGATGGGGCACACTCCTGCTGCAGCTGGGGCTTGGCACTGCCACTGTGCCCTGGGAAACAGAGCACGAGGAACTGCTGGGTCACAAGTGTTCCCTTGGACTGCAAGGAGTGACCAGAGATGTTTAGAAGAGAAGAAGTGGTAGCACCAGCTGAAAACAACAGCACACAGAGACAAGGATTTCTCTGAGTGGGTGGATTATTCTGGAGGGAAATATTCACTTGTTTTCCAAAATAATCAGTGTTCTCCTAAAGAACAATTTATTTTCTGGTAACAAAATGCCACTTCTGTTTAGTATTAGTGGGCCTTGCTGAGAATCTGCCTGGCTTAGCTCTTCCACAATGCACAAGCAGCTTAAGCTGTGAGGAAGCCTTAGAAAGTAGAACAACAGGTCTGTGCTCAGTACCGTGGCAGAGTGAGCCATTGCCATCAGCACAGCAAGCCAGGGAGGCTGCTCTGATAGCACTTGGGTGTGCTTAACCAGCATTCAAGGTTTCAGCAGGTAAAGCTGCAGATCACCCTAAGTTTAAGCACTGCAGTGGTCTGAAAATTCACCTGTCACTTCTCCTGCCTGTGTTCCTCAGTGTATGAGCACGGTAGGAAGCACTTGTGTGAGCTGTGCAGGGCTGCAGGCACAGGTTCAGTACCTCATGGTCCTGAAGAGGTGCTGCAGACATTCTGATTTTCCTGGTATTCACGTGAATTACAAATATGGCCTAACAACCAATTTTAAAATAGTTTATTGAAAGAATAAACATCACATCAGTTACTAAACTGCCAAAAACTTCTGTATGTCTATAAATGAGGCAATGTAAAGATCTCTGATTTTCTCTTTTGGAGTTTTGACTAAAAAAAAAAAAGAAAATTTTCCTTCTTTATTATATGAAGTAGTTTTATTGTTTGGGAAGGGACAGTTGTCAACCAGTTGCAGTTTTTGGTCTCTGTGGAAATGCCTGGTAATACTCAAATGTGCAACTCTTATTATTTATGAGCTCATTGTCCAATATATGTTGCAGTTAGTCCTCATAAACACTAGGTTTTAAGAAAAGAAATATCATAAGGTTCCAATATCAGTGTGTATCAATAACACTGCCTTTGCCTGTGTGAAAAGCTGGTACATGAACCTTTCTTATCTAAAGAAAAGAAATTAGTATTCAGAGTCGAGAAATTTTTCTTAGCTTTTTATCTCATGTGGCCTGAAATACAGGTTGCAAATGTGACAGCAATTTCCATCCTTCATCATTTCTATCTGGGCTTTCCAAATATCTCTTAATTATATAGCATGCTTTGGATTGTCAGATTTTAGGGGGAAAAAAGGCTTTGTTTACGATTTTTCTACATTTCTACCTAATTAGATCTGCATGCCAGAGGAATTCCTGCACTCTGCAACTGCAGTAGGGCCAACAGCAAAAACCAGATCAAATCCCTTAAGAGCTGTGAAGATGTGCTCGTGTTGCAGATATCCAAGGGCTTCAACACGCCTGTGTGGCTCCCGGTTCTTGCCAGGGAGTGGCACTTGGCAGGCCCATCCAGGCTGCACTTTGCTAAGTGAAGCAGGTGTATGGATTCCTGCAGCAGCAGCCCAACTTTTCTGCAGTAAATGTTTAGCCTAAGAAGAATGTACTGTATCATACAATGGCAGGTACAGAAAGCCTCCCCTACACTCCCACAAGTTTCACCAGTCCCATTGCCACAGTAAAAGGCACCAGGCAGCTCACTCAGCCGTGCTGATGAGACACACTTTAGACACATGAGAAGGGAGTGTATCTAGCACCTGCTTGAAGAAAGAAAATAACAAATAATTAGGGAAGAAAGTGAAACTTCGCTGAAGCCAGGAAGTAAGTTTAGCTCCACATATGATAACTACCAAGGCAAAAGGTTTCTAATTAAAAATTTTGTTGTGGGAATGCATCGCCAGGCACCAGCTAGAGGGAGGAGAGAGTCCCTGTGTGTTCTGTGAGCTCTCCCCAGTCTCCAGCCTTCCCTCACCACATCCCGAAACAATCAAGGGTGGTGGGTGTGGGGCCTCCTGGGAGCAGAACTCCAGCACGTACACAGGATCCGTAGTCAAATGAAAAGTTTCACACCACTTTCACAGCTACTTTTGCCCAGTGGTTGCCCACGGGCAATTTGGAAACCAGTATTTTCGTAAATGAAGGTCTCATTTCAGTTGCAAGGTGGCATTTTCCAAATGGAAATATTCTAAGTCAGAGGAACTTGAGGTGCACTATGGCAAGGGATAGTTTCCTTCATTTCCACGCTGTCTCCGTCTCAAGGACAGGAACACACTGTGTGAATATCACGCCCCAGCAGTTGGGTCTATCGTGTACCATCTACAGCTTTAACCAGACCATGACTGAGTTGTGGCCAGGTGTGGTACAAATATTAATGAGATCCAGCATTCCTGGGATGCCCTAAACAGTGACTCCAGAACAGAGGCAGTTTTTAACCTTTGTTTAACCTAATGCAGAGAGGCAGGGCTAGATCTGAGGAGCGGGAACATAGTTGACAGAAGCCAAGTAAATATACAAAGGTTTTGCATTATCCTTGGTTTTGCTTTACCCAAGTTATCCCACTTCTTCCTCATTCTCTTGTTCCCTGAGATAGCAGAGGAACGGGTGGGAGATAAATTGAGAAGAGTCAGCAGTGACTCCCCTGTAATCTAACATACACAAATTTGACATCAGTGCTGTTAGGAACAGACTGAATACTTCAAGCTTGTGTTTAAGTGGCATAAAGGAGAAATTACATTAACAAACCTGTTATTTATGAGTGGGAAAATCTTCTAGATGTATTCAAGCACATTTCTGGGCAGAAGTAGCATTTCTGGGCAGCACAACAAAAGCCCCTTGGCAGGCAGCAGGAGTGTGTCAAAGAAGGGGACAGTTACTTCTCTTATAAAAGGCTAAGAGCATATAGTTTTAAGAGAGGTGATCACATCTGTGGAAAAGTGTTCAGAGAAGTCCCAAAATGAAAGTGATCACACAACTGCAATAACAGATGGACTTTTCATTTACAGAGCTAAAAGCCAGAGTCCTTCCTGACTTCCCATGATAGAGAGTTCCAGGAAGGAGGGACAACAGAGAGCACTGCACTACTGCACAGAAATGATGCTCAGCATGTCACAAAATACAGATCTCTTGAATTCTACCAGCTCTTCATTGTTACAACATCTCCTGGTCAGCATGGATCCTCTCACCACCTGCCCAACACCCACGCCTGGAACCTGCACATCATATCACAAGCTTTATCAAACCACGCTACCCCTCCCACCGTCTCCAGGATACGGCCCCATTACCCAGGCACCAAAACTCTCATGCAAGAACAGTTTCTATGCATGAAAACTCCTGCACACACAAACACACACGCACACCCTCTTTTCTATTTCAATAGGGTCTCCTTTCCTTTTTCAGGTCAGCCATGGACATCTAAGCCATTGGCATGGCCCAGGTGAAGAAGGCTGTGAAGATTCTTGTGTTCCATTTACTGAGATTTTTGCTTACATTTCCAATTCAGATATTTCATTTTTGTAGAATGGTTTGAGTTGGAATGGATGATAAAGATCATCTAGTTCCAAGCCTGCTGCCATGCACAGGGAAACTTTCCATTAGACCAGGTTGCTCAAAGCCCTGTCCGAACTGGACTTGAACAGTTCTGTCTCCAGATTTCTTTTAGGCCCCCTTTAAGCACTGGATGGCTGCTGTAAGTTCTCCCTGGAGCCTTTTCTTCTCCAGGATGAAGAACCCCATCTCTCTCAGGTTGTCTTCGTAGCAGAGGTGTTCTAGCTCTCTGACCATCTTTGTGGTCCTCCTCTGAACCCTCTAGTTCAAAGACTCTCTTAGATTTTGCTACTCTTCTTGTTTTCATGTTGGGGGCTGCAGCTCCCTATAACCCCAGAGAAATCTTCTTCTTTCTCAGTCAAGCTGTCCTTTGTCACTGAGACTGCTGAGCACTCACATCAATTGTCAGTAATGTTTTCTCTTCACAATCTCAGCATAACTTTATATCCTTAATGGGGATTCCATGCCTTCTTCATGTCTTCCCTCCTCCATCACCAACTCCTTTTTCTGTCTGTTTGTTTGTTTTAGTGATTGTCTGTATTTCAAGATCAATCTACTCCATTAAATAAGTTCCTCTTTTATGGGTGGACACCCTCCTCATTAAACAGTTAATGCTCTAGGTTAACTGGTTTTTTGTTGGGCAAATTTTGAGCAGCCTATGCAGCTGCTCTTCCCTTTCCTTCAGAATATCTACACATCTCTATCTGAACTCCAGACTTTCCTCCAGCATCATGTCCCTAATCCTCTAATCCTTCTTTCCAAGGCATGCAGAAGGCTGAGTTTTATCAGTAAGTACATCTTGGCAGAGACTCACTCTAAGGCAGTACATGGCAGAACATGTGCTTACACAAGTACCTCTGACTGCTGCTGGTCACTGTCTCCCATTCGAGTCTTCCATTCCTAGCCCCTGGCTCTAAAAAAGAAGAGGACAGAAATCCCACCAGACTCCCCTAGATTTCCCTCTTCCTTGCTCAGAAGAGATGTAGGCACAAAAAAAAGGGAAAAAGAGTGGCTTGCTTATCTGAGTGTGCATCATATTACAGAAACCTAATAAGAAACACTGTCCCAGGCTTCCCTGATCGCTGACACATGAGCCTGGTGCAAGAAAGGTGTCAGCATTACCTTTTCTCACTGCTGCCTAAAGGATACTGCCACCTTTGGAGTCCTTTTTGTAACCATCTTCTGTGCAGAGCCTTGCTCAGACTGGGCTTTCAGGTAACTAGAACATTGCCAGAGCAAACAGACATAATTTTAGGAAGTAGGATGAAAAGAAATTGTCATCCATGCTCTCTTGTTTAATACTAGTATAAAGCCAACCAAACAAATCAACTACAACTACAACAGCAAACCCTAAACAAATTATTCCTCAAAATTTTAACAGTACTTTTTTAGTCCCAGAATGTGCTCTTTTTTTGACCATTTTCACAGACAGTAGCTTCATTTAGTTTAGTTTTAAATTGACAGCCAAGGTTGCTTATAAATTCGCAGTTCAGAAACCCTGAGCCATGCCACCAAAACAGCAGACTGGTGTGTCCATCTGTCCCAGGCACCTGGATCTCTTCTTCCTTTTCGCAGCTGGCTTAGAATTATTTTCACTCCCATATGATTACAATGAGCTAACAGACCTGTTTTGGTGTCTTCAGTTCTTAATTATGAAAAAATTGATCTCTATGAAATTTGGAGGCTGGGAAGGAAGGATGTCATCATTTTACTTCCAGAGTGTTCTCATACTTCCGTGTGAGACTTCCCTATTCAACAAATTAACTTGGATTGAATACCCTGTGTAATACTGTTCAGCAAGAGCTCAAAAATATGGTTTGTGGACACTTCCCTTGAGGCTTTGCTAACAACTTTCTCCTTTAACTTTCCTGAACAGCTTAGATCTAATCACTCATTATTTCTGATGCAGCTAACTTATTATGCCATACTTTCATAACTTTTGTCTCCCATTTTTTTGCAAATGAAAATTTAATTCAAATAAAAAATGGGCACTGAGTATTCTCTTCCCTCTTACTTTTTCCCATCCTTTTCTGGATAGCACTTTGGAGAAAATGTGGAAACTTATTTATGTTTAGGAATGATGGCCCATTTCTTCTAGGCACAATTACTTTCACCCCTTTATGCATCACTCAAGCCTTCATATTCTCTGTCTGCCTTATCTGTTCTCCATCCTAGATGATGGACAGCATGTAGGACTGTCAGATCTTGCTCTGAGTAGCCACCATACCTCAGAGGACCCTCCCCATCCATACAAAAATCACCCCAAACCAAAACCAGCAAGTAAAGCCCAAGACTTTTACGTATCAAAATAAATCCAGTTCCACTCTTCTTCTCAAATTGAATTTTCAGTCCTTAATTCAATCAGTGGAGGAAATGGACTGTCCTCTTCTGGACAGATGAGAGGGAGGGCAAATGGAAGAGCTGAATATCTGCTCTCTTTCAGTAGTACTTAAGGAGATTCCAGTAAGAGCTGTTGCATGATAGCAAATAGCATTTTGTTCTTCAGATGCTGACAGTTTTCCAGACATTTTGATTTAATTAGGCAGACATAGCAGGCCTGTACCATAGCACTGGACTTGAAAGTTTACTCCAGTTTTGCAGCAGGCTGTTAACTAAAGTCATAAATGAAGCAGCAGTAATATTCCAATTATATAGCTGGAAAGATACTTATTACACAGACATGTCAAAATAGCAGCGTCAAAGGCCTGGTTTACAGGCACCATTTGGGATAATACATTCTGAAGGGATGCTGTCAACATCTTGATCCTTGCAGAGAGGCTGAGTAAAAGGGCTTAGCCATTTCAATGGGCCTGTAAAAAGATTTTCTTTCCAATTAAGAAAGTCCCATCAGCTCTTTGCGATACCTGTGGTGTCTCAGTCTTTCTTTAAGCCTCCCTTAATCTTCTGCTGCACTCCATGGGTGCACTGACAACCAGGATAACAGCAAGTTGTTTGGAAACTAATTCAGTGACAAAGAAAATGCTGTGTAAGTGTAGCAAACAGAAAATCTGTGCCATGGTTACTGGTAGCTGCAACAAGGTTTTCTACACACACCCATGTGTTGGAACTATCCTCAGACCCCCCCAGGTGCCATTCCCTCTTTTGTCATGCTGAAATGCTGGCATGAGAAACAGGAGCCTGCTCAGTTAACCCCTTGCAGGCATCTCCATGGAGCACAAACAGACGCTATTGAAGAGTGAGTTCTGGTACTGAATCAGGCATTTGCTGAGAGTCCTGCAGGGAGCAGAGCTGGAGATAACTCTATTTCACTCCCAAAAACCTGCCCGTTCTCTCAGAGACATGGGGTGGGTTTCAGGGTCTTTGAATCCCCCTGAGATGTTCAGCAATTCATGAAGCATGTTCCACTGCCATTTGAGGAGGATGAGGACAAACGTGTCACACTGCCCCACAAAAAAATCCCGGCTCTGTGTCTGGAGTCCTGGCAAGAGTCTGGAGGAGACCCCTCAGGGCAGGCAGCTAAATGTCCCTTTGTGACCACTGTGTCAGCAGTTGCACACTGGCAACACAGCTACATCTACACAGCAGTTTGGATACACAAAGCACTTCGTACACAATCAGTAGGCTTTGGCAAATAATAATCATAAAAGAAATCAAACCAAAACAGACATTCAAACCAAAACAAGACAAAAAATCCAACAGGAACACTTAGAGAAAGATTCTTGCAGTCACCAAGCGTGTTAAAATAAGGGCTGAGGAAACCCAGACAAGACTGATCCTCAGAAAAAGGTTTAATCAAAATGTTTGGAGCTGCATTCTGCCCCTCTCTGCTCTCAGCTTGGATGGTCTGGTCTCTTTTCCCTTTACCAAAGTGCAGCTTTCTTTTTCCTTAGACTAGTTTGGAAAATGCCGTTTTCAACCAGCAGCTACCCATGTGTTTTCATACTCAGAGAAACCCTGTTCTCGTCATCCAAGAGAACTAACCTATGTGGGTTTACATTTTTTTTACGTTCAGATTTCATCTGCTCTCTTTGTTGTTTTTTAGTTTACATCACCTTTTCCAGTTTTACTCTTCTTTCTCTCTTCATCCTCAGCAAGACAGTGGTTCAAACCTTTTCTTCTCAAAGAAAGCAGAATTCTTAGGAACAGGCACACTGGATTTTCCTTCCTTACTTTAAGTGAGTAATTATTTTTCAAGACACTCACTGAACTTTCAGACAGAAAGAGAGAAGTCAGCAATGTACAGGAGAGCTTGTTGCCCTTCTTGCAGCAGAGCACTCCCAGGCAAGTAGATGCAATATTTGTATCTCCATCCTGCCCTGAAACATGTTAATCTGCCCGTTCCCAAGGCATCATTTGCATAAAGAGCAACCTACAGGAGAGCCACCCAAACAATCTTGCCTCTGCATCAGCAATATAGCTTATTTTTTTCTCAAATGAGAAAAGCACCTTTATGTGTTAAACCATTTCAAGTAGGAAACAATAAAACATTAAAGGTATTTTAATGGGAGGGCAGCCCACTGGAATTTTAACTACTATTCACGGGGCAAAGTGTGTGCAGAGAAGCAAAATATACAGAAGCACAGGGTAGAATATTCAGTCAACTTTTTAAGCAGTGTCTGTATCAAAGAGACCTGAAAACCTTACATGACCTGCTCTTATGATAATAGACTAAAAAATAAGAGCAGGAGGAAGCACCCACAAAACGTCATCAAGAGACTTAAACAAAACACTGTGCATAAAAGTATTGCTGTATGTTTTATTCTTACTCTTTGTTTTGTTGGGTTTTTTTTAATAGTTGCTCCCCCTTAACTCTTTCTTTGTCAGTGTCTGCCCATCCGCCTCCCACTCCTCCTTTTTCTTGAGCAGGAGCAAACCCTGGGGGTGGTGCAGTAAACCCTTCTCACATTTCCTTCATCACACCAGAGATCAGAAACTGGCCCCAGAGCGCCAGCCTTAAAAACACTGGCTGTGGTTAAAGGGGGAGGAATTTGTAACACCCTGATACAGCCATGGCACTAACAGCACGTCGAAACACAAATAAAGGGCGGGATAAAACTCACAGGGGAAATACCCTTTGCATATTTTCTAACAGTCAAACAACTGTCTCAGCGTCCTTGATACAACCTTGGTAATATTCATATAGGATGAACTGGGGCTTTCTTCTCTCTGTCAATCTGCCCTGTGCATAGGATACAATTTTTGAACTGACTGCAGCAATCAAGCAAAACATTAATGGGGCCAAAGTAAGTCCAGCACCAAATACTTCCTCAAACTGACCACTGTTTACTTATTCTGTTCGTAGCCAAGAAAACTTTGAAATCCATTCTCATTTGTGCTTTTGGATGGCTACTCTGCATCACCAGTAGCAATTTCAAAATCCGATGTTATTTCCTGCAGTTCAGACCTTGACCTGCATGTACAATCCATACTTGTGATGTTGTTTTCCTATATCAAACTTAGGAAGTGTGTGAACAAGAGGCTATTTCTTTAGTGGGTGCGAATGTCAGGACTGGTGTCTACTACATGAAGTTCTTTAACCCATTTAGGCAGAATAACTGTGCAACAAAAATCACCTTACTGTGCATTCCAAGATAATACTTCAGCTGCCTGAAGTTTATTGTACTCTGTATTGCAGAATTAAGGGCATGTAGGAATTACCCGTCGTGGCACACAGGTAGCATCTGCCTTTATTAAGGTCAGGACCATACACCTCCCCAAACTGCCCTTCTGCGACACCTCGTAATTTCTCTTGGCACAGTAACCTATATAAACTTGCACAGAGCCTGGTTTACCTCCCCCAGCCAAACCACCCTCAGCGTATGAATGAACAATAAACACTTTCTGCTTTCTCCTACTATTGAGATCAAGTGAAACATTGCCTTGGTTTTCCAAACAGTGCCAGCACCTCTTTTTGCACTTTTTTTTTTTTTGAGAATTTACTTTTAAAGGGCTGATTTATTTTTTTTTCTCTCTCTCCCCCGCACTCAGCGCTGGCTGCAGCCCTGTGTCGGGCAGGGCGTCACGGTGGCCCTGCCTGCCACCTGGCAGCCCTCCCCACGGCATCCTCCGCACCGAACTGCTCCTTCCCGGCACACGGTGAACAAAGGAGCCATTGTGTCGGCACCGAACAGCAGGGCTTGTTTTCGAGCCCTCCGTCCCCCGGGCAATGCACCCGGTCCCTCCCGGCTCCACACACACCGGCACCAGAGACATGCACGGCTCATTTCCCTGCCTGCTTCCCCGGGGCCTCCCACCACACGGTCGCCGTGATTTGGCTCTGCACTGGAGGCTGTCCAGGGGCTCCGGGCTGCTCTGGGTCCAGATGATGTGCTTGCACACCTGAGGACGCGGGTCTGTGCTCCTGAGCGCATCGCGTGTCTTTGTCAAGCTGTAGCACCTGTACTCAAACAGGGAAAATACAGGAGGACAAGAAGCGATGGCCAGGTGTTCTCTTGAATAATACTTCTCCCTTCCAAACATTATCACCCTTAGATATGTCTAGATATGAAGGGATTTCATTTTTTACAAAATGTTTCCTGTCTAGGTTTTTTTTCCGACTGATTATAGACTTTCAAGGAGTTTGTCAGGCAGACCATCAGTGTACCTTCAGCCTCCCATCTGCAGCACAGAGAGGATACACAGCAGTGTGCTGGAGCAAGAACATTTTTTCTGATGAAATATAACTGCTGGAGCACTTCAGCCAAAGACAGGCTCTGTGATACAGCCCTGTGTACTCCTGTGGGCTGGCCAGAACCCCATATCTCTGGGTACAGCAGGGCATTCATTGCGCCTTGCTCTTGATTTCTACTGGCACTGCTTAAACACTTTCTCTCTTGCATATATTTTCTTAGACCATATTTCCAATTTTATTGTTTTCTGTGTCTCTCTCTCACCTGCTGTTTGCCCGCTGAAGAACTCTGCATACACATACCTAAACAATACCCTGGGAAATCCCACCAAAGCTCCATGCTTTCAACTCCTCTGTGAGCAGCTCAGATCCAGAGCTCACATACTGAACAAGTCCTTTTTTCTTTTTTTTTTTAATCTGCCTAGCTCTGTGTTTGTTGCATTTATTCATAACAGAAAGGCAGCCATTTCACTCACCAGTTCCAGTCAGTTTAACCCAGCCCATAATACCATCATTGTAGTCAGTTTGCTGAGAGCTGGAAAAATTAGACATACCTGTTTGTAATGAATGCTGATAATTACACAACAAACAAACAACAAAGTAGTCTGCTAGATCCAATAACTTCCTCAATTTGGAGACATTAACATTGATAATTGCATACTGTGGAAGCTCAGAGGCACTAAACAAGATTGCATCCTCCACACTCATCATAAAAGGCATCACCAGAGCAGAGAAACTTACACTCTAGGAGGGAAAAGATACATGACACCACTTCTACAGATGAGGAACAGGGTACAGAAATAACCATCCAGCCAAATGTTTTTGTTGTTGTTGGGGCAGACAAGACACACACAGACTGTGATTTGGACAATGCGTAAAAAAGTTTTTATTGAACAAAGTAGATTTTTTTTAATAGATTTTTGGATGTTATAATTTGTGTTACATAGTTATTGGTGACTAAATTACTACAGTAGATTTATTGATTATTGTTAACTACAATATACTACTATTGGTTACTTATGGTATAAGTAAGTATTTAGAAAAACACTAGGTGTAGATACTTTGTTGGGGTTTTTTTTATTGTTTAACTTCTTTGTTTTTGTTGATACTACATTTACATGGGTAAAAACTATTTGGTTTTTTTTTTTAAGCCTTTTTTTTTTGGTCTTTCTCTACTTAGAGTAACAGGTTTAAGCTACAATTTTACAAAGGCAACTAGGCTTTCATTTTATAAGGTTTTACTTATATGCACAGGCAAAGATGGAACATAGGCTAGACCTGGAACCAAGTTAACTGAGTACCATAAATACCTGCCACTGGCTTTGGCACCAAGCCATCTTTTAAGACAAACTCCCAGACAAAACTGAAAGATCTTGTGAGAATATACAAGATCCACAAATTCCATCTGTATGTGTAATTCTTTTGAAGAGCAGTTTTTTAAATTTCCTAGTTCACTATATCTGAGCCTTCAAGAGTAATGGAGCTTTTATATCTGACTGTTCATGTGATGAAAATTTAATAATTTTAGTCTTCATGGGGAAGCATGCTCCATAGACAGTGACATTTACATCCAGATGCTCCACTTGTGTCTGTGTGGTGCAAAATCTTCAATAAGTTTATTTCTGAGTTTCTGATTTGCTGTTATCATAAGTGCCTGAAAATGTGATTCTCAGAGAGATGGTTTCTGATATAGATTATTATACCTGGAACAAAGCCATGAATTTCCAAACCTTACCAGCTTTGATGCTTTTTTTTTTGTCTTTTCCCTAATACTGAACAGGTATTGCAATTGTACCAGACCAGAACACGAAAATTCTCCTGTCCAGAATTTAATTCCTGTGAAGACAGACTAATAGAGTTGGGTTGCTCAGCCTGGAGAAGAGACAGAAGGCTTCCAGTTCCTAAAGGGGCCTTGCAGGAAGATTGGAGAGGGACTTTTCATAAGGACATGTATGGTAGGATCAGGGGGAATGGCCTGAATCCGAAAGAGAGCAGTTTTAGAATAGGTTTTAGGAAGGAATTCTTGATTGTGAGGGTGGTGAGGCAGTGGAACAGATTGCCCAGAGAATTTGTTGACTCCCTGTCCCGGGGAGTATTCAAGACCAGGCTGGATGGGGCCGTGAGTAACCTGGCCTAGTAGAAGATGCCCCCAAAGTCCCTTCCAACACAAACCACTCTATGATTCCATGATTAATTAGATTTATACCTCAATTTCTCTCAAATCCATTTATTTGTATAACACAAAAATGATTCCATCTACACAAATACAGATGCCCTTTAAAGCAATCACTGTTTTCCACACCCAGCACTTGCAGCAGGAGGAGGTGCCACTTGCACTGCATATCACATCAGCTACAATTATGAAGACACATCAATATATTTGCAAGGCAGCAGCATACAGAAAGCCTGATCTTACCACCACTGATGCTGGAGGCTGAAGAGTATAAAAACAGATTTGCAATAAAGAGATGTAAGAAAGACCTGACTTCAGTGTTCATTTTACACACTGCCGTGCAAAAGTCCCTTATGCTTTAGTCCCCTTGTCAGGACACTGGCCAGTCCACCTGCCCTAAGTGCATAAATTTCCAGCACATTCTCTGGAGATGTGCAGGGAGGTTTTCTGTGCTTGAAGATGCTCCTTTCTACTGTGAGTAGACAGAACTCGTGGGAAGGCCGAGATGTCTCCATCCCCTAAAAGTCACGATTTCTAAACCCTGCTTAGCCCAAGAAAGATGGAATTAAGGCTTTCTACACTGAAGACATCTCTCTGAACCCTGGGCCTTGGAGAATTAGGGAGAAAGCCTTTTCCCCACCCTCTGTGGGTTGCTGTGCACAGAGACACAGCATGAGGACTTGGGCACCACGGCCAAGTCTGACTCTTCCTCAGGAGCAGGGTGTCCTGTCCCTCTGGCACACTGACCCACCAATCAGAGGGAGTCACAGCCCCAGTCACACCCAGGGCTTCGGGCCACCCCAGAGCAGCCATGCCATCCTGCCTGCCTGAACCGTGGGGAGGAGGACTTGCCTGTCTCTTTTCTAACAGGCACTCTTAGGCGAGAATAGATCACTGCAGTAAGTGCCCGGGAAATTTTCAAGCACACTACAGAGGCACCTTGCAGTGCAAGAAGCAGACAGGCCAGGCTACTGTCTGAGCCTTAGGCTTTGGGCTCCTAAGTCTCAATTTAAGCAGGCTGGATCCTGCACAGAGCTAACACTTTATTATGTCTTCATGTTCCTTTTCCAGGTCTTTCATAATTCCTCGTCTATCAGCTGTCTCCACTTAAGATCCTCTCATCCTAGCACAATGGCACCTAAAACACAGACCTTCTGTGAACATTTTCAAAGTGGTACTTAGCCAAATATCCCACTACATCAAAGATGAAACATCTCAGAAGAACATGAACGTTTCAAGAGAATTTTGCTTGTGACCAAAGTGAAGCCTTCCAACTGGATACCTGAGAGCTTTGATCTCAAACTAGGCATGTCAATGCAGCTCTCTTTCACAGAGGCATTTGAAAGGACCTACTTTGTATTTTGTTCCCACAAAAGATACAGAAAGACTTCAGAAACCTCAAGAACGGCCCATGGGATGGAATTACTGTTCTTCATCCATTTCTGCTGTAACATTTCACAGGAGCAGGGCTCAGGTAAGGAAGTTCATGTCAACCACGTTGGTCATTCAAAAAAGAGTGACTGGAAACATGCTGCAGGTTCTTCTCGTTTTTCTTCCAAAAAAAAAAAAAAAAAGAAGAAAAAAACCCACTAAAATCATATAAGAACTCACTGAATATTTTGCCTAATTCTTCTACAAAAGCCGAAATAATAAAGAAAGAAATCACTATACTAAAGTCAGCTTCATTATTATGAACTATCTGGGAACTTCTTGTGTGAGTTTTTCTTTCTACTCTGCGTCCAATTAGTCTCTAGTTTACTCCAAGCTTTTATATAAGGAATAGGGTAACTTGGTTCGTGTCTTTTTAAAAGACACTTAGCAGACATTTTGTGCAAGTAATTACTGAAGTTGTAATAGAAGAAAAAAAAAAGGCTATTTCCTACTCCATTACTGTACATTAATATATCTTCCCTGACATTTACTGTCAGGACTCAGTTTTTCTTACCATCAATCTACTTCACACAATTTAGTCTCTTATTGAATGGAAACTTTTCAGACTAAGAATATCCCACAGTCCTTCTGTTGCGTGATGATTCCTACCACTTTAGGTGTCTGTTTTATCAATCACAAGAACTAGACACTATTCTCAACAATAAAGTCAAAGGTGTGAATAAGATTCAGAAAATGTTGCCTTTTCATGATGTGCACTCTCAAGAACAAAGAATTTCCATTTTCTATCTACCATTTGCCCTTTCACTTTTCTCGAGTATAATTTGCATTTGAAATCAGGACAGAATATAGCTTGATGCCACAATTTTTTCGTTTTAAACAGGTCACATATTGTTCTTCTGCCAGGTGGACTCTTGAATTACTCTCCCAATTCCTCATTACACTGCAGCAAGTTCACATGGTCACATGAAATTACTGTCAGGATTAAAAAAAATGTTTCATTCCAAGTCTCCTGAACTTACTCAACAGTAGCTTTTGGCTTTGCTTGCATCCAAATGACTCTCTAATGGGAGTGAAGGACAAGTTGGACTATTTCAGCCCAGAAGGGTGAAGCCAGATTGCAAGAGAAAATCGTTGCCTACAGAAGGGAGTCAGTCATGCAGCTCAGGCACTACTGCCAGAGAGGCCTCTGAGCCTGCTGGGCAGATTCAGACCAAGCTGCAGTAATGGGTGTCACACTTGCAAGTGTTCCAGCCCCACACCTGGAGCTGTACCAGCGCAGAAGAATCACTTCTACATCCCCCTTCAGCTCAGATAGCATATTTATATATCTAGAGAGATATATGGATAGATATATATGGATATATATGTATCTGCACACAACCAAAAGGGATTACAGTGAATGATGCTCAGCAAATGTCTGAGAAGAGCTGTCACATAAAGGCTTCATCGTTTTTAGTATCCTCAAACTTTTTTCATTAAAACAAAGAAATAGATGGATGTCACTGATTGAAGGGCTCACTTCCAGCAGTGAAATACAAGAAGGCAGCAACTGAGAGAGAGTGCTGAAAGTTTCTGATGTTTTTCATGCTGCCTGAAAATGAGAAGGATACTTGGACATGTCACAGTTTTCAAAGCAAAGCGATAATTCCTGTTCACAATATCACAAAAAATCAAGAATACGCTTTTGATAATTCTGACAGAATAATCTGTCAAATATGAGGGATTGAGATTAAAAATGAAGAGAGAAAATGAACAATGAAGTACAAAAAGGCATGTATCTGCCCCAAAGCAGCAACAGCAAATAGCTTCAAGTGTAAGGTCTTTGCAGCAGGGGCATCCTGCTTGTTGCTTGTGCAAGAGTTAGCAGGGTTATAATCCATGTGTGGTGCTCCCAGTGCCACCTTGACTTGCCACAGAATGGGCTGCAGAGTTGGCAAGCCTGGGAAGTGAAAGAAATTGCTAGGTTTGGTAAAAGGCTGTCCAGTTCCTGTAGAACACCATTTCCAAGCCCCTGAGAATTGCTGCTGTTATCGCTCCTGATCAAAGGACCTTGCATTCCATAGGAAATAGCAGGTGAATAATAATACCCCACCTGAAGAGGAGGGGCTCCATCAGCAACCATGAAATTTCTCCTCCTCCAGCAAAGTGGGATTCCTGTGAGTAAAGCAGCTCAAGGGTTGTGGTATCTCCTTTGCTTAAGCTCCAGCATCAGAGACAAGCTGCTCTGGAAAAAACCAAGGTTCCAGTTTAGAAGGAGCAAAAAGCAACTGTGCACCAAATGAATGTGGTTCAGGTGTCAGTGCCTGACTTCTTGGTGTCATCCAGGATATCACTCACCATCACTCCCCACTTCCCTGCCGCCAACAAAAATGCCAGAAAAATCTCTGCACTGCAAAGAAATGCTATGTGCAGAAGCCTAATTTGTCCATTAGTGAGGTACAATATCTAATAGGTAACTTGGCTTTCCCTCATACACTCGTGGATCAATGCAAACTTCTGGTTATTTGTAAGATAAAGTATCATGCCATTAGCAGAAGCCATTTATGACAAATAGCTCAGGCATTTGACTTCCCCAGAAGAGTAGATGTTGATTTTTGCTCTAGCTCCAGCAAATCAGTGATTAATCGGAAGCTATTCAATGTTCCAGTGCCAGGGTGGGCAAAAAGCACCAAACAACATCTTGTGAATATCTTTGCACTCTGTTATTAAAAGAAAAAACTGCACATTCACAATAGCTGTCACAGTTAGTTCTGGTGACTTCATTTCTGTCTCTCTTTTCTAGGCACAGGTTAGAGATATCTGATATAACACCACAGTGTGTGTTTCTCTATTCAAGGGTGTCAGAGAGTGCTGCCAGAGCAGAACTATGTCATGGGCTTAAACTCAGAAGGAAATTCAGGTGCATGTTCAGGTAGAGCTGTCTCCAGCTGGAGAAGCAGCTGTTCCTTGTGGAGCAGAGCAAAAGGAGTCACACAACACTGCCCCATGCCAAGCACAAACCTCTGTGACCCCAGGAGCAGCTGGTCAGGGTCTGACCAGAGAAATCTCCACTTCTCCAGATGTCTCATTCTCCCCTGGGCAATGCTTGTGACATAGAGAGATGCAGATAAAGCTCTTTCAAAATCGCACCAAAAAAAAAAAAATCGTGTGGTTGGAATGTACAGGGGGGAAAGAAGTCAGGTCACATGAGAATTATTCAGTCTTCTGACCTGGCCCACAGCTCCTGTCTTGTAAGCAGCCTTCAATTAGAGCTCCTCTTGCACACATTTAGACAAGTCTGAGGACTCATTTGTCTTCCAAGGATGTCTTGAGCTGTAATGGATGTTTTACTATATAGTACCATAAGTCTTGTGGATGAAAGGAGTAAACTCAAAGAATTTACTAATGAAAATCGTCAATAATAAATGTAATTATATCGGTTTTGTGATGATTCAAGATCTTCAGAATATTTCAACATTTGCATTATCCATTTATGATTTTAAAACAGAGGAAGATAACAGAATTTTTACAGAAATCTTTAAAAGAGATGAATTCTGCATGATTATTTAAAAAGTAAGAATTTCTCTTGGAGCTAAAAAAAAATCTAGGGAATGGAGAAAAAAAGAAGGGAAAAAAATCTTTAAAATATGGTATCAATTTCTAGGCCATAGAAGTGTATGCACAATTTAAGAAAATAATGAACATCTAAAACAAAACAGTAGCTAAGAAAATGGATGAAAAAACAAAATGAAGTTGTTTCCAAAGGAAAATAAAAAGAAAATAAAAAGGTCACATAAACCAAATAACATATAATCAGAGAGCTTTATATCCCATTTATATTCCTCCTTACATCATCACATTTTTGCTTACATAAATATGTTGAATGTTCAACAATATAAACATGTGCAGTGGTGTCACTCCTCCTCAGAAATTTTCCAGGTGCAGTTTCCTTGACTTTTCCAAATTATTTCTTCCTTTGAGGTGAAGAGGTTTGCATTTTCTTAACAACTGCACTCATCAAGACTTATTTAATAAGTCTCCAGCAGTACTGGGTATCAGAAGTGAACAATTAACTCGTCCATTTCTTCTCTCCATCACCTTTCCTAGCACCACAATCTTTACATATTGCCTTACAAATCAGAGCTTTTTAGAGAATAAGAACCACCCAACACCACCACCACCCCCAGCAGAGTCTTCCCACAATAAACCTCTATGATATCATGTTTTTGGTGTCTTCCCTGCCTTTCTTATCAGGATCCAGCATATATTCTAGGTAGACTTTTCATCTCTGTTGATGCATTCTAAAAGTGGTAGTAAAATGTAAGCAAGACCAAGGTGAATGGGAGGAGTCACAAAGGCTTTAATCAAACCTGACACATTTCAAATAATAAAACAATTGCTTCAAACAGAATTTAGTGCTGCAATCTTTGACTTCAACAAAAACTGGAGTTAAAATTACAAAGCCAGGCCTTGGTAATACTAAATCTTCAGCAGACAATGTTATTTATCACTAGAAATCCAAGAGGTGTTATTTCATTTTGCTGAAAGAAAAAAAAAAAAGACTGATTTTTCCCTATTTAATTTTTGTAAGCTTTTAAAATTAACACTAGTATATAATGACTGCCACAAGATTTTACAAAAAGTCATGATCTGTTGCTTGTATTCAACACAAGTATTCTCTAGAGAAACTCCAGTTGATATGCTTGCTTGATGTTCACAAATCATTTTGAAGATGAAAAGTAAAAAGTGCTAAACATTAAGCTAGTCTGACCATCTTCTCATTACCATACAGATAGACAATCTCTCAGAACAAGAAAAACGAGACACAAAGCTGGTCTGGTGAGGCTCCTGTTTTGCCTTTGAAAAAATGTTAAAGTAATTGATAGTTTCAATAATACATAGTTTCAAAGTATTAAGCATTCCTTTGCTCAGTGCTTCAAAGGGGTCCCCAAATGCCTAGAAATGCAACTATTTTCCTTTTCATGTTTGATAGGAAAAAGTATTAAAAAGACTCTTAAAAATACAAATAAAGAGGTCTCTCCACTTTTTGATCCACCTTTATCTGATATTAAAAAAGAAATTTGAGTGCTTTACATGTCCCCCTGTAATGAAAAGCCTCACAAAAAGACTCTGATGTGGAACTAATTTGCATTCTGAATGTGCTGAATGGACTACAGGGACTATAGTAACCTTTAGAGAATCTTTGCTGCGTTAAAAAAAGCAATTCATATTCTACCTCCTTCTGCAGAAAATGAAAGGTTGAAAGATGTAAATTGGACAAAACAAACAAACCTTTCATAGTATATTATGAGCTCCAGGTTTCCTGTGCACTTACTAAAATTTCAGTAACTCCCCTTCCAATTTCAAGCACAGTAAATTTGAGCTGTTTGACAAACGCCTAATCACCATTTGATTTAAGTGTTGCCACGTACAGAAGCATATTTCAAGGAACAAAGCATTAAGAAACAACTTCTTCAAGCTTCCTTACTATCTCCCTCATGCCGTCAAAGCGATGATAGCTTTTTTATTATTTAAAGCTCACATAATCTCTAGGCTGGCTAAGTGACTTTAGGCTTACATGACCACGTGGTGCATGTACATCTTCACATTTCCTTAATTCAACTGCTGGAACCCCCTGGCCCATCTCAACAGATTTTAACAGGGTGGTCAAAGCCATAAACAGGATTAAATTTCTGCTCATCCCATGAAAACAGAGAGTTAAGGAAAAGAAAATCATCCCCTAAAAGCCTTAATTAAGAAATTGGGAACAACAAACTCTTGTCCCATGTGAGAGACAGTGAGTCTCTAAAGACTCAGCTCACTCAGAAAGTGTCTGTTAGACACCAGAACTCCCTTGGCTTCAGTGTTCATGGGGTTGTTCACTAAGGGGAGATAAAGTTAACTTCAAAAGCACTGAAATAGTGATTTGATAGCAATTCCTTATCCCCACCATGCAGCATTCTTAAAATTATCTTTCATCTACACATGCTGTCTGTCTTTCCTTATTTACCCTTGTCCTTGTGACAACTCTGCCAGTCCTACATAGTGAGGCCACACTGCTTCTCCAGATGCCCCAGAGCCTTGGCTGCTCTGCCCTTTTTTCTCCCACTACTCAATTTCTCTGCAGACCTGAGATAGAGACGACATCCATTAGCCTTTTCTATGGTGACATGAGCCCTTCTGACACGTGCTTTGGAGATGGAGATGTCCCCAACTCTGCAGAAATGTGTGGCTATATGTCTTACTGTGGCACACAGGAAACAGAGAACTGTGTACTGGGCACACAGAAAGGTGAAGCCTCACTCAGGTGCTACGTGTAAACTTGTTTGTGTTATCCAGCTGACAACCTGAATTTTCAGTACAGAAGCAACTGATAAGGCAGTACTCACAAAAGTGGAAATTAGAGCAGCTCAGCATTATTAATTCTGATTATTTGGTTGAAAGGGATATTTTGCACAGAAGAAAATTTCTGTTGAGAGAAAATGAGGGATTCTGAATGTGTACTCTTCATGCTCTGGGATTGCATCAACACTATTATCCTGGAACCAGAGGGGAAAGAAGGGCTGTGAGAAGCCCTCCAGCCTTCCTCTTGCTCAATGGTATGATCAGCTAGACCTGAATTATTTCAAAATGGTATTTATCTAACCTGTTTTCAGAAACATCCTCAACCTTCCCAGGAAACCTGAGTCAATGCTTGTGCAAGTGACTTGTTATCTTCCCAGCACACGGGAAGGACAGGCTCTGCCCCTACAACTCAGCAACTGTCCTTTACCTACAGCTTTCAATGTTTCCTACTTCTCCTTTCGTAGCTAAACACACTCTACTCTTTCTACTTTTTTCCCATCGACAACTGTTGTGATTTTCATTGCCCTACTCCGAATTTTACCAGTTCATATCTGCAAATTGCAGCGTCCAGAATTAAGCATGGGACTTCTTATTCAGATCTCATAATACTTCTTTTGAAGGTTTTGCCTTAAGCATTTTTCAGAAGTTTCTTTATTTTTTTGCAGTGTCCATTTCCCCAGCAAATCCACTACTTGCTTACCCAACCCCTGCCCTCTTCCCAGTGTCCTTCATGCCCCACCCTGTCACGTTCAGGACAGCAATTAAACCCCATTTTTTCCTCCCTTCCCCAGATGGAACAAACCCAGCTCCCCAAGCATCTCCTCCTGTTCTACTTGTACCAGAGCCAAGACCACCACTGTGGCTTTCCTGTGGCCTCTCCCATTCTACTCTTGCACTGGGGTCTCCAAACTACACATTTTATGGCAAATGTGCTCACAGGGAGATGAAGGAAGGGCAGCAATCATTTCCCTCAGCCTGTTCATCACCTGCTGGCTCTGCTCATTGAGCCAGGGAGATCAGGAGTGCGTGCCACGACCATGGGCTCCCGGTTCCCCACAGGTGCAGAGGCAGGATGCTCCCAGCCCTCTGCCTCAGGTGCCTCCCTGGGGTGACAGCTGCTGCTGTTTGCCCTGCTCCTCAGCTCTCTCCTGCCCCAGGGCAGTGTGTCTGGCAGGGGAGCCTTGCCAGCTCCAGGTGGGAGGTAAGGAGCTGAGGGACCACCCCAAAGGCTGGGGTGTGCTGGATTTATGAGGAATCACTTTTTTTCTTGTCAATCCATCTGCTGTGTCTGTTTCTGAAGTAAGACTGCAAGATCTTCAGGGCTGAAACCATCTTAAAAGGCACTTAGCCATAAATTATTAGCTATCATTTGCTATACTATCTATATATATACATATTTATATGGATATATAATATCTATATTAACTATAATTAGCTATACTTAGCCGATAAGTAAGAGTAAATACAGTATTTCGGTGCCACTGAAAATAAAATTTGAAGGGTCCAGCTGGAAAAGAATGCAATTTTCCATATTGCCAGTTCACCAGCCTTTCACTGAGCCCCTCCTTCTTTCTTGTCAGAAATCGATATAAACCTGCCACTCTGGTCTTCAGCACAATGATTGGCTCTAGCCCAAAACTGGGGCTTGACTGAGGCCATCAGCTGTCCCTGGGTTGAAACACCAAAGGAGTGTGGCTGTTCTGGAATGGAGCTGATCCCCGTGTATGAAAGCCTGGGACAGGGGTGCAGGCAGGCTGCGGAGACCAGGCAGCTCTGAGCTCATTAAATCCCCCCCATCCAATTGCAGCAGAGAGGAAAGACACTGCCCCGGTGGAAAGGTATTTACAAACACTCCTTCTGCCATAGCAATCAGAGGTTCTGGAGTGTAGGAAGCAAAAGAAGCAGGCAAGCAACACAGAAGAGAAAAATAAGCAGAGATCCTGTGAGGTCCATAAAAGCTTTCAGTATTATACACTGATTGTACACAGAAGGCAGTCAGATTACAACCCACAGGGACACTGATCTTAACAGGAATTCAAGTCAGGCACCAAATTACCTGGGCTTTAATTGCTGCTGTTACTGAAATTGGGGTAAAACCTGCTGACCAGTGGCTAATGCCTACTAGCAGTTCCGCAAGCTCTCGGCACAGACTGTGTCTGCTCTGAGGAATGCTCCATATCAGACTGGAGGGAAAGGACAAGGAATGAAGTAGAAGTTGAACAACGTCAGCCTGCACTGCTGAGTAGAACAGACTGGCTAAATGTAAACACACTGAAATACTAATTAGAGTCACAGACACCCATCAGCTGCCTAGCAAAATCCACCAAATCCCTAGTGGAATGAATCACACATTTTGGGATTGAAGCTGACATCCCAGCCAGGTCACAGGAGTATGTGTGGATGCTTTTCCTCTCATCTTCTTCCTCCACCATGCATGACAATGTGCTTTTGCTTACAGTGAAACTCTGTCAGTGGCCTCAGGTCAGTGCCAGATTAACAGGGCTGAATTACTGTGGAGTTTGCGTTCTGAAAATAGTTTAATGTTCTTTTGATATTTTAATTTCAGTAAAAAAACAAACTAGCAGGGGAGAAAATATCCTGTCTGTCATCTTGAATTATTTCAAAATGGTGTTTATCTAATGCTTCAGGTTGACTTATTTACTGATGGCACTTTGCAAGAGGGTACATCTTACAGGAGCCTGAGAATTTTGGAATGGAGACTAATTCCAATGTGTAAAAAATTGCTGTGTTGCATGTAATTTTGTATTAGTTTCCTGAAACAGGAAAAACAACAAAATCAGAGTAGGGACTACAGCTTAAAAAAAGTAAGTTGAAGATACTGCTGGAAACATAAAAAGACACAAAATGCTAGCAAGTTTTAAAAAATATATTTTTTAAAATGTAGATAGTAGATACATGACAGCAAATGTCATTGTCATGTCTCAGAATAATGATACCATCTCTTCTTTGCATTACTTGAACAGCCCTGCCAAAAGACTCTTCTTGCTTATTGTTCAAAAATTTCTTTATACTTTAGCATTACAACACTGAAACTGCCATGTTTGAGCAGACTCTGTCAAATCTGTATTCTGTATCATGTTTTATGATTCAACAAAGTCCATTTTCATTCTACTAACATCCCTCAGACTGTCTTCATAACTGAACAGCTAGCAGATAATCTGCTTTCAGAGGAAATTCTTCCTGACTCCTAAAACAAGGAAGGTTCTCACCACACAGTTTCTACCCATTTACATTTTTCTTTTTTAATTCTTGCTATTATGGCTTTAATTGCTATAATGAGCTGTATGTACTCCATTTTGAATCCTACTAGTCCAAGCAATCACACAATATGCATTTGTTATTGTACTCAGGTGTATATATCCCTCTGAACTCAAGGTTCAGTCTTACGCCTCAAAAACCATCTGCGTTTTATACAACTCGGTAAAAAAAATACAGTTTTTGTCATGTGAAGTTTACATATTTCAGCGTAATGAACACAGACCTTAAGTCCAGGTTATGCACACTAAGCGATCTGAAAAAAGTCCACGCTGTGATTTCAGCGAGAGGGGTTGAAAAGCGGGAAACAGAACAATTGCTTTACAGAGGCGTTGCTTCCTTTAATAATTTGTGCCACATAAAGAATACTTTTCAGGCTAGGTCATTCAAGAGAGATTTTGGTGGAATGCGATCATTCAGTTTATGCAGCAAAACCAAGCTACCACGATTTAATTCTGCTGTGTGCTCAAATTTTATATTGTACACCCATCAGTTGTTAAAGCGTAGCTCCTGCTAAGCTGAAAGCATAAAAGAAAGAGTCTTGTTTCACTTCTGAAAAGCCTGAAAATGTTTTATTCATGTATTTGTAGCACATACATTGCAGGGAGTATTACTGGATTCAAGAGAGAATTGAATGACCCTTCACAGATGAGATTTTGTTAGTTTAGGATTTTGATTGGGTAGTATAGAATCTATCAGGTTTTTTCTTCAGCACCAGGTCATTCATTCTGGACATTTTGATGAAGTCTAAACCAGAGCAATTATGCATTCATGATGCAGGATGCTGAGGGTTTCACTTGGAAAACTGAAGGCTGATAACCAAACTAAGGATCAAGTATCTTTCCCGAGGCTACTGCATAATGATGAAAAGACCACATCTCAAAGCACGTATTGCAAAGCCTAGTGCTCCTCTTCAAACTGCTGCAGATAAACTGATGGATTTAAAATAACCAGCCCCTTCATCTGTCGGGGCTCAGTAGACCTGTACAGTGCCTCAAACATAATGTGTGTTCTAGAATGAAGAGCTTTGTGCTGCTATGAGGCAGAGCTGACAGCTCCTGTTTCAAAGTTATCTTTAATGCAAAAGCAAGAAACGTTCCCAATTGTATCAGTTACAATGAAGATGCTGGATGATAAAGTGTGCTACCTAAATCATTTCAGTCATGTATGGGAAATCAAATCCCTATAAGCCTGAATGCACACAAAATGCAAATCTGCCTCTAATACAAGCACATTCACATACATCCTCACTTTCAGATACAAGGTGTCATTGTGAGCTCACTGCAGAGCCTGGTGTAACCCGAGTGCAGGGAAACACTGACTTGGAAAGATGCCTGACAAAGAGCCCTGAAAGTGTTTGTTCCCATGAGCCGTTCCAGAGGCCAACAGGCTGCATAAGAACGACTCACAGGAGAAATTACTCCGTAGTAAACAATGTACTAGTAACATTACAGAGCATGCCGCTGTCTCTAGTTATCTTGAGAGTATTTGCGTTGTACGGGCAAACCCTAATTTGGTGGATTAGGCTAAGAGATGGGAATGGCCCGTCAAAATAACCCCGAGTTCTTTTATTGAGACATTAACAATGTCCCATCCCCACGTGGACAAAGGGGGACTACCCTGAGTTCATCACGGCTTCACACGGATGCTGTTCGTGTGTGGAGAAAGGCTCAGGGGACGGGGCTGCCTCTTGCTGGAAACAAAGAAGCCACTAGCAATGGTGTTGGATCTGCCCCAAATACTTCACCTTGTAGAGATTTTTGTTGAGTGGAAGCTGTTCATTCAAAGTCCCTGTGGATTTCTAAACTAGCTGAAAACTGCAATTTGGAAAAATTGAAGGGCTATTCAGAATATGATGCTATGAAGGATCATAGGAATAGTAAGCTGCACACAAACTGTAAGTTGCTCATTTTATGTATTTTCATTCAAATAATAACGCTATGCTTTATTCAGGACATATGTGGCTAGCATATGTTTACAACGAAAGCAGTAAACCATGCATCAGACAGCAGAACTGTTTCAGAGTCATTGCAATGTACATTATCCAGACACACTTCAGCTGGACAGATCTGTGAAAGTGAAAGGCATAGGCAAGAGCTGGCTCTAGTTATTGTAGGTGTCATTAAAAAAAATTAAATAGCTGTGAAGTGCATAGGCTCCATTCTCTTCCCTCCCCGCCCGCCTTCCCCGCTTTGTTAAATACATCCATCACATCCTTTTTTCCCTGGGTGGATTTCTTCATCACTGATTCCATTGTCCTGTGATGGAATGGAACAGAACAAAGGTTACCAGATCATTTTTCTAAACCACTCATCTAGTCTGGTGAAAACTTGAAAACTCAAGAGAATTTAAATAGCTTAGATACTATTGAAGCACAATCTGGCTCTATTTCTCAAATTAAAAAAAAAAAAAATTAAAAAGCATGGCACCAATTAAGCCAAGCATCCCATTTTGTTTGAATATTTTGCAAAAACTTCAAACACATTCCTTTACTTCTTTTATTGTCCTAGCATACCATAGAATTAAGACCCATTGTTGCAGCTTTTCTCCTTGTCTGCCTGTCTTTGAAGAGAGGTTATTTTTAGGTTTATGTTTTAAAAAAAAGATACACAACCGGGTTGGTTGGTTGATCTCCCTACTTTCTCCTGGAGCATTTGGAAAAAAGCTAAACAAAGGAACAATGTGCTTTGATACTCCCTGCACGTTCCAAGATTTACTTAAACAGAGAGCTTTGATAAACTTATCCTGCTCCTTGGGTTTGTTCAGCCTACTGGAAAAGTAAAGGAACAGAAGCAAAGGCCTGCCATGCTGCATTCCCTCCAGAGCCTTGGGAGGCCTCTCCAGGGGCCTCTTTCCCACTGACAAATGCAGACCCATGTGCAGCATGCTTAAGTGCTTAAGCACTTTTAAATGTGTTTCTCCACATCTAGAGAGAGAAGATAATCACACACAATATCCTTGCGCCTTTAAAGAGTGTTAGAAAGGAACATACCTGAAAAACAACACAGACACGGGTTTGGAATGTTGTGACCAGCAACTATTTGTTCCTGAATGCTCATCTGGTTAATTTTGGCTTTTCAGAAAAACTTTGCCTAAACTCCTACCTCTTCCAGCCTCTGTCCTTCATCAAGCATGGTTCAGCTTATATTATTGGGATATTCCTATTGTGTTAGTGTAGTCTGTGGGAATCCGAAACCTTAAGCAGTTAATTCATGTTGCTTGATAAGCAGAAGCTGCAAAACAGCTTTAGCCATCACAAGAAAAGTTCCTCATTGCCACCGAAAGAAATAAAGGAAAACTCTGTCTAAACTTTGTTTGTCTAACATGAAAATATAGTCATACTTTGAAAGGGAAGAGGTTGTGATAAGTATGGAAAACTTACTACAGTTACCAGAGATGCTAATCAAATCTCACTCCCTGGTTTTCAAGCAAAATCCAGACTCCCAATGGCACAAAACCTTCCAGAGAAATAAAACTAATTACACTTCAGCTTTTCTAGACCTTGAGGTTTTTAATCACATATACCATCTTGCTTAACAGTTCATTCACTTAACGCAGGCAAGGTACAAGTTTTTGTAGAAGTGTCTGGAAGTGCATCTAGAATGCATTGCCTGTCCACTGTTTTATTTACAGGTTTTTCCAATGAAAATCAGTAGCTAATAAATCAAAGCATTATTACACAAACACAAAATACAATCATTAACATTTTACTGGATACAAATGATAAGCATAAGGAAATGTCCATGTACGCTCACTAACATGAATTTGTGTTAGCTTACTACTAATATATGATACTGTGAATTGGTGGTAATGTAACTGAAAGACAGATGTGTATTAAAAAAAAATTAGAGAGCCTCTCATGTTTGACATGATCTTATACTGAGATAAATATCTACAGACAGTGGTATGATCATGTACACTCACATGTGATCATATCAACATAGCTAATGTTTTTCTGACAAGGTATCATCATCAAGGTAGTTCAACCTCCTCAACAAAGCTTGTTTTGATCAAGTACCAGATACTATTTTCTAAAGTGTTGGATGATACAGAAACAATCTGTGCAAGTGTAGCAATTCTGATTGAGAAAAAAATTTTTAAAAAGTAGTATTTACAAAGGTAACTATTAAATTCAGTGATTAAATTAAGACTCCAGTCTTCATATTCCAAACACCTGTTCATTTAATTTCTTTTTCTTTGGCGGTTTGCTCTCCTCTCCCAATTCCTTCTCCCCACCGCAAATATCAGCCCAGGTTTAAAGTAGACTATCACAATTAAAACTCTTCAAAAAACAGTAAGTTATTCACCTTGTGCCAAAAAAAATAAAAGGAAAAAAAAAAGCAGCACTATAACATTACTCATAAGATTTCATAAATCCTTCATAATTAAGGAAAGTTTCAGGAGCAAAAAAAACTTACACAACTTGTAGAACTTGGGAGGAGAAATAAAGGAAAGAGGAGACATACACCCATTGACTTTTTTGTTTGTTTTTTCTTTTCTGAATTTCATTTACAAAAAGCTCCTGGTACTTTTTCTAATGTTTCCACACCCCCTTTCTCTGGCACATATGGTTAACATATAAACAATTTAAATAAAATGTCAAATTCAAATTCCCACCATAAATAATTCCACTCTTACGAAAGCTGGTGGGGTTTTAGCTATTTCAAAACTAGCCCTGCCTGGCTAACCATTTGGTTAGAAATCAGGGGTTAAATAAGAGAATTCTTACAAAAATTTGTTATTCTATTTTAGCCTTGTAAGAATTTCATACCAATGAAATCTAGAAGAAACCCTTCTTACTGATGCTGTTTCTTTTACATACATCCTAATATCCAGAAGTTATAACCATGTAGGCTGTGCAAGAAACCAAATCATTTGAGCTTTTCTGTGTTTTCTAGGGGTTTTATGAAGCTGTTGACTTTGGAACTTAAACAAAAAAGAGAACTCTTCAAGTCTTTATTTTAAATGATAGATAAACTCTCTAGCCTTTTTTCTTCATGGAGTGTTATTATCCATCCTTAGTATAAGATATTGTATTTCTTCTCAGCTTTAAATTGGGTTTGTCAGTACTGTCTCTTTTTGCTTCCATCTTGTTTTCAGATTCCAACTCAGTTGGTGAAAGAGCTCATCATTTTACCTCCTCGCTGAAGCTGGTCTTTTCACACTGGTCAGCTTTGAAAGTCAGAATACTGAGTGTTTCTCTAGGTCAGACTGGTACTAATTTGAGTATGGAGTGGAACCAAGCGGGTTTGATTTCTTGTCATGCTGGGTTGGACATCTAGCCATCTCAGGTGGTTCAGGAAACAGGGTGGGGAGCGATAGCCATTTCCATGCCAGAGTCTCTTAACAGCAAAAATACAGAAGAGAAACTGAAAGAATGAAAAAAAGACTTGTGGTTGAGTGAAGAGAATTTCCATGTCCGTGAGTGGTGGTAATGTTCACTGAATTTGTGACAGCTGACAGAGAAGTGGAACTTGAAGAATTGTTTGAAGGTGTTGGACTTGTTCCATTGGGACCACAGTAGATCTAGAATGTGGAGAGGAGGGAAAGTAATAAAAAGGGTTTTATTGTCTTTTTTTAAAAATCAGAAACAGGTTAGTAGCAATGAACACTGTATAGTCCCCCTCGGTCACAGTACGCAGATGATATATACAAATGCTCACACCTCTCATTGTGCAGTTAAGGACAAAGACATTTTGAATTGCACGTGCGGGATTTGTTAAAGACATAAATCTAATGTTTTTCTAAATGTTTTTACATAACTATTACTTTATGGAAATCTTTCACTAAATTAGAAGATAAATAGGTTTTGAAAAGCCTCACAAAAAAAAAGTGCAAACATATATTTGTCTATGTAAAGACAAATCTTAGGATAAGAAAGACTTTCAAACAACCGCATGAATTGCAGTCTGCCATTTCAGACAAAGCCGCAAACAAATATGAGCAAACAAAGGTCAAGAATCTATTGATACTGTTTCAGGGGCTGGTTTGCGGCTTCCTTTGAAGCAATGGCGGGGCTTTATGTGAGTGGATTTAATATTTCAGCCTCTTATCTTGCTGTGGTAACACTGAACTGCAGAAGTTAGAACAATGAAACCATACTGATTAAATCACAACCTATTGGCATTCTAGAACATACCAAAAAAAAAAAAAAA
>VZRF01002164.1:1886440-1898678 GCA_013396875.1 Vireo altiloquus
ATCCCCGCCCCGTCCGCAGCCGGGGCTGCCCGGGCTCGCTCCCCTCGCCCGCCGCCGCCGCCCGGGGCGGAGGAGCTGCCCGCCACCCACGGCCACCCACGGCCTCCCGCGGGGCGCCGCGGCGGGCTCCGGGATGGCGCACAAGAGCGGGAGCTCCCCTCGNTGCGTGGGAAGGAGGAGGGCAAGGAGCAGGAGCCCCAGGCCGAGCCGCGCAGCCAGCGCCGTCCCCATGCCCATCTGATGCTGTCCCGCCGCGATCCTGGTGCTGGTCCTGCCTCTGCGGCTGCGGGCGAGAGGGATGCGGCGCTCCGCCGCGCCCGGCCCTTTTATAGCGACGCGGGCTCCCGTGACGCCCCGCCGCCGCCTTCCCCCTCCTCCGCCCCACACCTCTGCTCCCGCCCTCCGTGCCCGCCGCGGCCCCGCAAGTCGCTGCCGCCCCCTGGTCCCGCTCCGCTCCTCCGGCCCGGCTCCGGTCCCGCCCGGCCCTCTCCGACAGACCCGGGAGCTCTGCTTGCCCCCTTTGGTGCTCACAGGCGCTGGCCCCTCTCTAGTGCCGGCGTCGTGTTCCGATATGGAGGGACTGGCACAGGGCTGTGGCGCTTAAGATGCAGTTACTCCAGAGAAGCGCTTGTGTTTATAAAAACACCGGGCTTTTTCCATTTCAAAAAAAATTTTAATCATGAGTGAGAGAAGGAAAGGTAAAGGCGGCTGTAAATATCTCTAAACGGTGGGAGCAGTGTATGAAAAGCTGAGGAATTAAGATCCCATCTTGTTCTGAGATGCCTCACCTCTGTGCTCAGGCTTCAGACCACAGGTTGCAATTTCAAGCACTCCTTGGATCTAAATATTTTATTATTACCATTATTCTTTAAAGAAACCTGTGTAACAAGTGGAACACAAAGTTCTTGGAGCTGTAGCCTCTGTGTAGGTGAGGTTCTACCTTCTGGCACAATAAATGCTGTACTTACATTGTACTGCCTAAAGATTGATTTGGTGAGGCCCTGGCACAATCTTTCAGATGTCTCAGTGTATGGTCAACTGAAAAAAAATAGTCTGTGCCCACATCATAAACTACAAAAAAGACACACAAATGTGCCAATTCTATTGTCACAAAGCAGTTATTTCTATTTAAAAGAAGAGCAAGATTTTCTGTTGGCTCAGACAAATCAACAGGTTTCAAAATTGGATAGGTTTGTGTTTATCTCAGAACAAAGAGTGAGGAGATACCCAAGTCCAGCACAACATAACTCACTCAGGGGCTGGACTGCTTTCGAAGAGTTTCCAAAGACTTTGCTAAAACTCAGCCCAAAGGCACAGGAAACATGGAGAGATGCACTACAGAACCAGGTGCTGGGACTTGAGTTGGACAAGAATATATCCTTATAAACCAAGTCTTAAATTAATTCCTTCAGAGTGCCCAAGAAAGCTATAGTTATTTTATTTTTCCCGAAATAAAGGCATTTTGTAAGGTGTACCACCCAAGATATCAATCCTTGTTCTATACCAGAAGGAAAGAGCTTTTGACAGCTACGCTGAGTCTGAAGCACTTTTGAAGCAACACTTCCCTCATTCTGATCATACTCATAGTCCAGTTCTTAACTACAAGAGACATAATCTATCAAAAGAGTAACTATTAATAGAGTCATCAAATTCATCATCTTACATCTCTGAACATTCACTGGTTGTCTGCTGAAAGCTGGATGCCAGAAGATGGGTTTTCATGATTATGGAGATACAAGGAGAGAAAAAAGAGAACTGTGGTAGACTTAAAATGACAGAGGAGTGAAAAAGCTGAAAACATTTCTAGCACTACTTTCCCTTGCAAACAGTTCGTTTTGGTTGTCATAGCTAAATGACTCACGGGAGGGAAGGTCACCTTTTCATTCAGTAGATAAGCCTAACACTACAGAAAAGTGAAATTCCCTGTAAGAGAAGTCACGTGAATCACAGCAGTAAAGTCAGGGCTCACATGATTCTGACACCAGATTCCCTGGAGGAAATGAAACATGTAGGGAATCCAGTTAGGGCTCCACAATAGGCAAAGCAAAGAATATTCTAGTGTAAAGCTGACAGAGATCGTTTCCATTATTATCTCTTCTATCTTGTTTGGGAGAAAAGGAAGTGATACAGCTGTTGCATGATCCCGTAGGGATCATAACTGGCTGTTCCAGGTTGAAGCAGCAGCTGAGACACTTAAATGTCAACACCAGGACAGATGAGAATGAGAGAATAATAAGTCAGATGGCCTTTCCCATTCTCTCTAACTGTGCATCTTGCCTAAGGTCTTGAACTGTAACTGTAAAAAAAGAGGATGATGCACAGTTCTTGTAAGATGACATGAACCAATACAGCATGAAGCAACTGACTATTATTATTATTATTATTATTATTCAGTGTATTGCACTTCTGGTGTTTTAACAAGTTTCAGTGAAAATGGGGGTATCATTCTTTTTGCTAAAATATTGTAAAGTCTGTTCCTCTATTTAAAAACAAAGAAAAATGCAGAGGTTTAAAAACACTTGGCAGAAATTATAAATTACTGAGACTATGAAACTACAGAAAGTTTATATTCTGAGGCCAAAAACATGCTTTTCTGAAATATTCCTGAAATACTAATACAAATAAGGAAATGTACTGTCAGCAAGGGAGAAATGCTAAAAATATTTTAAGTCCAAGATTTTCTTAGAAACTTTTGTCATTGGAAATTATAATGCCTACACTCCATTAGATTTGTGCAACCAAATTTCCCCATTCAGGAAAGCTGCAATATTCTTGATTCCTCCTGAATACATAAATCACCTGCATTCCTAATTCCAAAATCTTTGTTTTTTCTCAGCTGAAGCCTATTATGAAGTCTGCAAAAGATAAATCCGAGCAAAAGTTTAGAATTCAACATACGGATTGTTCGACAAGGCAAGAAGGAATGCTGTGAACTGAGAACAGTACAAAGTGAAGTACTGCTATCTGGTGGCCAAAAGGAACTTCAGATATTTTTCTTTCAGAAAAGACAATACATTCCCTCAATCAAACACCCTTGATACCAGTGCGCTCTTAGAGCTCTCATCATGCTGAGATACAGGGTCAAATATTGTTAAATCCCCATTGTTCTGCTTCCTTTAGCTTTTTCCATAGGTCAGATTAGTATTCAGGACCTCTCCCAGTTAAATACATAATGTTTGATAAGAAGGTTAGCAAAGAGAAGGGAGAAAATTACCTTGATCTTTTGAGTTAAATGTAAGTCCATACATATGTTCCATTGGTGAGTCTTAAGTTGATTAAACTTTGCAATAGGCATAGCTTTCAGTTCAGGGAGCAGAAGCAAAACTTGTGCTGCTTTGCATAATGCATTGGAAAACAAGATCAGCTAAAACAACTGGCAGAAAAAACCCAACAGTTGTCTATAAAAGGAGGCAGAGAAGAAGTCTACACGATATATAAGTAATTTATTCAAATACATTACATTTAAATAAAAAGCTTTAGCAAAATAAGTGTAGTCAGAGCATTAAGTGGAATTAATGAGAAATAATTTTGACTTATCCATTAATTTACTTTTATCTTTTAGATGTTAATCTTGATCCATCTAAAATATTTTAGGAGCATCAATTGCCAGTGAGAATCAGTGGATCATGTGCTCCCCAATCAGCTCTTCACTCTCCTTGGTTGTGCACAGACAAGCACTTACTACTCATATGTTAGAACTCGTGGCTCCTCTCAGTGTCTTCACCCATTTCAAGCTCAGGCTACTGCAGCTCTCAGTACTCATCTGAGTCATATTATGAGTTATTTTAGTTAATACCCACCTGTGAACTTGTTGTGTATTTATATATTAGAACCTGTTGTTTTTTTCAAAAGACAGATTTGGAGAAATCCATTTTTGCAGTGTTCATCAACTAGCCCACATATGCTGATCTAAGCTGACATCATTTGGTGATATGTTTCCTTGATATCCATTTTTAGCATATGGTTTTGCCTTGAGAAACTCACATGTCAACATTTCTTAATATTTCCTAATATTTCCTAACATTTCGTTAGTTAGGTTGGCCCTTCTCTTGCTGCTTCTTCAGTGGAAAGGACCTGTCTTGCAGCAGCTCCAGCCATATAATCAAAATTTGCCAGATATTTTGAAGCACCTTTCTTACATTTGCATATTCACTGTCATTGCAGAACAAGACTCAAATACTGATGGGACTGGTTGAAACTGCTTTTAGACAACTGGACAAAGCTGTTTGGCATATGCCTTGGGTAAGAACTTGGAAAATATACTGATGATTGTATTTCCTCTTCCAGTGGAGAGTTTATATTAAATTTATATTAGTAAAGCTTTTAATGGAAGGCATGATTGGTGGTACTGTAAATCTCCATTTATTGGTAATAAACGTTGATCAGATTCAACCACACATGGCATTTCCCTTCAGACAGCACCTTGCTGCCATTATGCAGAGCCAGGATTCCAGCAGTGGCACTGTTTCCCTTCTGTGTTGATCCAAGACAAAGGTATTGGGCTGGTTAGTGGTATTGTTATGGACGTAAGTAAAGCTGTGATTTCCAGACCTGGAATCATAAGCCTGATGAAGTTTGAGCAGAAGGCAAATTGTGATTCCAGAAACAATCTCAAGAAGAAATGTGTAAGGGTTGCTGCTTTAATGCCTGTGGATCTTTTGACTTCAAGGGATGATGTCAGCCTACACAATTAGGTGTGGCTTCAGATCTGCTTGAAAGCACACCTTTCTCCCTAAGTCAAACAAACTCTTAGGTGACAGCAATACAAACAAATTAAATGGTAGCAGAGCCTGTTCTTTGGCCTTCAGGCCAACTGACATGTCTAAGCCTGTCCACCCTAGTAAACTCTCCCAGTCTCCAGAAAATGGAGGCTAAGTCTAAACTGTCTATTGGTAGGTAGTTGTCCCTGGCCTGGGCCAACTCCTGAGTCACGCTCAGGAATTGTTGGGGATCATGCTACTTGGAATAGGACAAAACCAAGACAGAGATTTCCTTCACTCATGAGGCATAATGTCAGATAACAGGTCTGCAGACATGAAGAAGTAAGAATGATCAAAGGTCATTTATTCCATCTTCTGATTTGAGGGAAGTTTAAACCTTATACTCGGAAAAAATTCAGTGAAGGGTATTCCACAGCCCAAAGGCCTCCTGTTTGTTTGCCAAACTATCTTTGCAGAATATCTCTTAACACAAAGTCCTCTTTGCTGCAAGTTTGCATTGCATTGCAATGATTTATTGCGTTGTCTAGTAAAGTGCATGGATAATAACGATGACCAGATTTGTAACCAAGTGTTTACTGGTTGAAAACATATCAGACACTTTGCACTGAAAGAAGGAAGGGTGGCATGACAGCAGCCATCTACATCTAAGTGAGTCTCCCTGGAAACCCTTGATAGATGATGAAGGGAAACAAGTACTTCTATGATGTAATTAATCTCATTTCAACACAGACATCTGAAACAGACTAATCACTTCCTGGAGATGCTGACATCTCTTCACTGACTACCAAAAGAGCGTAGATGATTTACTCTGATACTTGCCACTATATTTTCCTGTAGTCTGAGGAACAGATTCAGTTCCTTCAACCTTTCTTCGCAGGATTTTTATGCTTTTTTTAGTCACTTTCCTTTGTACTCTCTCAAATCTGTCTTAATTAGATCATGTGTTTCGAAGTAGCACACTCTACTCAAGTTGAGACTTCAGCATTCAACAACTCCATTGATGCAGCTTAGAAAGAATAATTTTCCCCAGCTTTTTTGTTTTGCTTGTGGTGTGATGCAGTTTTGAGATTATCTCACTCCAGTTCTTGAGCAATAGTGCAATGTTAGCACTTTTCCCATCTCCCTGAATTTTCCTTCTATGATAAGACTTATTAGTAATTGCAATTATTGCAGCCAATTTCTTCTTACCATTATCTTGAGCACTAGTTCTGCAAGGCTGTGAATTCTTCCACTGGATTTGATATTCTGCATTACCTCTCTTACCTGGGGATAAAAAGTTAGTTATCCTCATACTATACTGCTACTTCACTGCACTTCTTTCCAAACAAATAAAAAAATTTATACTGAAAATCTTTGTATCTGTAATAGTCATTTTAATCATCATCATTAGTTTATGAATGCTGGGATTTCTTCTATCCTTGACACTTTATAAGACCTATGTTTTCAGCCCTGCATATGAAGCATTTTTTTCTGATAGCAGTGGAAGTCTTTATCTTCTTTGGAGAAATGTTGAACATCTGCACCTAGCAATTTGAATCTTGTATTCTTCTGCTTCCATACTGTTTCCTTGCTTTTGTGGTTTGGTTTTTTATTATCATTGTTTATTTACTGCCTTCTCTTTGCCACTTAACAGGGCTGATTTTTACCCACAGTTCTCAAGAAGAAAGTCTGTATGAAAAGAGAGCTCTCTTACAGAATACCCAGGTTCAGAATTTATTCCTAGTCATGCTAGACTGCTGCATGGCATCCTGAAGGGCTTATTCTTTTGTAACCTTTTCTGGGTAATTTCTAGTTCGAGTAGAGGACAGGCAGAGATGACAAAGTAATGAGAATGAACCATGGAGAAATCTGATAAACAGGAAGATCTAAATTTGGATGAGAAGACAGTTATAAGCCAAAATAAGAACAAATAGGATTAAAATGTGTGGAAGTAGATACGCTCTTCTTTCCATTTCATAATAGAAAAAGGGACTAGTCTAGGATTTGAAAAGATGAACTGCTGAAAGGAAACATGTATCATGTATCACTAGAAGTGTTAAGACTTCATGTATCTTTTAAATGGTGTATACTTTATCACAGGGTATCATTATGCAAGGTGCAGAGAAGGAGTGGTCACACAGTGATGAGAACACCCAGAGTTTAAATAACTAGTGTTGCAGGGACACACTTCATTGGGAGATAAGCCATCCCAGATCTTCCTACTATGTGATGTACACATCTTTTATACCTCTGGAGCTGGACATTGTAAAAGGGCGGGACAGCCTTGACACCAAGTAATATTATTCTGACATTCTATCCCTCCTAATTGCACCTTTAATGATATTATTTCTTTATGTATGTGTGTGTGTCTCAAAGGTGCATTAAAACAGATAAATTTTTCTGTTTATAAATGCTAATCAAGAAAACTTGGTCCCTTAGTCACAATGGAGGCTGAAGTATTTCGCACAGCCTTTTTTCTGCTTTTAAAAGCAAACCTGACACAAAACATTGTTGATTTGGTTTTGTTTGGGGCTTTTTGTTTGCTTGTTCTAAGGAAACTTTAATTATACACAGATAGAGGAACAATTGAAATTTCCCCACTGGAAAATAATAATGCTAAACTTGCATGTGTATATCTTGAATTAGTTAGTATCAATTAGAAGAGAACATTATTTTCTAATAAGACATTAATCTGAGAAGAATACAGAGCAAATACAGAAGTAAACAAATAATTCAAACTACTTAACATTTGCTCATGGACTATGTTGTTTTATGGCTAATAAATAAGGTTCAAATAATGAATGCTTAATTGACTGGTTTTGCTTTTTATTGCATTTGCCACCCACTTTTAGTGGTAGCCAGATAAATCCTAGAGCAGAAAACAGCCCCAGCAGGACTTGAACACGTTCACTACAGAATGAATGAAAGTCTCAAAGCCTTTCTTATGGAACAGCACAATAACTTTTCCAACAAAACAATTACTCTTTTTTAGACAATTAGCAAACTAGAAAGTGAGGGGGAAACAACCAAACAAATCTCGTTGCAAATCTCTTACCAGACTGGGAAATTAAAGAATTAGCAGTGAAACTGCAGAGCTTTTAATCTTGGTGTAGCTGGATTAAATACCAGAGTGTCTGAAGGAAATTAGTCACTGTTTTCCTGCCATTTGCTTACACTGATGTAACACCAGTTTTCACTGGCAAGGCAGCACTGTATTTCTGGTTTAGGTGGTTCAAGGTGCTCTGACTGATGGAGTGGCCTCCATCACTTCTTCAGTGCTGGTCAGAACAATCTGCACTGCCCACCTCCATCTTCTTTCTTATTATGGCTCAATGTGGCCTCCTACTTTAAAGGAAGACAAAAGCCAAATTAGTTGGGTAGTGAAAAGGATGGGGGGAAAAAGAGAGAATGCTACATTAACAAGTGGCTACATCTCCATCACTTAAAGAAATACAATACAATACCTGAAACTCATACCCCTTCCCTTACTCCTCTAATTACCCATCTTTAATGTCTAAAACGGGTTTTCAAGGAATAAGTAAACTGCAAGTAAAGGTGCTTTGTGAAACCTTGCTCACTTCTGGAGACGGGTTCACTGTGCAGGACGCCAATGTGACTGCAGGAACAAATGGACAGAAGCTCATAATGTAGTTGTTATCACAAGGGATGAAATGGCAACACAAAGAGTTGGTTAAGTAGAGAGAAACAGCCGAGTTTCAGCACACTGAGATAGGAGCTGGATACATTAAAAGTATCCAAAAGAGAATAAACACAATGTTTTATAGTAAAAGATGTCACAGTAGATTATATGAGTGAATGTGTGAGAAAGGGAAGTTTAGAGCAGCGTGCCAACTGAAAAGGCAGCACTGGAAGGGCTAGAAAGGAAATTTGTGCTGCATGCATTATTTTTCAGAGAGGGGCTTTAGAAAATGAGATGATAGGATTATTTGGTCACAGGTGAGATGCAAGTAACCAGCTAGAGGAGCTGTCCCTAGGCTATGGACTAAGAAGACTAAAAAGAACATGTGAGCAGTTACAATAGGTGTGACACTGGAAAGAGGTGAATTAGCAGTCAGGAAGCTCATTATTCAAATGAATATGGACAAACTTAATGAAAGATGCTCATATGGGGACACTGTGTTCAGCTAGGCAGCATAAATATGCATAGAACACTGTCCAGTCATCTTCTCACCTTGAAATAAGCAGTGTAACTTAAAAAGCGTGCGGTGTCAACAATGCAATGCTGAAGCTAAATCTGCGGAGACAAGTAATCTGGTGAGATGTGCATTGCAGGATGTTAGTCAGAGCTGCTCACAGTGCTCAAATGGCAGCATGGGGCTCTTTATTTTGAGATGCAATGAGTGTCAGCAGATCCAGTGCTGTCACTTGGCTGACCTTGCAGGAAAACAAAGGTAACAAAAAACCCTAGGCAGTGGGGAGGGAATTCCCAGTTACCGATTCTAACATACAGGTCAAAAACTACTGAGAATTTTCTCTCTGAGCTACCAAACCTAAAAGACTAATCTCCTTGTGAGTGAATGGCATAGAGAGTATATTGAAATACACAAAATGAAAATCAAACAAGAGAGGAATTACCCTTCTTAGGGAGGAGATGACTCCACTTAAAAGAAAAAAAAATTAAGCAATTCTAAGAGAATAGCCATGGGAAGAACACACATTGACCAGACTGATTAAAAAAAAAAAAAAAAAAAATTAGACCACCACGAATCTGCCAGAAATGAATGATCACTGTTTCTTACCAAAGCTGAAACTTTTGACTATATGTTGCTGAGGTGTCACATTAAAAAAAAAAAAAAAATTCAAATCATCTGAAAGCAACTTAAAGAACATCCTGCTCAGAGATAGGTATGACTGATCTGTGCTTGAGCAAAGCCTCTTGAGAAGGAAGCCTGAGCCCGTGGCTTTGAGAAGAGCTTTTCGCTGCCACCTAATGGTAAACTGGGAGAAGAGAAAAATTACACTGAGGTCTTCTCTCCCTCGGAACGTTTTGATTATAATCACAGTTCTGTATAATTAAAGCAGGATTAATAATTCTTAACTTCATTTTTGCTTTGTTTATTTCATTAAAAAATGCACATACTGGTCCAGGTTGGGAGCTCCCAAGCACTCACCTATCTGTAGTACAAATCTTGTACAAGGGCTTTCATGGCCCTTTCACCCTGTGACATGGAGGGACAACAAGAAGACCTGGGAGACATTGAAGTTCCTCTACAGTCCAGGGCTGAATGAATCCTGAGGGGGAAAAAAATGGTAAAAAAAACATTAGCTCACCAGAAAACCTTGGTAAGCAGCTGCCTTCATGACTGAGACGTAATAATAACATGATGTACCTTCCAACTAGTACAACTGGAACAGTTGCCCACATAGCTGGACTAGGAAATTAAGCAAGTGTGACAGAGGTGATGTCCCTGTTTGGAGTTGCAAAATGATGAGATAAATCAGATCCCTGACGCCTGTTCATGACAACCGAGTCACACTTCCTCTGCTTCTGATTAATTTCTGCTTCTGCGAGATGCTACTATATCATCATATTTTAAAATATAAAAGATGGGATGATTTGAGGCACACTCTTTACCTTGCCTTTCAAGATGAAAGTGTAATAAGGATGTATAATGCCTGACTAACATAGAAAAGCACTAACACTTATATTTTTGTTTACCTTCAGTAAGTTAACTTCACTCTTAGCAATGTTAGACCATGACTTTAATCCTACATGAGACAAATCAAATTCCAAAATATTTGAAGAGAATAGAGTGTATGGAAAGATAGGCTTGGGGTGGCTTTTGTTGGGTTTTGGCTGTGTGGCTTTTTCCTCCTTAGATAAGGTAGCATTTCTGCTCAGGGAATCCACTCTGCTCTTGACATTCTTTTCTGTTCTGACTCACTGTGTGCCACTATGAATGCAAGAAAGTTACTCTTACTGACCTTTTTTCCCCCCTCAGTAAGTATGTATGTATATTTTACAATATATTGGGGGAACATGCTAAAAAGTTAGAGGCTATATTCTCAACTGAATTTTGTCAGAAACTCACAGAATCTCAGTGGAACATTCAAAATACATAAAGACACATGGATGTGCAGAGACTTCTCCTCAGTGAAGTTTCTAAAGAGGGGAAACAGCTTCATCCATGAACTGCTCCTTTACCAAATATCCCTGACATAAAAACCTCCCATTCAAACATCTTATGACAAACTTTATACACATGTAAAATTAGGCAATCACTTATAATGCCTGTGTTAATTGCACAGCTGCTGTGCAGCAGTAGCTCCACAGTCATATCACTTTTCAGATTTGCCAGTAATTTTCCAAGGGATGATTGGTCTGTCAGGTGAGGTGACAGGCATTTTAAAGCAGAACTGTAAAGCTGAGGAGCTTTTCTGTCTGCCAAAATTATCCCAAACCTTGTGCAGCCACATACATCAGGGCAAGATGATACCAACCTGGCTGCATTCTGTGCCTGGTTTGTATGGATGCAGAGAATTCCCCAAATGCTGAGAAATTGGAGCATTCAGAAGCACCAAGAGAGGTGAGATTGGTGCACAGCATAGAGAAATCAGGAGAAGGCAGAAGAAGGGATGGACCTCTCCTAGTTTCTGAGGTCCAAAGAGAAGGAATTGTGAATTACCACCGGTAATGGAGATGCAGACTAAACGAGGGAGATGTCATGTGAAGGACAGTAAAGATAAGGGGAAATCTAGGCCACAAAAGGGTTTGGATTAGGTTGTCATGGTGGCCAAGCCCTTCAAATCAGTCTGTGGTTGGGAAATTTTAGTATCTGCAGAAGTGATTTCCCCAGTGAGAGATTTTTATGGTTTTCTGGTTTGGGCATGTGGGCAGAGCATGAGGGGCTGAAAAAACAGAAAATACTTCCCTAGAAAGCCGGGGAAATTATAAGGGGAAACAGCTCCAGTATATCTTGGCGGGACAGGAGACCATCGGCGGCTGGACCAGACTTCCAGCAGAGGACAGGGCAGAGGTTGGCCCCAGGGCTCCTCGAGGTTTGCTGAGGAGGGATCGGCAGGATATCCGCTTCAGCCTGCTGCCCTCCTGCCTCTCTCCCAGCTCCCTCCAGCCTCTGCTCCCAAACGGGCGGGCACAGTACGCAGAAGGAGAGAGTCAGCCCCCAGTATCTAGAGGGAGGATGCCAAGAGGATGCAAGGCTCTTCTCAGTGGTGCCAGCCATTAGGAGGCAACAGACAGAAAATTATGCACAGGAAGTGTCACCTGAACACGAGGGAGAACTTCTGCTTTACGGCTCGGGTAACCGAGCACTGAAACCAGCTGCCCAGACAGGCTGTGGAGTCTCCTTCATTGGAGATACTCAACAAGTTCCGGGACACAGTCCTGTGCCACGTGCTCTGGGATCACCCTGCTTGAGCAGGGAGGTTGGGCCAGATGACACACTGTGGTGCCTTCCAACCTGACCGCTCCCGTGACTCGTGAGAGGCACCTCTGCTCCCAAGCAGGCGGGCACGGGGCGGAGAAGCGAGCGGCCCCGGCGCCGCCCGCCCTGCCC
>VZRF01002164.1:1898813-1926979 GCA_013396875.1 Vireo altiloquus
AGCGCCCCGGCCGCGGGTCAGGGGCCGGGCCGGGCCGGGCCGGGCCGGGGGGTGCCGGGCGAGGCTCTGCCCGCCCGGGGGTTCCAACGAGGCGGAGAGGGCGCTCTTGGTGTGCGGGCGGGCCCATGGCCCTCCGGGCCCGCTTGTACCCGCTGGCCAACGCGGAACAAAGTAAGGTCGAGCGCTAAAAAGAAGCGATAATAGCTGTTTGCACGTCCAAATGTCTGTTGGAATTTGCCCCCGAACTGAGGAGGCCTGTGTCTTCTGCGAGCACTGCAGTGTCCTACAATTCAAACTATATGTCATATATTTTAAGTTCACATATTTAGGTACAAGACAAAAGCCAAGGGAGGTGTGGTTATTTTTATTTGGCCAGTAATTGCCCTCATTGATGAGGGCTTTTTCTCTCAACCACAAATACCCCCTCATTTCAGATTTTGGCAGAGGTCACTTGGGTGCGAACCGAACTCTAATCTCATAAGGACACACGTGTTTCCGTGGATATAAGATCACAGTAGAAGCCAGCGCAGCACCTAGCTAGTAGGGACTGTAGATCAGTTTCTGAGAGCGTTGAAAGCCATATGTGGTGTTTGGGGCTGTTGCCACCCACTGGTCCCGGGTTAGAGAGAGGAGCAGCACCGCGGAGCTTGCACATGAGCCTGCTGTTGCCCGTGTCGCTGCTGTTGCGGTGCTCAGAGCCGTGTTATTTCTGCCGAGCACTACCACCGTGCCAGTTCCCATTTGGAGAAACAGGGGGGGACGCTGTACAGCGTTTTGCAATGCAGGAGTGTTGTGATCCAAGCAGAAACTGAAGTTAAGCAGCTTTCGGCTTTTCTGGATTTGCTTGCTTGCAGAGTTCAGCAACTTGCCTGTATTGACAATGACTCATGATAAATACAGATATCCCCCTGCTTTTTATGACACAGATAGCATCGTTTCTGTGTATTTTTTGAATTGTATTTCAGATACAGGGAGGAAAGTGCCACAAATGTGTTTAGACAGTTAATATTGAACACCAGAGAAGGAATTATAAATGGAGTATTCTGCTGGGCTTTTCTGTGTTTGTTTCTTATCTGGTGTCTTAGCTCTTTGTCGTGGTGGTCAGTGTATGAGAAAGGCAGATCATAAAGCCACCTAAAGCCTTGTGCTTTCAGGTGATGCACTGCTGTATGGGGAACTGGATAATCATATTTTTGTAGTAACTCTTATGCCATATGTGGGGAAATCCTTCCAATCCGTCAAAGCAGTTGCTCATTTTTACATACGAATGTTTATTTTAGGGTATGCTATGACTGGCTTCAGACTCCCCATCACCACTTTCAGAAAACTAAATGTCTGGTTCGGACTGTGGGAGAAATTTCCCTCAAATAAACTGTATCCCACTTGGAGGAGAAGCATATTCTGTAGCTGTCAAGCAAGCACAGTAAATTACAGAAGATGTTTCAGTTTTTCCCCAGTCAAGCTCAGTGCACTAAGACTCTCTCCAGAGAACATCTCAGTACTTTCTCTGCGAAACAAAAGCAGCAAAAGCTCTAAAAGGAGCAGACAAAGCGTTCAAGAAGAGGAGGAAGAAGAGGATGAAGATGAAAGTAATTTGGAAGATGAATTTGAAAATGACCCCAACATAGTAAAAGATTACAAGGATCTTGAAAAAGTAGTGCAGTCTCTTCGATATGATGTGATTTTGAAAGCTGGTCTAGACATGGCAAGAAAGTAAGTACAGAAGAAACAACTTGCTAATGAGAAAGATGTCATGCACCTAAAATTCGACTTTTGATAACCTCATTGCTGGAATAACTCAGTAATTGGGGGGGGTGGGGGAGGGTTATGTAGTTCTTTTGACTCTCTAAAAGTGTGTTTTGGATGTGTGGATATTCCTGTTTATTTCACCCTACTTCCCTTAAAACAGCATGATTTTACTTCTCCCTGTCTGCAGTATTTCTAAGATTGCTAAGGAGGCCTTTTGTATCACTTTATTTAAAATGAAGAAAATGCAAAATATTGTATTGAGTAATACAAAAATATCTGAGTTGAGATTGAGGGAGTAAAATAATGCACAATTTAATGAATGGAGAAATGGGGCATGATGAGTATAAGCTTCAAGTACCAGATCCACTAGGTAAATGTGCAGTCTATAAATGTATCACAATATTTGATCTATGCAACCTGCAGAAGTCTGATATCACAATGTTGTTAGAACAGAATATTAGTATAACTTGACCACTTACAAATTATTAAACTGTCTGGTGCAGGAAATAGGACATTATTCATTCAATACTCAGGAGACAGATCTCTAGAGACAGCTTTTCTGGCACAGAGCAACTATTGGCTATTATTTCATTTAATATCTGTGAAAGACCTTTTCCTTACTTGCAGTTCAAGTCTGTCCTGTCCTTAAGTGAAGGTGTCCTTTACACACAAATTAGAGTTGTGGAAATGTGCCTTGCCCATGAACGGTGGTGTTGTGTTTCTGCAAAGCAACAATTGCATTTGGTTTGCTGCACATTGTAACTGCAATGAAACCTTATTTTTCTTCAGTAAAGTAGAAGATGCATTCTACAATAATGAACTCAGGCTGAATGGAGAAAAACTATGGAAGAAAAGTAGAACTGTAAGACTTTTTAATTTTTTTTTTTAATAGAGTAAAAGAAAATAGCTAAGGCATGATCTCTCTCTAGATCACTCTGCCAAGTTGAATGCATGGCACTGCTACCACCAGTCCTGGGGGGGAATGGTGTGACTATGATTCCCTGGGTAAAACGTATTCCCTAAGGCAGACAGGAAACTTGTGTTGTTGGAGAGAGTCAAATGTAAGTCTGAAAGTCAGGAGAAGGCAGCAAGGACAGAACAGTTTAGGTTGCAGAAGGAAGTAATGATATGTATGCAAGGTTGATGGAGTAGGAATGATTAAATCTGAGATATTGGTGGAGCAGGCACATGATTAAAGAAAAGGAGAGTTTGATGATAGAAAAGGATTGAAACAAGGGTAGCTGAGGGAAGGTTGCTGTACTGTAATACTGCACACAGGACCACAGTTAGGAGAGAGGCAGGAGGGTCACCAGACATGTACTTCTACCAACCCTTTCTTTATGTGAGGGTAATCTCGGTGGTGGCTACTGTCATCAAAGGGCAATATGATGAGAAGTTTTGATTCCTGATCCCACAGAGTTAAGGTTGGTTTATGAGAGGCGTACTGTGTCTGTGACCTTTGAGAGGAGCACAGGCAGTTGCTGAGCACTCTTTTCTTTGCAACACTTTAAACTGTTTTAAAGAACTTTGCATTTTGCTGTTTTGTGTCTGTGTTGATAGGAAAAGATTGGTGGGAAGCACACTTCAGGAAAAAAAGATACATGAAACCTTTTTCGCAGAGTTAGGTGTTACTTGTATAACACGGAGGGTGAAGGTCTTGGCAGGGAAGGTTATGAGACATGTAATTGCGTATTGCCACGGCTTTCCTAGAAGTTCATAGCTGGAGGATCCAAATTAGGTCTGGTATTGGCTGCCTTCCCCCTCTCCTGTGAGATAAGAATATTAAGTGGAAAGAAAGGAAGATCGCAGGGACTTGTTTTCCCCAGGGAATGTTTATAAATGCTCATCTTCTCTTTCTGTTTCCAGGTGAAACTTGGTGACACACTGGATCTCATAATAGGTGAAGATAAAGAAACAGGAACTGCTGTAGTTATGCGGGTAGTCTTAAAAAAATTATCTGACAAAACTGAAAGTGAAAAATACAAAGTCATTTTGAGGCGTTGGAAAAACTTGAAGGTGCCCAAACAGGATGTACTTAAATAACAAGGGGTTGCATGTGGTAGTGTACAATTTTTGCAGAAAAACATATTATTTTGTTAAATATGAATTTTGGTTAAACAAAATTACAGTACCCTTTTTTAAGGGCTTGTGTTAGAATGTTATCTCCCTCTGCTGCGTACATCAATAATCATGCAATAAAGCCTGTCACTTTTTGCTGTTAGCTTTGTTTTGTGGTACTGTAGGTTAAAAGATCCAACACTTATATTTCCAGGAAGTTTCTTATAAATAATGAACCAATAAAGACTGATTTGATCACTACTTAATTGCTATCTAATTTTGTTAATCAGAAAGGTTACATTAAAGCTGACATCACGACATGCAGAACGGCTCTTGTTATCACTATATTCATAGAAATAGTTAGGGCTAAAGCCCTTAATTATGTAAAATTGCTTCCTTTTTCATTATTTAATCCTAATTAAAGGTTAACAGTACCAACTCCATGCTTACATACGCTGCTGCTATACCAAGAATACAGCAGGATACTGATTGCAGTGGCATATTCCTAAGCAGGAAACTCCATGGTGACAGAGAATCATAAAATCGGAATAGTTTATGTTGGAAAAGACAAGATCATTGAGTCCAACCATTAACCCAGCACTGCCAAGGCCATCATAAAATTGTGTCTATAAGTGCCACATCTACATGTTATTTAAATACCTCCAGGGATGGTGACTCCACCACATCTCTGGGCAGTTTATTCCAATGCTTGATAACCCTTTCAGTGAAGAAATCCTTCCTAATGTCCAATCTAAAAATCGCCTGGTGCAACGTGAGGCTATTTACTCTTGTCAATCACTTTTTTGGGAGAAGAGACCATCCCCCACCTTCCTGAAACTTCCTTTCTGAGCCTCTTTTGCCAGGCTAAACAACCCCACCTCCCTCCATTGCCTCTCAGGAGACGTGCTCCAGACCCTCCAGCAGCTCCACTGCCCTCCAGCCTTCAATGTCTTTTGTCCACTGTCTCCAGCCTTCTGGAGGGGTCCAGAAGTGGATATAGCACTCGAGGTGTGGCCTCACCAGTGCTGAATACTGAGGGACAATCACTGCCCTGGTCCTGCTGGCCACACTATTGCTGATACAGCCCAGGATGTCATTGTCCTTCTTGGCCCCCTGGGCACAGCTGGCTCATGTTCAGCCCCTGCTGACCAGCCCCCCCAGGTCCTTTTCCACTGGGCAGCTTTCCAGCCACTCTGCCCCAGCCTGTGGTGCTGCCTGGGGTTGTTGTGACCCAAGGGCAGGACCCTGCACTTGGCCTTGTTTAACCTCATACAATTGGCCTCAGCCCACTGATCCAGCCTGGCCAGACCCCTCTGCAGAGCCATCCTACCCTCCAGTAGATCAATACTACCACCCAACTTGATGTCGTTTATAAAGCAGTGAGGAAGCACTTGATCCCCTTGTCCAGATCACTGATAATGATACTGAACAGGACTGGCCCCAGTACCCTGGGGAACCCCACTGGTGACCAGTCACCAGCTGGATGTAACTCCATTCTCCATTGTTCTCTGGACCCGGCCATCCAAATGGTTTTTCCCAGTGTACCTGTCCAAGCCATGAGCAGCCAGTTTCTTGAGGAGAATGCTGTGGGAAATAGTGTCAAAAGCTTTACTAAAGTCCAAGCAGACAACATCCACAGCCTTTCCCTCATCCAGTAAGGAGGTTGCTTTATCATAGATGGAGATCAGGTTGGTCAAGCAGGACCTTCCTTTCACAAACCTGTGTTGGCTGGGCCCAATTCCCTGGTTCTGCTGTGCATGCCATACCATGCACTCAAGATTATCTGCTCCATGACCTTTCCCAGCACTGAGCTTAGGCTGACAGGTCTGGAGTTTTCAAGATCCTCCTTCCAACCCTTCTTGTCAATGGGCATCACACTGGCTGACCTCCAGTGACCTGGGGTGTCCGTGATGAGGCAGGACTGTGGGTAAATGATAAGAAGTGGCTCAGTGAGCTCTTCCACCACCTCCCTGAGTACAATTGGGTGGATCCTGTTCAGCACCATAGACTTGAGTGTATCTAAACGGTAGAGCACATCACTGACCATTTCCCCTTGGCTTATGGGGGCTACAATATTCTCCCTGTTGGCCAACTCAATGGCCTGAGTACCTGCAGAACAACTGTTCTTACTATTAAAGACTGAGGCAAAGAAGGCATTAAGTACCTCAGACTTCTTTGTCACTCTGTTTCTCCCCACACCCATCCAATAAATGATGCAGCTTCTTCTTAGCCAACCTTTTGTTGCTAATGTACTTATAGAAACATTTTTTAATATATTCCATGGCAGTAGCCAGATTAAGTTCTAGTTTCTTCCACTTTTCTCTCTGCATAATCTCAGAGCATTGCTGCAGTCCTCCTGCGTTGCCTACTGCTTCTTCCACAGGTCATAAACTCTCCTTTTTTTCTGAGTTCCAGCCAAAGCTCTCTGTTCAGCCAGGCCAGTCTTCTCACCAGGTGTGCCAGGAAACTATGAGTGAATCATGGCAGTGATACCCTGCTCTCATGGAGAAGATAGATCAGTGAGGAGCTGTGTGTAGTACTGCTGATTTTTACTGTTTAACTAACCACACAGAGGAAGATGAAATCTCAGATTGTCATATATTAAATTCATTGTGGCATTTAGGTGGATATTTAATACCTAGGTGTTGTAAAGAGCTGAGTAAAGGTCAGACCGTACTGGGGTGAGAAGCTCACATCTGTATTACTACAGGAACATGCTGTCACTTAGGACAGGCATCTCAGGAATAAACACTTGCACCAGAGATCTTAAATACGGGCTTCCTCCAACACAACTTGTTGGATGATCTGTGAAGCACGCAGATTTTAATTGTTTATATGTTTAGACAGCTACACACAGGTGTGTGTCTGCAGGAAAGCTGGCCAGTAGGAGCAGGTAGCTACTGTTCATCCAGTCTGGATGTCTGCTCCCAACCTAGTCTGGAGAGCCCAGAAGGACAGAGGCAGCAGGAGAACATTTCAGGACACTTGCTCTTTCATGCCAACAGCTACTCAATAGCTGTGTTTAAGCAGAGTGTACCTCCCTATAGCCTCAAAGTGATGGCTGCTGAGTCAAGGATTTAAAATAATTTATTGCTTTCTTCAGGCATACCTAAAATGTGTGCTGTTTTGGTTTGTTTTGTTGGTTTGGTGTTTTGGGGTTTTTTTAGTTTTTTTTTAGTTATTTTTAGTTTGGTTGGTTTTTCATTGCGTTTTATTTGGTTTGGAGGTTTTTTCTGATTGTGTAGATGTCTAAAGATGCAGATACATGTCTAGCTATTGATTTACAGGCATAGTGACCTTTTAAAAAAATGGTTCTTAAAAGGACTTGATCCTGGAAAGCTTTCCTAGGAGATTTTGGTGTTCCTTACTCTGCAGAAGGGAAGGGACTCTGCAGAGCAAGCACCCAGAGGAAGAAGGCAGGCTGTACTTTGACTGTGGGCATTGCTGTCACCACTCTGTTGGAGCTTGCACCAGCTGCTATGGACCTAAATGAAATGCATCCTCTGTTCCTCAATTCCACTTATTCTTGCTATTCTAAGTGGCTGCCATAATCTCCAGGGATGCTGAGAGAAACAAGTAGAGAGGTGTGTTGTAATATGTCAGGGAGTTCCAGTTGCTGGTCAGCAACCCGTCAAATGCTTGTCAGCATGTACACAATGCCTGTCACCTCCAGCAGTAGCAGCTTACACCAGAGCATGGGCCAGAAAAAGACCCCACTCAAAAAATGCCAGCAATGCTCTGGTGCTTAGGGATAGCTAAGGTATGTGAAGAAATTAACTTTCTGAAAGGGTCTGTTGTGTGCAGGATAAAAACGGTAACAACAACAACAAAATAATCAACACCTTCCTGGCATCCAAGATGGGCAGGGAAGTTGCATCCCGGAGAGCCATTAACATAAGAGCACTTAGCAGGGTAATTTCTTGAACTGGACAGAATATAAATATAGTATTATGCCATAAACTTAAATTTTTGACTGCCGGAAAAGCTTTTTGGAAACTGAAGTAGACAAGAGCACAAGCAATCAAGACAACCTGTTCCTAGTGATGAGAGAGACTTTTCACCAGAGCCTATGGTGACAGGACAAGGGGCACTGGTTTTAAACTGAAAGAGGATAGGTTTACACTGGATATAAGGAAGAAATTTTTTTTTTATGTTAAAGGTGGTGAGACATTGAAACAAGTTGTCCAAAGAAATTGTGGATCACCCCTCCCTGGAAATCTTCAAGGCCAGATTGGATGAGTTTTTTAGCAACCTGGTCTGGTGGAAGGTGTCCCTGCCAATGGCAGGGAGTTGGAGCTAGATGACCTTTAAAGGTCCTGTCCAGCTCAAATCATTCTGTGACTCTATGACTGCCACCAAAACCCGGTCATCACTGACAGTGGAAGGTAGAAACAGGCTTCTGTAAATTTTGTGTTGCTCCACCAGTGGTACGAGCTAAGGAAAAGAAAGGCAGGCTTCCTAAGGAGTCTTGTGATGCGTGAGACAGCCCTCTGTGGTTCCAGGACTGAAACGGTTCGGGAGGGAACTGTACCCATGTGCTTCAAAATAGAAAGCTTCAATCACAAGGCAGGGTGATCTCAGAGGAAAACTATGACAGCAGGAAGGTGACTAGCTGTTCCACTTGGCTACCTTGATCTGTCCTGGACAAGCTTCTCTATTGATCAGACCTTTTTCTTGGGGTCAGACCCTGCTAAGCAGGTTGCACTTGTTTCTGCAGCCTCTAAACATCATGTGAGCTGTAACTGTGACCTAAAGAGGGGTAAGCAGGGGTAGCACAGCCTGCAGCACCTGCTGCACGTGGGCCAGCTTGCTTTATGGAGCAGGGCATGGGAGAGAGGGCCCTGTGAATTGCTCCCATAGCAGCTGGACTTGGGTCTGGCAGAAGAGAGCCTGGTCAACTAAAGCAGACATACACTGACACTCCTGAATACGTTCTGAGTTCTGCTGCCTACAGACTGACAGAGGTACACCCTGACCCCTCTGGCCACACATAATAAGCAATTCTTTTCTTAGAACAGAAAAGCACCAAAGTGTTTCTGGTGGGGAGTTAGGTTTGGGGCTTTTTTGGTTGGTTGGTTGGTTTGGTTTTTTGTTTTGTTTCTTGGGGTTGGTTTTTTTTTCCTGTAATGGCATGTGGGAACAGGACAATCTGCCTTCAGCACCTACCAAATTACAGTGCTCAACAGCCTGTCAGGTCAACTGTAATGGTCAGTCTGTGGTGGCATGGAAGGGAAAGGAATGCAAAGGGATGCATGTGAGCCATGCAAATCTAAGCACTACTTAAGCTAAAATGCATCTGTTTCCAGTGCTCCTGCATACAGACAAGCGCTACAGGGAGGGAGACCCTCTTTTGTTCTAACTCTTGGAACAAGGAGAGATAGGGAGAGAGAGACAAGGGACATTACATGACATAATACCAAACTCTTGGTTTTATACAAGGGGTCAGATTTCAAATGCAGGATGCAATCCTACCAAGAGACTCACTCCTATTGCTGACAGGTACCTTACGATTTTCTTTTCACAGGAAACATTTGTACACCTCGTTAACACATCACCCCATGAGCTAATGAAAGTGGTACATTCCCAGAAGTGTAACAATTAAAGGAATATTTTGTCTTCCAGAGAAGGGAGCACTAATACACGACTACAAAATGCCTCTGGAAACAAGGACAAACAGTTGCTTTGCTATAATGAAATTTGTGAAGGAAATTGGGAGTGATCACTTGATACTTCTGTGTGTGTGTTCTGTGTGTATAGATACTAATTAGCTGATCTTCCTCCAGTGTTCAGTAATAATTTGTTTCCATCTATTAACATCCATTTTAGTGTGATTGGACATGTAGTGATTTTGTCCATTTTATGACTGGGAAGTCAGTTTCATTAAATTTTAAAAGAGAAATTAAGGAAAACATAGCTAAAAACAAACCAAGTTTGCTCTATTCAATTTTGTCTTGGCATGCAGGTAAGAAAGGGAAGAAGTGGGAAAAGAACAGCTTCATTTCTCTTCTTCCCTTCCTGTGAGAATCAAAATTCTTCCTTCTGAATTGTTAATCAAAGGAAAATGCTCAGTGGGGACCACCGTCCCATGATGGAACAGACCAAGAGATGTAGTAAGCAAGTGGTCTGCTCATGTCACAGGCTTTCATGGCCATTAGCTAAAAATGACAGCATCCAGAAAATGACAAAAATTAAAAGGAATATGGTGGATAAAAATAATAGAGTGTAAGCACTAATCTCCCGCCAGTCAGATTAAGTACAAGGAAAATGTGAATGTGATAGAGGTTTGGTTTTGTTAGGAGTCACCTGCTTCCAGCATTTGCTTGTTCTGCCTTTCTTAGCAAAGTCAATTTTAAGAGAGAATTAAGAGGAAACTAAACCATCTTCATCTATTCATTTCTATTAACTTCAGGCACATTAAAAAAGATACTTTCAGAATGTTTCAGAGGAAAAATCTCTAACTCTCTAATCTCTAATGGGTGCTGAGTTGCAGTAATAATGGAAAAAAATTATAAAGTCAAACCAAGGTGGTAAAGAAATGTTGGCAATGACGGTGACGGAGTTTGTTTCATTTACTCAGAAAAACCTGCCACAAATTTTAAGTGTAATCGACTAAAATGTACTTTTATAAGTAAGAACACTTGTCAATTTATGCCCTGTCCTCAAGGCAAGCTTAAGACATTGAATTTTCCAGCTGTTCCACATCCCTTTAATCAGCAAAACAAAATCTGAATAAAATCTGAAAATAAATTATAAATAAAACCTGCACATTATTTTCTGGGCTTCTTGGGGGTGTAGAATTCATGTTAGCCCCTCCAGCATGAAATTAGACCTGGTGTGCCTTTGTGGAGCATTGAGCACCCAATTCTGTTTCTCACTGCTATAACACAAACATCAAACAATAATTGAAAAGAGACAAATGACAGATTTTTTAAAATGTACCTAGAAATAAATTGTATGCATTTTGGTAATTTAAAAAGTTACAAACATTTCTTAGAACATGAAACACTGTTTGCTCTACTGAGTCAGCATGACAAAGTGATTTCAAGTTAAGATTTTTTTCATTTGCCAACACATTTGTTGTTGATTCTGTCACCTGAATATACTTAAAAGGCAATAAACTGATGTATACTTCACCTCCCTTTTGATGTGTTGTTTTACAATTTTGCAGAGCTTCAAAGGAAATGTTTAAGTTGTAGAAGAGGCATAAGATGCAAAAATAAAGAATTATGATACATACTACGCTGTTTCTTTTAGAAAGCTTAGAAATGGGCTACCCAATACTTACTGAAAACTGATATATTTGAACTGTAAGAAGTAGAGACACTTGATACCCACCTTAACTGGGTAGGTAGAAAGTAATGCTTATCCATAGGAAGTCAGTGTACGTGGCTATGTATGTGCCCCACATGTCAATATCTAGCAACCCTCCTATCACAGTTTAATTTTCAAAATTTTAAGTTTATTCTTTTAAACAGAAGAAGTCTGAAAGACAGAAAAATCTTTTTAAATGGCTGCAGCAAACTGGGGTGTTTTCCTTTATGTATCTGTCCAACTAGCTATGGTTATCTCAGATCTTAGTAAGAGGCTTTATAGGAAAAAAATCCTGTTTGTACCCCAACAATCACCAGACAACATTCCTCTTGTATGAAAATAATATACCTTTAATTTATTTACAAGACTGACCAACTGGATGAACTGGCTGTACTTCAGATGCACTGCAAGAGCTTTTGTTAGTGAACTATGCCACTATTTTTATGTCAGTATTTTCTTGATATCAGTTATAAATCATACAATCAAACAAATCATGAAAGGGTTGTGAAGAGTGGGACAAAAGGAATGTACACAGCAATAAGAAGAAAAAAAAAACATAATGAAAATATTTTTATACCCATTTGCAAAAATTATCATTTTTATGGTCAAAGTTATCAAACTATTTTTTTCACTGCTTTTTAGATGCTATGAATTGACTGATTTTTTGACTTAATATTAACATCTACAGTAAAAGCCAGTATGTCTCAAACTTGCATGCTAACTAGTAACATCTATCCCTTGTAAAAAAGTTTTATATTGAATTCTTCTGGGAGCTTTGACATCACTAACTGGTGAAATGTATGACATTAGGATAAGAAAATAAAATTGTATTTCTTACCTTCTGGCCAGCCACTTGTAACCACAAATTAAACAGCCATTAGTATCTTCTGTTATATATCCAATAAAAGTGCTCATAAAAAAAATCTCACAGAGTTTCTAGGTAGCATACAGTGACAAGAGAGCATTGGTTTCTGATACATTCAATTTGATAAATTTATGCACAAAAATGAACAGATGCAGACATTGTAGTATCAGTTCTTTATCTTTGGTAAAATGATTTCGATTTATTATAGCCATATTTGCTCTGATATCCATTTTGAGTATGGTCTGCTACTACTCAAACCAACAGGAAACATTTAAATGGATATAAACAGTATCAGTGTGTTATTTAGTACATTCATGACTTTCTTCATACATTCTTTGAGAATGTTTCTCACATGGGCAAAATGAGCAAATGCTACTATCTATGATTTACTCCCAGTTTAACACAATACTTTTACTAGTTCTTGCCATCAGGAAAAACCATTTTGTTTTCCTTTTAAAGGGATCAGTATGAGTCTAAGAACAATAAATTCTAAAAATCTGAAGTAAAAATATCAAATATTTTGTACTTTCTTACAAATGCTAAAATAGAAAATTACACTGGAACTGACTTAAAATTTGCTATGACCCATCTAAGTAAACAACAGAAAAGGACCACAGAGAACATCAACGCTTGCTCCAAGGTGTTCCAGTGATGCTCTGTAGGCAACCACTGTCTTTACTGTCTTTAAATCCACGTTTGACTCTCTCTCACCATTTCTATCAGTATTAAATTTTTTTTAAAAGTAAGAGAGAACTAGTTTTAAAGCAGCACTCTCCAGTGACAATTCACACAGCAATTTTATATTGGGTTCTGGGTGGTCTTCGTTACACTTGAACATATTAATGATGCAAACCTGACCATACGAACCTAAGTTATACATACACAGTTATGTCTCCAAATAGCTACTAATTACACTAAAACGATTTGGCAAAATGAGGGAGTTCAGTATCCCTACACCCAAAATATCCAGACGCTGCTGCATTCATGGAAAGAATGAGTTACATTATCATAGCTCATACGTGTGGGACCTTGAAACACTGGATTTCATCACAAAACCAATCTTTGCACATACTTTTGATATATGCAATTCAGTATCAACACTGGAAACCTTTGGAATCATGATTTTGATAGAATGTAAGGTCTAACATTTTATTAAGTTCTGGTTTCAGGTCTGTTTGTTGTTGCTGTTGCTTTTGCTATTTTACAAATAGGATGGCAAGCAGGCGATGGGAAGACATTCCATGGGTATAGGCTTGGGTCTGTTCTGCTGGCTTTACTCAAGACGAGCAATCCTCAGTCACTCCAGCAGTTACACTGGACAAAACAGTAACAGAACTCACAGGGGCAGCATCAAGCTTGTGGTGTCAATACAAGAAAAACCATTTGCATGGTGTCTAACCTCATGTCTAAATTCTTCAACAGTTAATTCTTGATTTTAGAAATAAAACCAATGTAACAGTCAAAAATGCAAATTACACCATTCTGACCCACTCTTTGACACAGTATTATTACTTTCAGTACCTCAATATCATGAAGAACAAAACAAGTGTGAAGCTGCAGTAGAAGCAAAGACTAATATTCCAATGATTTCCAATGAAAATGGCACTTTCAAATTTAAATTAAGCTTAGTCTACACATTTCAAAATCTGAGTGAATTAAAAATACTGTTTATAATGGTACAATGAAAAACTGCCCTTGAAGAGCACAACCATTAAAAAAAATTCTTTATTATTAGAAAGTGATAGAAAAAGAAGATGCAGAAATGGGGAGTGGAGTAATAGTTTCAATACATGTATTTGCACCAGTGAGTATCATGCTCTTCGCGAGTCATTGATAGCTGTCACTGATGGTCTCTACCCATGTACAAAGGTAGTCAGCCACTTCCCACTGCTGCAGTGCCAACAGAAATGCAACACACACACTGAAACGCAACAAATTTAGTGCCTGACTGTCCCAGCTGCTGAGAATCCTCAGCTCCTGACGGGCCCTTCAGTCTAAACCAAAGCATACTCTTGACAATAACTTAGTGGTCAAAGTCTTAGCAGTTTAAAGAGCCTGTCACTTTTTTTGCTTTCTTTGCTTTTTTCAGTATATCACACTTTTTTCTGTTAGGACGCCGGCATCTTTCATCGATGCTCGGAATACATTCATAATGCCACACTTCTTCCATTTTCTCCACAGGATAAACTGCCTCCACGTAATGACGGATCAGTCTCAGTCTGATGGGATCAAGCTGTTTTTTATTACAAGCACCTGAATGGTTGTACTGCAGTCTCAGATTCTCCGGAGTAAAGAGTTCAGGAAAGAGTCTTACGAGAAGCCTGGCAGCAAAGTTGCCAACTGACAGGCTCTGCTGCACTATCTCTCTTATCTCCTTGTCAGACAGCAAATACAGAGAAGGCACAGGGAAGTCTGGATTAGGAACAACAAGTTCATCAAGTGGTATCTTGCAAAAATCCTTGCTACTTCTTTCTGGTGGCAGCGGAGGCCCTTCAAATTCTTCCCGAAATCTCTCAGGGTTTATTGCATAGGTGAGAAATTCCCTCCTGTCGGGCCCTGGCACGTGGATTTTCCGTTGCTGTTGGTATGAGCGCCTTTGCTCCGTGTCTCTTCGTCGACACCTCTCGTCAAGCTTCCCAACAAACTCCAATGTCCACACTCTGTCATTCTTTGCTCTGGGGTACAGTATCTGCACATAATGTCGAATTAATTTAATTCTAGTGGGGTCGAGCTGTTTCTTGCCTAAGGATCCGCTACAGTTGTATTGCTTCCGTAAGTTTTCATGAGTAAATAGTTCAGGAAATAAGAGAACAAGCAATCGAGAGGCAAAGTTACCTATGGAAAGACTGCTTTCATATATGCTTTTAATCTGTTCTTTGTTCAACAGGTAATCTGGGACAGGGACATCAAAATCAGGAGGGGGAAAGTCAAGTTTGTCAAAATCTATGGGTACAAGCCAAATTTTTTTTGACCGTCTGCCAGGTTTTTCATATTCAAAACTGTCTTCCACTTTTATGATTGATACGTCATCTGGTAAACTAGAAGAATCGTAACAGTCATCTCTCATCTGGTCACATTCACTCCCATCCATATACGTACTTTCAAGCTCATCATTTATTCGCTGAACACACTGCTGCAACCAGGCTTCTTCTTCTTGCACATCCGGAAAGTAAATTTCAGTGTACCTACGGATTATTTGAAGCCGATGAGGATCCAGCAGTTGTTTTCCAGAGTCTCCAAAGCAGCTGTACCTTTCAGCTAATTTTCTGTGGTCGAAGAGTTCTGGAAACAGTCTGTGTAACAAAAAAACAGAAAACTCCCCTGGCGAAGAAGCTTCATCTAAAAATTCGTTGAGATCCTGAGCATCTAGCATGTAATCTGAGGCAATGACATTACTCCTGTCCAAGGACAAAGCTTCTTCCTGCTCTTTATCCTCCATAAAATGAGAGGATTCAACCTGCTCCGTCTCATAAAAACTGGATGACTGCACATTCTGCTGACTGTTCTCCATTTCCCTTTGCGCCCAAAATCTATTGAAAAAATCATTAACTTGAGGCAAACACTCCAACTGCCACACAGCTGTATTCTTCACAGAAGGGTAACAAACCTCCACATAGTTACGAATAAGCTGCAGATGAAGAGATTCAAGTTTCCTTTTGTTGAGAAAGCCACATGCACTGCAGCTCCTGCCGAACTCATCGTCACTGAAGAGCTCTGGGAACAGCTGCACGAGCAACCGGCAAGCCAGGTCTCCACCTGACGTGCTTTGATCCATGATTTGTTTGAGTTCCGCAGAAGTCAGCTGGTACTCCGGGGGAGGCTTGAAGTCTGCAACGGACTCTGCTGGACTGACTTGCTTTTTAATTCTGCTAACCTCCAGAGACAACAGGTCAACTTTACTGTGAAGCTGAGTCATATTGGTATTGAGGGTGTTCAGCGTGTAAAACATTTTCTGTATCAAAGAATATATATTTGATTCTGAATCTGCTGTGGCTGCTGCTACTGCAATGGCTGCGGTCGAGTCTCTTTTGCGTTGGTCGTTCAAAGTCCGAATTGGCGAGGGACTGCTGGGGTTGATTTTTTCAAACAACTCAAAGGAAGCAAACTGCTCTGCTCCTGGTGGGTTCTTCTTCTCTGTGATTTTGTGTGAGATGCCATAGAGAGGTTTTTTGTAAGATGGAGTGATTATGTCACTAAAGGATTCTTCTTCGCAGAGCCACGTTACATTAGAATTCTTGTTCTTGTTTGGCTGCTCTGCATTTACCTGAGTGGGTGACGCAGCATCTCTGTTCCTCATGTTTGAAAGGGAGCCCTTCAAATGAATAAATACGGTATTAGTAAGACTGCCTTAAAGATATTAGCTATAAATATGTGCCCCTTACACAGGCATTGTTACATAAATATGCAAAGTAAAATTTTCTCCAGGGGTCTTGTATTTTAAATAATAAAAATTAATAAAATCACTAGGAAAAATAAAAATATAGTAAAAGATTATTTAGGTTTCCTTTTTATTTTCCTTTTTTTGGCTCATGGCTTTCTCCATCTTAGTATTCTCTACCCACAGAGCTCTAATTACTCCCCAAATTAAGTATCATTAGGCTTCACCTTGAATATGAGGATCTTGGGCTGTAGAGAATTTGGGTGGCAACAAGTCAGCAACAGAGCCAAGAATAGCATCTACATTTTCTGACTCCTAGTCCTGTGACCTTGCCATTGCCTCCAACAACTGCATTTAACATTCCAGTACTCTCTTTAGGTTAGCTTTTGAAAATGTCACAAAGGCTATAAAACAGAAAAATTATGCTTATTCTCTTTTTTTCTGATATGAAAGGTTTATATACAGGTTATTAAAGGAATCTTTATAACGGTGCAGAACTACTAAACAAATCTTAGAAATTACTTAATTTTTAAAAGGTATTCTATTTAAATAATAACCTAAAGTAAGAAGTACCTTGGTATTATCTTTTTAAAAAGGAAGTCTAAGGGAAAATTTCTTTTTTCCGAAAGGCAATGAAGTTTAGACTCATGGATTTCTAATTTTCTAAATTATTTATATAAAACCAGTAATGAATTCTTAAGGACTTCATGTTGTCAATTATTTGTAATTATTCCTCATTGCTTGAAATTAGAACCAAGCATTTTCATCATCTCACAGCAGATATGCAGGGCTTGGGTGATTTGTTTTTTTTTTTTTTTTGTAAACACATGGATATTGCAAATAATTCTTAGAAGTTAAGCAGACACAACAGAATCAAAATCCAACATACGGAATTCAAACACAAGAAAACACTCCCAGATTTGTAAATGTTTCTATACTGAAACAATTTTCTTGGCTTGTTCTATAGAACATTAATTAGACAAAAATCTACAGAATTTGCATTCAAGTATTAAAACAAATGAAACACAGAATTCAGGTCTGAGTTGACAGCCACAAGAAATTTGAAATTCTAGTGAAGACCCCATTACATCCTATAATGAGGAACTTGAATTAAGGTTTCTTTCTTTAAAAACTGAACTGTAATTCATGAAATCAACGTGGCCGCTATGTGTAGTCACACTTGGCATCTGCTTACTGCAGTCACAAATTGAATCTAATTAATTCTTAATTTCTAATGCAATATATACTCAAAAGAGACTCAGAAAGAACAAGCTGGTTTCCAGCCCAAGTTTAGAAACCAGCATTCAATTAAACTGAACCCGTTTCCAAGTTCTGCTCTCACTCACATCACCTTACCCTACACATGAAACCTCATGTTTGCACATCCAAAGCTGTGTGGAGACATGATCAAATGAAAACATAATGCAAAGGGGACGTATTTCAGTGTGCAGAATCCCTGGCTGGGGTGGTGCCTAGGAGGACACCTGATTTCCAGGCCCCATTTAGAAGACTGTCCCACTCATAGTAAAGCCAGACCAGCAACTGAACTGCGAGCAGACTGAAATCCACACTGCCCCCACCTAACTGCAGGCTCCTATGCTGGGACTGAAGTTGTCACACACCACCTGTACTTGTCAGTGAAGAAACAGAGGTAGTTCCAGGTGGTAACAAGCTGACAAATAGGCATCACCTGAAAGCAGGCCATGACAACCACCACTGACAGTAAGCACAGTACTGCTCCCCAGTCAGGCACCCAAACTGAATTACAAAGCTTTTTTACTATTTTAGATCAAAAGAACAAAAGATTTCTTACACAAACAGTGAGTTCTACCACCTAAGTAGCTCTTGCATGAACACTCAAATTTTCTTTCATGAACACAGTATTTTGAGAATATACCAAATATTCCTTCAGAAACAGCCTATGACTCTTTCAATTCCTTTTCTATTCCTAAAATATCTTGCTACTAAACAGCTTGCCACAGGCCACTAGGTATCTGTCAGTTCTCATTTGACCTCCTGCTATTTATTTTCCCTAATTAACTATATAATAAAACTTGGCAATATGAGGGTAACTTCTATTAATGCGCACCTCATGCACAAAGTCAGGCTGAATCAATATTAGAATGTGTACTAAAGAACATGAATTCATTATTTTGACAGCAAGATCATCAAAGTTTGCAGTCTCAGTTTTGGACACAGTGCTCTGGAGCTCATGCTAAGAAAGAACTACAGCAGATCTTCGCTACAACGGCAGCTGAACTTCTGCCTTCACTAATGAAGCTCCCAGTGGTTGGATCTGGCTGCGGGATGGATTTGCATTTCAGAATATTTGCATTTCAGAAACACACAGCCAGTGTTCTACTAGGAGATGACAAAACATTTGGGCGTTAAAAATATTTAAGGATATTTTAGTTCAGATGCATTCTCATTTTCTTTTATTTTGCTTTTAATTATCTTGTCTATAGTTTCCATCTGGGAACAGCACTATCCACACCATAAATACATGGCTTTTGTACATTTTCCACTTTAAATAATTAGCTTTCTGTAACACTGATCTTAAAACATCCACGAATTTCAGATAATACTGCACCCATTTAAGATGATCAGTTCCAATGTACTATCAAAAAAGATGCAAAGATATTGTTCTATGAGACTCAGTGTACAAAAGATAGTGCTGCTTTTTATAGCACAATTGCACAGCAAGTTTTTATCTTCTAAACATTTTATGAACATTTGCAAAATGCAGTATTTTGGAAAACATCAACCAATACAAGAAATTGTGAAATTGTCTCTCACATTCTCTCTTGGAATCCTAAGCCAAGTTTTAAAAGTTGCTTAGTTATTGTTCTGTTTGGTGCTCAAGTCTAGCATTCATGACCTTTGTTATGCTGAATAAACAAAGTCTAAGTATCTGTAAGAATACAACACATAATATGCAAGCATGAGAGTAAAGAATAAAAAATACATGAGCAAGAAACATGGGAAAATTATTTCAAACACATAAGAAAAATGTTGCACATTAATATTTTAAACTTACACCCTTCTACACTTTGTTTTTTTAAAGAAAATCAGGGAAAATTAATTTCTGATTATGAAGTCATATTCAGAACTTTTTTTAAAAAGTGAAGTCTTCAGATAAAAAGTAATTTAGTAATATAATTACCAGCTCAAAAGAAGTACAGCTCTGTTTATATCATAGATAGATGCCTATGTGACGTGCAGTAAAAATATACAAGCACAACATTCTTTAAAAAAATTAAAAATTTTTCCACTGTTTAAACAGAAATAGTTAATAAAGTCATCAATTAAAACAAAGTACTGGTACTAGAAAAGTAATTAACTTTAAAAATGCTGTTAAGATTGAGGACTATTTCTGGTTGGTTATTTAACTAAACATGCTGATTCACTGGGGTCAGCCAAGAATGAATTTTCATCGTTATTACTGGGTCAATTTCTGATAATATAAATCCAAAGTTATAATTAAGTTCAAATTAAATTTTAAAATTCATTAATGGCAAACAGGAAAATGCAAAGCAAGCACAGTTCAGAGACCATTATAAAGCTCTTTTAAGAATCTGAAAGCAAGGAAAACAATTGTAAAAGAAAAATAGAAAGGAAAAGAAAGAAACCGTGTAATAAGATTAAAACCTACCTACCACAGGCATTCAGGGGAAAAAAACAGCCCTAAGAAGTCAGAGAGATGATAGTCAAGAAAAAGAAACACGGAGAACTATGGCTATAAAGGAGACATTAAATGTGCAAATACAACATGGAATAACTGGCTAGGTAGCAGAACAGCAGAAAAGGATACGTGCATTAGAATAGGTCACAAACTAAATATAACCCAGGGCCTGAAGTTATTCAAAAGAGGATGAATTTGAATCTAGGTTATTTTAATAAAGTGCTGAGTGTGGAAAACAGGAGGTCATTATACTGCTCTAGAGGGTGGTAGGAGAGATGTGACTATCCAATGCTGGACCCTAATCTTTCTGGACTCTCAAAGGGAACAACAAAAATATAAGGTGACTCCTGAAGAAGAGACGGAAAAAAGAGAATTTTCATCTCAGAAAGGAAGGAGTGAGGGTGGACAACATCACATGAATTTTCCCACATGCAGATTTCTAGGAACAGATGATCACTGCTCTCTCTACTGAAAAGAACAAGGACAAAAAGAAACTTGCTCAGTTTCAGCAGAGATCAATTAAAATCTGCCATTGCCAGAAACATTAGATCAGGGTAATGGAAGAGACTGGGCATCTCCTTCACTGGCTAGAGAAACATCTGGATTGTCCCAACTGGGATGCCACACCACATGTAATACATTCTGCTCTTAATATGGCTTACATCTTCTGCATCCCTGCATGTTTATCTTTCATATAATATTTATTTATCCCTAATTTATACAGGTCTCACTGACGTTACATCTTTGTCACAGAAGAAAGAATTACAGCCCTGATTCTACCACTGAGGATCCAGCTGAAGGACTGTGTGACATGAGAGGGACTGGAATCAGAGCCATGTCCAGGGACTCCAAATCACTGCCCCTCCCTATGTTATCTGATGAACAACAAAAATATAATTCACATAAATGAATTAACCTATAACTGTATTTCATAAATATGATCACTCCTACATTATTTAGAGAATATCCAGACTTAAGATTAGCCACACTTGCAACAAACTCATCACCAGTGTAAATTTAGTTACAAGTCTTCCATTCTACTTATAGCAGCAGTGAAGTTAGCCTAGAAAGTATGAACCAAGAAATCACAGTCATGTATAGAGAAGTCACCTCTTGTGTAAAGCGTCTCTTCTTCAGGCTGGGTAAGGCATCCTGCTGGCCTCCTGACCCATCACATCCAAGGGAGGTCTGTTTCCGTTTGTTGGAATCCTGTAGGCAAGTCACTGTGCCATCCAGTGAGTGTTTCTCAGCAGATCTGGAAGTTACTGAGCAGTCTAAAGCTTCATCTTCACTTTCTGTTTCTACTTTCACATTTTTTTTAGGAATTTTTACTGAAAAAAGAGAAGGTTTAGAAAGATAAAGCACCGTCTCCAGAAAACCATTACATCCTTACTACAATGTTCTGTGGTCTGTTTCTTTTTATGAAAACGTGTTTTGAAGAACTTCATTATTTTTATGACTTCTATGGTAAGTGTATGTTGAGGCCACCTCAAAGTCAAATCATTCCGTTTTCCAGTAAATGACAGTTTCTTCTCCAAAGAAGAATCTAAAGTATAAACAAATAATGTTACAGGAGGAAGATTTTTTTAGAGGGGAGGAAGGATGTAGAGCAGAAATAATAATGACTAACAAAGATAATGCCCTATTTTAGATAACTTTTTAAAAAACATTAATGTAATTTGTCTTGATCTAACTTCATTCTTTATTAGGTGAAAAAGGCTTTAAATCAACAAATATTTTTGCCTGATCAAAAATTATACAAAATATAGTAGTTTACCTTCATCATCATCATCAGTGATTTCAGCTGAATTCATCTTCTATCTCACTAAAGAAAAAAAAAATACAAAAAAAAATCAGCATCTTCTGGAATAAGGAAATATCTGCATGTCCTCTTGTAATTACTTTACATCTAGAGGCATTGTAAGTTAGCAACCCACAGAAACCTTCCAGTCTTTCCAGTCCATATGTTTGCAATAAGTAGTTACTTTCAGTAAACTTCATGGCCATCTATAGACCTGTCAACAAGCAAACTATACTGTCAATAACATACAGCAGGTAGGAAAGTATTTAAAACTGTTTGTCTTTTTCTGGTATGGAGAAAAGTAAAAGTCATTCTAACCTTCTCTGTAAAGTGTCTTGGCAGTATATAAATGGAAGTTAACGGTGATAAACTCTTCACCCTGTACAAAATCACTATTATTACAGTCAAATGTTTTCATATTTTCCTTGTGGGTGACAAAAAGTCATCACAGAAAGAAAACATCATAAATAATAACATATGTGCTGGAATAAGTTTTTATTTAAAAATCTTTTATCTTCTGATATTGCATCAATTCAAGCAGAATAATGCACATACATCTACAGTAAGTCCTTTTTCTCTGTCAGCCTCTAAATCATGTGGTTTTTGTAGGGAAAACCAAATATATGTATTTTGCTAGCATGATTTTACTGTTACTTCTCATGTGAAAAACTCAGGTCTATTTTTGTTTACTTGAAAACTAATTTTGCAAGTTACTTGGGGGCAAACATCAATCTCTGGACATGCTCCTAAAAGATAACTTAAATCTTTGGAGATCTACAAAGCAAACAACTTAATCAGATATCACTGACCCTTACAGGGCACGCAGCTGCAAACTGACACTCTTGCCTGGGAGCGGGTGACTGGCAAACTGTCACGCTGTGCTCATGCTCCTCTACACACAGCATTATGTTTACCTGGCCCCAGAATATTATTGCTTTACAAGTGCCAAGTCAATAAAACCAGTCAATCAAAAGTGTACATACAGCCCAGGAGTGGGAATTATAATGAAATTAAAAAGAGAGATAGGGGGAAAAAGACAGAGAATCTGTTGTGGAGGGGAAAACAGTCTGTACCTCTCCCTGAATAATGCAGAATAATTTTTTTTTTTTTAAATCTCAAAATACTGTTAAAAAACTCTGTAAACACTTGAAAGCTATGTAGATATGAATTTCAATTTGTAGGCAATTTGATGGCTGTAATGGCAAATATGAGGTTCCATTCTGGATTAGATTTTGTATGATTTTCAATGGGTGGCATCTAAACAAAAGATGCACAGATTTATAAAATCAGCTTATACTGGGCCACCCTTGAAGCCAAAATACTCTTTGATGTGCTGATCTTCCACATGGCCCCTATATACAGCCTTGTAAAGGGCATCCTCAAGGGGATAACATGAGATTGTCTTAATCATCACATATAAAAATAAGTCTCTCTCAGTTGGACATAGAGCTACTACAAACCCCTCAGATAGCTACTCCTTTTACCCACCATAATTCCCTATTTCAGGACTTGCATTTATGAATTGATCCATATATAAATTATGCCAGTTTAACAGTACTGTAATCATATCACTTAAACTTTTGCAAACTCTCTAGAGACATAACAGCATGAAACTAAGTGGCCGGCACCACCTTCTAAACTACCTGATAAGCACTGGTGTAAGTTAATTCTACGTCTTACTAAGTAAGGTTGAGTACATAAAACATATTTCAATTTTATACGTATTTTTTTCAAAACTTAAGATAAATATCCTTATCATACTCAGCCTAGTAATTGCTCAATGCTGTCTAGAGGACAGCTGTTAGCAAGTTCTAGGAAAGAGTGAGCACTGTGCTGAAGTTGGGAGCCCACGCCTGCAACTGTGACTGGCAGAGCAAGCAGCCTTGGCATCTTTATCTTGCTGGGATACAGCAGATGCTGCAGTACATCCTGTTTTCTGGTGAATCCTATGGAAGAAGGATTCCAAAACACACCAAACACCTGCAACAGCAGCTATGTCAACAGCCAGATCCAAGGGAGTAGGGAAAGAAGAGGGGTCCCCACACACCTTGACTGTCACTATTGGCCAAATTCCCTTCCCACAGATCCTGCTCTCCTTTCTTATCAGACTAGGCAATGAACAAGGGAGTTCAATGAAGTGACTCAACACTCCCTTCTTCCATTATTCTCGCTTAAACATCTGCCTCTATTTCAAAATTGTACCAGGTCTTGTCACTTAAATGCATCATTGTTGTATGACTTTGGTAATGACATTCCACATTGAAATGGTATTACCCGTGGTTAACAGAGCTCAAATCATAGTGCAGGGCTGGGAGTTCCAAAGTATGGAAGAATACCTTAAAAACAAGATTTTGCAATGTTTCCCTGTGCATTTGGTGTTAACTACTACCCTGACGCTGCTTTTTGCACGTGGAACAAAACATGTGATCCATTTACCAAAAATGCACCTACCCAAAATATGCACTGAAGCCTTAAGGATTTAAAGCACAGGGGTACAACAGATTTTAGGAGTAAGGGAGAAAATTGCTCACACTTGGAATGTATTTCAGTCTCGTATCATCTAGTATAATGCATAGTAGTACTTAAAAGTAGCATAAAAGTGTACCTAGTTATTGATACACAAAATGAAACTCAATCCTTACTGATTTTTAAGTTAAATCATCCCATAATGTGCATTGTCCTCCTCCTATTTACCACCTAACAATTACTCATCTGTTTGCCTTGGAGGATGCTTTCCCAACATCTCTTATGATTTTGACCATTGTAAAAGCACAACACAAGGAGAAAAGATTTTGCTCATAATGTAAGATGAAGTCAGTTCTCTGCCTCTCCAATCATTCTTAAAGAAAGCCTGACTGATCACTTTCACATCCTGACTTAAAAAACAAATGAAAGTATTCCACCAAAAAAACCCACTGCTGTTCTGCTGTTTGTAACTAAAGAATTAACTCTTTACCCTTTGAACTCCTATATCTAACGTACTAAGTTCTAACAAATGAAAAAAATAGTGTGAAAACCACATGGGAAAGTATAAAACTGTACACACGCTGCATGTAGAAAACAATTCTGATTTCATCACACTTGTTATCATCAACAAAAATTAATCACTATCTTAAATAAGATACTAAATAATAATAACAACAACAACAATAACGATGGTTATTAGTTTTACAGAAGCTTGCTGTTTAGAATTTAAAAGGTTGCATAACATTGTACCATCACTAATGCATGGTAAATGGGTAGAAATTGCTTCTTGCTTGCACATCATCCCACTAAGTATTTCAGCTTCTTCATGCATGTTGGAAGGAATGTCCCTAATTCTTCATTATCGACTCTAAGCACAGGGGTTGAGACATTGTGTATTAAGTTTATTCCCTTTAAAGCCCCACAGTGGTACACTGCTTCATATATAAAACTCAGGTCATAATGAAAAGTATTCTACTTGACCGTTTTTTCTGAGGAGGTCAACTGTTCTTTACACTTTGGTCAAATGTTAAGACATACCTGTTTGCTAGTAACATTAAATATGTGTTTGCTAACATATGTGGTATAAGCTGCTTGGTTTCCTTTCAGCATGTGGTGAAAGATACAACACCCCTCTTACAGCACAGTATCCTAATAAAGTCAAATAAATTACAGGAACACAAAAAAAAAAAGCTGATCTTTTAAGGAGATTACACTGGTTAAATTTAACAAGATGTGTACATTGAACTGCTGTTTAACAGCCAAAATTAGCACCTCCTCTTACACATACCATCCTGTAACAGGACTTTATCACAAAATTGCAGTGGTATTACACTATGTAATTAGAATGTGATTTACCAAGAGCCAATCAAAACCACTGCACATATTCTCAGCAAGTGACAATGATTAATCAATTAATCTCAGCGAACACTCAAGTGTCTGGTCCTGCTCCCTGTATTTCATAAGAAACACACACTGGGTGAACCACAGAAAGCAAATGATGCTTCCCATGGGAAGCCCAGAGCCTTGAAAGCTGGTGTGGGTAGGTGGAAGCAGTCCTGTTCCACGCAGCAGGTGAGCAGAGGGCTGCTCCAAGCGCCTGGTAACAGCATGGAATTCTGTCCCTTGTTATGTTTTAGAAGAGTGATTCCTACAGAACAGTTGGAAATAATAAGAGGAAACAACGATTCTCAACACCCAGCTCAGCAGTCCCAGAGCCAAAAAGCGCTGGAGGCGTGTGCCCTCTGCTCAGGCTGCCCAGGAGCTGCCTCCTGCTCAGGGTGTGTGGTGCTTTCCAGGCTGTCTCTGGGAAAGCTCTCCTGCTGGGCTGAGAAGCAAACCTAGAGAACTCCAAGTTCTGCATTCTGCTTCGGGAGCCAAGTAATCTGCATCTTTTATTTCCTAGCTGTAGTATTGGGTTCGATAATTTCCATATTGCAATTATCCTCAGGGTACATTTGATTCCTCCAATTTGTAAAAAACAATGCAACTCAAATTCAATTCGACTGAATTAGACATAAATACCACTCCAAGACTGAGCTGTAAAATGTATTTCTTAGAGGCAACGTTTGCCTTTTGTTGAGATCAATGGGCCAGTGATTTGACTTTAAATTTTATGTAATTTTGACAAGGCCTTAAAAATTTTGAAGAAGCAAAGGGTTGAAGAAGTCCAATACACGAAACTACCTTAATAAAAAACCCTTACCAAACAAACATCAGGTAACTTATTTGAAACTGACCACTCATCTTAAAGAAACTGAGATACGAATGTTGCCTCGTTCAACTGGACAAAGAGCAAAATACAAGTAGACAATGTAACAAATACTAAAAGCAAACACTTTCTATTCTATCCACTTTGAGGTAGTAGGGTGCTGCAGTGTTGTTTCTCAATAAAATTTGGTCTTCATATCCAGTACTGACACTTGTAATAGTAAATACCACAGAAAACAGTGTTCCAACATTACAAACGTTCTGACTACAAATATATGAATAATAAGTTCTAAATCTACCAAGAAAAAGATTTTAAAGAACCAGGAGATGTTCCTGGAAGCACTACTCTTACAGACAATAAAAATCCCTATACTTAACATAGTTTGAAAATCTCTTACTGCCCTGGGGAGAAGGACATGAAGCCTCAAGCCTCCACTGAAGCCAGCCTGCAACAAGGGTATTTTTCCAGTAGGACTTAGAGGACATGTTCTTAATTTGGGTCTTTCTTATTTTGTTTTAGTTAAGTTGATATGCAGTTTAAGCAAATTTAAAAAAAAAAAACACCAAAAAAACACTCTTCTCAGTTTTCTCACAATTTGCAAAAAACTGAAGTTTCCTCAATCTGTTCTCTGTTCTTTTACCAAACAGCAATTTAATCTTGCAGGGATCAGCAAAACACTAACGTGGTTTATTTCCAGCAGTAATGCATTAATTTGTCTTTTCTTCAATCATGTGTTTTCCACTGGTCTATTAAAAACATTCTGCTTCCCTCTCCTCCCCTCTCACTCTACGTTTATTTTAAAATAGTTTTAAAATACTGAACTTTGAGCAGACAGCTTAAATTCTCCTCCAAACGGCATTCAACTTCTGTTTATTTTTATCCACTGAACTTACCTAAACTACGAAAATACTTAGCAAATACAAAAATTCAGTTGGTCCAAAGCTGAGTTTGATTTAGTAGAAGAAGAAAATGCATCAGCATATATCGGTAATTATTTGTTTTATGAGATGGAAATCGAATAAGTTGGAAGTGGGGAAAAGGTTTTTCTTTCCCTGCTTAGATGTCGCTGCCCCAAGGGTCAGGCATACACTGTGTTTATAGGTGGCAGTGACAAACCCTACTCACACTTCAATCCAAAAAAACTCTGGGACTGCGTCAACGCTATGTGGAAGCCGTCACATGGCTGTTGGCCTGCCGCCGGCTCGCATTCTGCTGGTTCAGAGTTTGTTCCCTTCTATTTACAAAGGGCTGTGTGGACACACCGCAGGGAAAAGTAGGGTAGAGGCAGCGGGCGAGCAGGGCAGGGGGAGCGGGCGGCGATCGGGGCGGAGGCAGCGGGCGGTCAGGGCAGGGGACGCCGCAGGAGACCTGGGGAGGCTGATCGGGGCAGGGGCGGCCCGTTCCCCCGCCGCGCCCTTCGCCGGGCCCCTCTGAGCGCGACCCAGCAAGGACTGACGCGAATTCCAGCGGAACCGCCAGCCCGCCGCGTACAATGGGACAGGCGGGACCCTGACCCGGGCCCTGGCTCCCGGGGGCGCGTGTTCCCGCGCCGTCCCCGGGGCCCCGCGAAGCCCTGGGTCGGTGCCCCGGCGGGCCCGCGGCGGGGGCGGCCGGTGCCGGTAGCGCGCGCGCGGCCGAGGCTCCCCC
>VZRF01002164.1:1927999-2074511 GCA_013396875.1 Vireo altiloquus
GCGCGCGCGGGAGAGGCGGTGGGGGGGACGCGTGCCCACGACAGGTGGCGGCGAGCACGTGGCCGCGCGCGGGCACACGGTCCCGCATATCCCCCCGCGCGCCTTCCCAACACCCACCCGCCCACTCGCGTCCCGCCGCCGCCGGCCTGCCACAGAACCGGGGCGATCCGGGTCATCCACGGGCTCCGGCCGGGCCGGCGGAGGGGCCGCCCGGCAGCTCCCAAGACCCCGGCCGCGCGCGCACCGGCTGTGGATCCCGTAATCCGTCCCCACGCCGGCGTGCCCGCGGGTCACCCCGGGGCAGCCGTGCGGACGGAGCTCCTCGCGCACACGGGCTGTGGCACCGCACGCAGCCCCTGCCCGGCCCGGCAGGCTCCGGCCCCCGGCGCTGCCCGGAGCTGGCGGCACCCGTGGGAGCGCTGCCCGCCCGCCTTTATGTGACCTTAACGCGGGTTTCTGCGCTTAGCGCCAAGTAGGAAACGCCGGTATTTGATGCCGCGTTCGGCTTAAGCCTGTACTTTAAAAAAAAAAAAGAAAAAAAAAGAAAAAAAAAGAAAAAAAAAAGTTATTTCAATAAGTTGGTTTAATTCAGATCCAGGCTTTTTTCCCACGCTGGTTTAACACAACCGCTTCCATGCTCCGCGTTTGGGGGGCAGATGGCAGCAGTGATTTATAAAACAGACATCGCATTCTTTTTTAATTAAGTATCCTTGTAGATTTTATCTTCCCTGAAATTGACAGGAGCACATAAGACATTACATTAGTCTGCCAAATCATACGTGCCCTTTCGACTAACAACAGCTTGTAGAAAACAAAACCGTTTCCCAAAGATTATTTTTTTTTTTAAATGCGGGAGAGCGAAGTCTGGTTTTGTAACCTATGGCCAGTTATGGCAGTTATATTTTTTGGCTATATGTAACATACCTTTGGAACTTGGCAGCTTTGCGTGAAATGTTTTACGTACACAATACACTCAGCCAGTGCTGCCGTTCCTAATAAATAGATTGATTTTGCTGTTAATAAAAGTACACAGCCAAGTGCTCTAATTATATCGCAATTGCTTTACTTTTTTTTTTTCTCCGGAGTAAAAGAAGTTCAGTCTAAAGGTGTTTATAAAAGGTGTTTATTGTAAAATAAGTAGGTGAGGGCTGATACTGCCATCATGATGGACTCTGTGCAGCATGAAGGATGTATCTGATAGAAGTTACAAGAAAAGTACACACCAGGCAAGTGGCAAGTAAATGTGAAGGTAGAACTCGTGAGCTCTGAGCAGTGCTGTGAATGTAACAGATTAATAAACCTTTCGGTTGTTATCTCAAACTTTTTTTTTTTAATGAAAAGCAATACAAGAACATGTAAGTCAACTGAGAAATGACTAGAAAAAAAATCTCAGATAAATCTTCTGCCCCATAAATAGCTCTGCACTTTCCTGGTCACATGCTGTGTCCTCAGAACTGAACAATACAGAGAGTGCCTCTTAAAATAAAAAATCCTCACCATTTCAGATTTTTGGCGCTTTCTTTAGAAACAATTCTCTAAAATTTTGTTCTTCCACTTATGTCGCTCTTCTAAATTTAGCATTTGGGAGTTTTAGTGTGTTTACAGTGTCATATTCCATGAATAATCCTAACAGATAATAGTTTGTTGATTTTAACTTTGACTGCTCCTTTTATTATTGCTGTTGATAGACAGCTGTTAAAAGGAGCCCTTAAAAGCGGGAACTACCAGCATTGTAACTCCTCAGATGAATCACTCCAAGGAAGGATACATTTTATTAACAAGACAAGTGTTCTGCAGTTAGCGCATCATTCGCTCTCTGGAGATAAAGAGCACTTCCCGCTAACTTTTCTGAGCCTGTTAGCACTATGAGCACGGAAGTTTACCGTATGATTTGCCCCCTCCCCTTATTGTAAGGATAATTGAGGCTTTTCTTAAAGGGTGCCTTGTTTTAACACCTGGCCCAGCTGCTAAGTAGTGCTAAGTAAAATCAGTTGGATTTTACTTGAGTGTTTTACTTAGTGGGACTAAGGAAAGGCAACCATAAGGCAAGAGCAAGCCAGTGGAATCCCAAACTCAATTTCAGAGCCCTTGAGAAAATACTTGCCAGTTTGAACTCCACCTCATTTCTGCTCTATAGTGCTGGCCTGAGGCATTGTAGCTACTAGGGACTCAAGCCCAGGAGGAGACCTGAAGGGCCTCAGCTAAGCATAAAGTAGCAGGAGCATATTGTAGCAATAACAGTATTCAATGGAAAGGGAGTGAGCCAAGTTGTCTCCAGGCAATGCAGGTAGCAAGCTTAGATTGGCTTCCCAGCCAGACAAGTCCCATTTCTTTTCACCATTTGAACTTGTGCTACACACGTCATTTATTCAAATGTTCATCTTCCCTCCAGTTTGTGCCTTTGGCTCAAAAGCCACTCTGTGACATTGCGGCAATCTCTGAAAAATTCCAGGTCACCGGGGAGGGGAGTAGTGGTGCTCTAGCAAGAGAACTCTTCAGTAAAAAAGTCACTTCAGTAAAAAAAAAACCTGCTCTCGAATACAATGGGCCATTACTGGCTTGACCAAACTGCAGCGAGGCTTCAGTCATGCCACCAACACCGATGTGCTCAGAACCCCAGGGAAGCTGAAAGCACTGTTTGCACTTGTATGGAATTCTCTAAGGGTGGAGGACTATGGCAGCTCCTTAGACCTTTACTTGTAGGAACTCTAAGGTGCCAGCCTTCCCCGGAGAATGCCTGCTCTGAGTCAGTTCAAAGGATCTGCTCGGCTGGAGATTCCCCTGGGCAGGGGTGAGGAACCACGGTGGCTGGCAGGGAGGTGGCAGTGCTCGTCCATGAGCTGGGACTCAGAACAGCTCAGTATGATGGCGCTTGGTACGGCGACAAGGAACAGAAGAATGATCCTAAATTTAGCAGCCTTTTTGCTTCCTGCACTGCAAACATTTGGGATAAGCAAGAATCCAACTTGAAACCTTCAGCAAGGCTTCTTTCTTGTAGATCTTTGCAATAGCCTACAGCACTCAGTAGGCAGAGATGTGGCATGAGATGTCAAAAGCACTTTCAGCAGGAGCTAATTTTGGCAGTTTCATTCTGTAAAAATATTGCTATGGTACCAGTACATCGTCTATCACTTCACCACATCTTGAAACTAGGCCACCTTGCAGCCAGACGCAAGAGTCATGGAGTCCGGAAGGAAAGGAGATGAGAAACAGTGGGGTGTGGAGCCAGTTCCTTGAAACTGATACATATTTTATGTTAAGACTTTAATCGGAAAACAAGCTCCCTGCGCAAAAAGACAAGCCCACACCGGTAACCTTTCCTTTCTGCTGGGCTCTTGGGTTGACTTTGAGTGATTCCTGTGTTGCAGGCCAGAGTGCGTGTGAGCAGGCAGGGGAGGCAGCGCAGAGCCAAGCGGCTGTTTTCTGGAATACACTGCGATTTCTTAACCTGAGTGTGGTGCCAGCCTTTGCTGGAAGGGTGCTTGTCCCTGGGGACAGCCAAGGGCTTGGAGTCTCATTTACTGCGGGTTCCACCGGGCTGGCTCGGGCTCAGCTAGGCTGGATGGAACGGGCAGGATTGCCCTCTAGAGGGACGTCAGGGAGGCTGGCCCGGCCCCGCGGATGTCCGGCTGCACTTGGAACTCCAGAGGTGGCAGCAGTCAGGCTCTGACTCACCCAGATCGGGCAGATACTTAAATTAGGCAGCTTGGAATTCACCTTAAATTATTTAGGTGTGTATTTGATATAAATAAACTTCAAAGAGACTGAATATATTCTGGGAAAAAAAAAAAAAGAAAAAAAATAAAATAAAAGAAAGAATACAGGTTCCAAAATCTTCTGCCTTGAATTAAAGGAGTCTGAAAGGTACCATTAAAAAATCAGTCCAATCAACTCATCTGATTTGCAGTAAAATGTGTTCTGCAATTCAAATTTTATAAAACTAAAATATTTAATGGCAAATAAGGCAACTTGATAACAAACTTTGCATACCTTCGTGCTCTTCACTGCCAGTCAGACTGAAAGGACATGTATGGACACATTGCACAGGAAGATTTGGAACCTCTGTTGGCCCACAGGCAACAATACTGAACAAGTAACATGCTGCAGGCAATATCCATACATTGCTGTAACCCAGGCAGAAATGAACAGTGGCAGACACCTGAACTTTATTTATATTTTTAAACTTCCTGTGGCTGCAAGCAGTGTTGGAGGGTTCTGCCAGCAAAACACTACACTAGTTGAGAAACACTGGTTTAGAGTGCTAGTTAATATAATTGCTTTTTTTTTAAATTTTTTTAAGAAACAGAATTGTTACACGATACTCTGTTGTTTGGTTTTTTTTTTTTAATTTTATAGCAACACTGCTTCTTGTTCTTAGATACAATGATAAATGCCACTGGAAACTTCAAAATTTGCTGTTTAGCTAGACTTCACAGAGATGGGCAAGAAGCATCATAATTGTGTTGCTTGCTGAATCAAGGATATCAAAATAGAGAATTTAAATGGCACCTTTGGGTTGTAAAAACAAGTCGGTTCATCTCCAAGTGCATGTGGGTTGGAAATCTTAAGAGTTTAGCTCACAGAGAAGAAGTTTCAAAAAAATGAACACTCATTATAAGAAAACCCTTTTCTAGTCTGAAGTAGCACCAAAGTGTACTGGCAAGACAGCAGATATGTAACACTTGAGCACCAAAGGAAGAAGAATTTTATATAAAAGCTTAAAATAAAAATCATATCGAAGCTGCAGTGGAAGAGAAGAACAGAAATATAAAGGAGCTTCAAGAATAGAGTAACTCAACCCAGCGAACAACCTAAAATCTCCTTCTGTGCTGCAGCAGTTTACTTAGACATCAGCTGCACCCATAACTGTTTAAAAGCTGACAAATCTGAGCAACTTCACTCTTGGAAGCATAAGCCTCTTTTAATCTCTTGGCAATGAAATCGCAGTTCTCTTTATGTCAGTTCAGCCAAGAACTGCGCCATTGTGCGCTATTTCGCAGCTTTGCATTTAAAAAGAAGTAATGCTCACTTAATGCACAGTCATCCTATTATCGACACCTTAACTAACTCTGAACGATCAAACATTTATCCCGTAAAGGTCTGTTTGCCAAGTTCTGTTTTACATCCAGAAGAGGTAAATACAGCCTGGAAAGTCCTTTCTCTCAAAGATGTCCACATCTCCCAATCAAATGCAAACAGCACACACTCCTTTGTGTGCTTAACGCTCCGTTCCATATCTTGCCCATTGTATGGAGAAAGAATATTGTGGGCCAGTTGCATAGACTCATGCCTCACTAAAATATGTAAGTTGAAATGCTTGCAACAATATTAGAAAAAAAAAAAATTGAAGCAATGTAGAAAACTAGGTTTCTTTGAGAACTCGGCTGGATGATTTTGTTTTTTTGTTTGTTTGTTTGTTTGTTTTTTGGTGTTTTTTTTTTTTTTGTCTGTACACATCTCATTTTCTTAAATCAAAGTAGCAATATTGAGATTGTAGGAATCCTCTCTGTTTCAGGTCCTGAAACTGAAACATCTTTTCGAGATTTTTTGAGTTCTAACTGCGTCTGTCATGGCCAATGTGTAATACAGTCTTTTTCACAAAAAATTTGTCAGTGTCTTAGAAGCAGCTAGGGATGCTCCCTTCTCAGTCTTTACACTCAATACTGTTGGGAAGCTACTCCTGAACCTTGCTCTTTGGGTGGATGGGAATCTTCCCTTCTGAGTTTGTATTACCATGAATTTCTGCCTCATGGCTACACGATGCCTTAATCTACCTAGTTATAACCCATCTAGTATAACCTAGTCATACCCTACAGTAGTGACTTTGAGAACAATCATGAATTTAAAAGGTGAATGCATTTTATCCAACAGGAATTTCCCTCTGAAACTGGTGAAAATTCAATCTGGACCAAATTTTTAATAAAACCTGTAGTTATGGGGACCTGGGTTTACAAGAAGAAAAAAACCTCCTGTGTAGTGGTTATTACTACACTAGAAAGTGATTGAAAGCAATTACTTTTCATAAAAGTTTATGTAAGAAATACTTCTAATCATTACCACTGCGACTACTCTTAGCAGCAGCAGTTGTCTTTAAGAAATATTAGATGTTTAAGCCCTGTTTATTTTTCTGCAAAGATAGCATATTACGTCTAAAAGCTGTGTATATTGCTTGTGGTCTTACAGCATGTGAGCAGAGGTAGGGACATTTGCAGTTTTTATACCTTGGATATAAATAAAATTGTTTGATCAAAAATAAATCTTACTAATACAGTCACTTTTTCTGTAATGTTCTCCCACTAAACCTATTTTTTATGAAAATAATGATGCAAGCAACTAAGTGTAATTGTAGAAAATTATTGCTAGTGATTTGCATATGAAATACACACCTTTTACAGCCTCTAGTAGCATTGTTCAACGAGCTTATAAATAGTACAGCTGAAATGCTGCAAACAGAAAACAGTTTTCGATGGGCACATGCTATGAATGAAGAAATGTTCAGACACAATGTGCAACTTGGAGAGCTTTCATCAAAACTAGCCAAGAGGGAAAAATGCCTCATTTCCTAACCACGCTGTGTTTCGGATAAGCTGGTCACATAGAAAAACCATCACGCTCCTCTGCAGAGAGTAAAGCTTTTTAAAATAAGTGTTCATCTTCTTTTCTGAGGGAAAAAAGTTAATCTAATCTATTGGTACTTGTTTTAGATTTTTCTAATGGCTTCTGCATAACATTTAATTTTTATAAATTGACGTTTAATAACTGCTAAAATTTTAACCTTGCAATTGAGGCCAGTCATTTGCTGTAGTCATTGAAGGCATAAAAAAGTATAGTTTTAAGATACTGGTGTTGTTGCAAGTAAAATACTCACTTTTGTGTACAATTTTAAAACTAAAAATGATGAGCATTGTTCTAATACATAAAGCAGAGTATTTTCAGTCTTTGATATTTGGGGCAAGGGATGAAGGGAGGAAGACAAAGTGGAATAGGGTAAAGAAGGAAATTTCAAAGTAAGATTTTTTTATAATGTTGCTGCAAAATTGCAATTCTCCTACACAAAATATCAAAGTATGCCTCAAATAGAACTTAATATAGAAATATCTTAAAAACCAGATAAATCTGAGAACAACTGTTTTAGTTATGAGCGGTACACCTGCCTGTCACCATTAGCCAAGAGGAATGTTCTCGTATGGTATATGATCCCTCTTTTCTCCTGCAGACAGACTCGCAATTTCACCATGAGAAGTCAGCAGAACGCTGCTTTCCAGCCTAGTAGCTAACCCATCTTACTGCTCTTTCTCTTTTGGAGAAAAAGGTTGCCTTTCCTCGAGAGATGCACCCTGACAAAATTAATGCCTTTGCAAATAGGCATGAATTAAAGTGAACTTCACGCACTGCAGAGAAGGAATCTCCTACACAGGGGGGAGCCCGAGCATTCTCCGGCTGCTGTCGGGAATACGGCAGCAACGCCGGGAGCGGCGGGCAGAGTCACGCACAAGTGCAAGTGCATGAAGGGGTGGACAAAGGTGACTGCACGAGGCTTTGGTGTATCAATACCAATTTGTTTGTCACCCTCTTCTCCCCTTCACGACTCACAGCAAGCTCTGTACTCTATCTTTTTGTTTATTTTAAAGGGATTTGCTAAAAGAATTTTAGCTCAATAGCCACTTTCTCTTAGTGGCTTTTTCACTTTAGAGAAACAGGCTTAGCCTAAAAGAGAAACACGTGAATGCTAATTATGTAAATAATTAATGCATTTTAGGGATTGGTTTCCTAAAGGTGAAAAAAAAGAGGATAATTTAATTCAAAGACTGTCAGAACAGATGACTTCCAGAACTGGAAATATTCTTTCCTTTGAACTGCTTTGAGAGGCTGAAAAGCCTTGGCTCTTTATTTTTCATAAGACACTGTGCAGGTAAAAGACTTTGAAGACTAAAAAGAATAAAAAAAGTTTGATGCCTCACTCTTCTGTGAGATTGAAGTAGCTGACGAGTAGCGACAGCCAGTGCTCCGACCCAGAAGCCACTTCCTTGACAAATCTGCAGTATGGCATAGTTGCCTGAGTTAGCCTTTTGTGCTGATGAAAATTCAAATACTGCTCAGAAGAAAAAGCCACGGGGAGATCCCACCAGCAGGTTTACCCCTGAGAACACTGGTCTGGCATCTTTAGCACTGCTTGGGGCAAGAAGCACTCCCCAGCAGCTCCAGAGAACATTTCCTTAATGTTTCCATTAAACCAAAAAGAGCTTTTCAATCTTTTAGCAACTTCTGTCAAGTTCAATACTAAGTCAAATGTGGGCTGTGTGTGCACTCTTTATTGCCAATAAGGCAAGGCACGTGAAAGATTACATTAAGAGAAGCACAGCCAGCTGATCAGGTGTGCCAGGCCACCAAATCCATGCAGTCCAATAAGCCTGGTAATCTCTTTCCTCCACGTGGCCAGAGGCAGGGCCCCTCAGTTCCTGGATCGTGTATTCATTACCTGATCCTTTGTCTGCAAACCAGAAGTTCCTCACTGGGGTCAAAGGCAGAGTGGTAATTCTCCTGTATGGGCCCTTTTTTGCCACCAAATTCTGCGCAATTCACATACCCCAGCTTCCGCATTCAAGGCATCCCACTGCCCCATGCTCTCCTCACGGTCATACAGACAGAACCACAGGGTGGCACAGAAATGTGCACATGGCACCCTCCCCCGAGCAGAGAACAGCTCCCTTGTCAGCCTAGATGGTGGCTGGTAGGGAGAAGGAGGAAGACATGCTGTCTTTGAACAGCTGGAACAGTTTTGACAGTCCCTCCCCAGCTGACAAAGGCCTGCAGGGGTGGGTGGAAGAGAGATTCTCTTTGAATTGTTGGAGCAGACCGGCCAATCTAGCCACAGCTGGGGCCTTGATGTCTGGCCAAGTCGTGAGCACCAGATGCTGGCATACAATGACTGTGCTCCATACAAACTTCCACTGCATGGACTGCAGGCACTGGCTTTCATCCGGGTCTTTAGATGCCTGGTTTTAATCCAGGCTGCTGTACATCACCTCTATCACTAATTCCCTCAGACACTGGATACTACTCTCAGTAGTTGTCCACTCTTGCCTTAATAGTTTACAAGATCTTTCTCAAGGGGATACTTCTCCTTCACACTCAACACAAGCTGCCTCCTGAGGCTGCTGATTTTTGTTCCTTTTCCGATCCTTTTGTTGATGCCCCAGTCCCTTGTGAAGGATCCCAGCTACTGGGCTTCCTTGCTTTCCAATTCCTGACTGCTGGCTCCAGCACCACAGCACTGCAGCAGCCAGCTGATAATTAGCTCACCAGGTTGATGGCTGTTATCTTTGCGTGTATCTTGCAGCTTACTCAGGGATAAGGAGCTGATGATTTCTGGCTTGTTCATGATTTCTATCTCTTTCCCCTCCTGTTCTTGTGACTGTTCTGCACAGCAGGCTGCCTCTCCAATTCCTCCTCCTGCTCTCTCTTGGGAGAAGCTTTCTCCCTAATTGAGGGAATTGACTTCTGCCTCCATTGTTTCTTCTTGACTATAGGGATAACTGATAGAATTGAGAGGTGGGTTTCTGGCTTAGCCGTGGTGCACCTTGTATGTCTTCAGACTCAGAGACCATCTCTGCCCTCTAAGGGTGCTGAATAGTTCTTGTCAGGCTTAGGCCAGGCCCAACACCATGTGAGAAGTTGTGTCCCTTCAGTGCAGCCAGGGCATAATTTTCTCAAATGTACTGTCACTTTTTCAGGATCCTGCACTTGTTTGGGGGTCAGGTCCCACACCATCAGAGGTAGAAACTGTTCTAGATACCTTGCTACCCATTAGCACACAGCCCCAGGGCACATCCCTGTGTGATATTCCTAAATACTCAGTTAATCCTAGGAATAGATTCTTGAGACACACTGATGTGAACATTCTGATTAATCAGGAAAAATACTGAAGAGTCATTGTAACAAGGTGGAAAGCATCTACCCTGCAGGAGGTGAAGGGGTAGGTGTTTCCTCCAAAACCATCTCTCAGAGGAAAAGAGAGAAAAGGTGTAATTGTTAATTATCTCCACAAGATGGTTCCCAAAGTACTGGGAGAGCACCAACACAGACCCCAAATACCAGATTAGGCTCGGAGCCAGTGCTTTCATCATAGTTCTCCAAGGGAAAACACAACCAAGTGCTACACAGCATAGCAAACTGGAGAAGATAAACCCAGCCTCCAATAAGCTCTCAAATCCTCGTGCTCATTCTTGAGCACGACAGGGAGTGGTAAGGGAACAAATAAACCTGCATTGAGAGTGAATAAGCCAATGTCACGACCAGCAATAGCTAAACAGGTATAAGAGGTTCCCCCTAGCACACTCTGGTCAAACATCTTATTATCTTGAGTCCTATGTGTCTCATGCTGGGTACCAAAAAGAATTGTGTTGGATGACAGCTAATCACCTCAGAGCTGCTCACTCACTGCCCCCCACAGTGGGGGGTTTTTAGTTCTGTATAGATAGTATATTCTGTATATACAGTCCCTCACAGAGGTATTTTCTGGGCTGAGATGAAGCACACCTGGGGTTAGACATGTCCAGCCAAGTTCGATGTGGTACATCCCACCCTCTGTGCCCAGCACAGAGGAGCAGGGAACAGCATTCCTCAGTGTGAGACCAGAGGCAGGCAAACAAGGGGGTTTTGTATTTGCATGACTTGCTCCTTTACTAAAATGCAAAATCATTCAAAGAGTGTTTACAAACAGGTGAGGGGGATCTGAAGAATATAAAGATAGTCCACTAAAAGTACCTTATGATTAAAAGCCTATTTCCCCTTAGAATTTGCTGGTGCTTCAGCTCAACGAGCATGAGTCCCCGGGGGCAAGGAGACTCTGAGACCAGAAAGTACTCAGCTACTTCTGTTCCTGGAACAGTCTGAGGCTACAATCCTAAGGGTCAAAAATATTGGGAATTTCAGTGGGAAACTGAAATTGATGCCACCAATAAAAGACACAATTTTAGTAGATTCTTTTAAAAATCCCTAACCATTAACAGATAGAGATAGTGTGTCTCCTCACTTAACCCCAGAGAAGGGCAACAGTGGGAAAATTTGTGGGTTGAGTTAAAGACAGTTTAACAGGTACAAGGGGGAAAAATGAAAACAAAATCATGAAAAACAGGCAATGAAAAAGCAGTCAATACCAGTCCACTGACGCCCAGACAGTGCCCAAGCAAGAGACCCCTGGAACATCCCCACTCCCTGCCCCCAGTTTTTATTGCTGAGCATGATCTTGTACAGCACAGACTGTCTCTGAGATCAGCTGTCCCAGCTGTGCCCCCTCCTGCCCCTTGCCGGGTGTCAGAGCGAGGAGCAGAGAAAGCCTTGGCACTGTGCAAGCACTGCTGAGCACAGCAGGTGAGCAATGCTGTTTTAGTTACACATCCAAAACACGGTACCGTACAGGATACTACAAAGAAAATTAACTCCATCACAAGTAAGATGCAGCAGATCAGGGTAACCTTTTAATTTTAATTTGGTTAATTAAGAAATTAAAGCAGCTGGGATCTTGTCCTATATTTTGTGCATCTGTGGAATGGTGCAGTAATTCCATACTGGTGATAAGTTCGGTGCGGAGCAGCCAACAGGAATGTCTGGTTGAGTAGCTGGGTGACTGAAGTAAATGGTGTGAATGCCTTCCTCAGACCACAGGCCTCCCTCTCCCTGACCTGATCTAGAGGTAGGTGGGGACAAGGAACCAAGCGAACAAAAATAACACCAGAACAGCCCTAAGGTTACACATTGCTCAGAAACCGTATGAGGTGTGAGGAGTATATTAGCACACAGCAATGACTAATTCACCTGGAGTCTGACAGATGGGTACAATACTTTGCTTGTAGTTTACCTGGAGGAAACAGGACAACAAAAGTTTCTGAAGAATTACAGGCAAATACCTTAAATATAAGATTACCTGATAATATTGATAAGGGACAATTCACATTGTTTGGTATTTTTTTAAATTAAGGTTGAATTATTTAAGAGCAATCAGAACATTCTGGTGGTAAAAATACAGAAAGTAATTAATTTTTGATGATTCCCCTTTATTGGTAACAAGTACAAATAAAAACTTGTACTCGCATGAAAAAACAAACGAGGCGTAGAAAGCTTTGCAGTATGTTTGGTATTTGTTTCACACAGCTGAGGTGAAGTGACTCAGAATTATCTCCAGAAACCCAAGCTTTTTGCAGCCCTAAATCATTATGAACCAATTAACATAGATGTAAGACAAAGAAAAGATGATGAATGGCTCTTACCTTATGTAATACGTAAAAACAAGAGCCAAAGAAAGCTGAAATATGATTCTGATTGAATTTAGGTATTTCTTCCGAGCATATTTTTTATTAGGAGAACTTCAGGAAACTTCATGGGTAACTGCCTGGAATAAACTACACTTCTCAGTGCTTCTCTTCTGCCTCCAGCCTCTCAGCTGCAGTAACAACAGTAACTCAGGGAGAAGTGCCAGAGTCTTGGAAATAGAGAAAATGCCAGGGCAGGCAAGAGAGAAAGTGCAAGTAAGAAGGGGTCTGGTGTTGAAGCCATTCTCCAGAACAAAGTGAGTCCTGAGTTCCAGATGCTGTTCCTAAACAAAGATTGTGACTCAAGGTTGCCTATTATACATAAAATATCATGGTATAACGTGGGCAGAATGTACACAGAATATTATGTACATTACACAGGATGTATTTTCAGTATATTTTAAGAGGATAGAGTTTTTATTTATATTTTGCATTTGGTGGAATGCAACAAGCTGATCTATGACAAACAAGCTGTGTAACAGGGAGGGAGTGCAGGGGGAAAAGGAGGGAGGAGAGAATTTAACAGAAATAACTCCACTTAGTGTTTGAGTGAGGGATGTAATGAAATCTGTTTGCTGTGCTAGCTGTCTCCAGATTGGGCTGTAATTACACCACAGAAGGAAGAAAGGTAGCTGAGTCTCAATCTAGATCATTTATGTAAACTCAGCCTTCTTGTCAACGGCACTCTCAGATTGCTCGCGTGCAAACCACAAAAATCATCTCCTATGAACAAAACAGAGACGGTCTCAAATTGCAGGCTTCTGATACACCTTATAAGCTGTCTGTAATTGGACTTGAAAATCCAACATAGTGAGGTTCAAAACTTCTCTGGTATTTTGTGCATTTTATTCAGTGCAGTGACTACTCACAGAGGAGCATTCCTGCTTCCTTTCTGCCAAAGGCTGATGTCTAATCTTACAAATTAACATTTATTTTGCTTAAATTAACACAAGTGTCACAAACATAGGAAACTCTTTTGTGTAAGACTCTGTTGAAACAAACTGCTGGATCTGAGAGAGGGATATTCCCTCCCCCAGAAGAGTTGGAAAAACCTCATTCTTTGACCCAGAGCGACATTTTACATAGGCACAGTATAAACTCTAGGCACTCAGTTCCCTTAACAGAGCCAAATTAATATTTGATTAAATATTTTAAAGCTCCTACTTACCATGCTTGACACATTTTCTCAGCAAGTTTCTCAAATACAGAACTCATTAGGCACAGAGTAATTTTACATTTGAATACATAAAAACAGTGTGAGAAGACATGACTGCTCACAGACAGAGAGGGATTTTCCCCCATTAATCCCCCGAACTGCCCTTCCCCTTGGATAAGGGTATGGTAATTCCGGGCTTCGGCAGCGCACTCTCTCTGGGCAGGTTTGAGTGGGTTTCTCGTGACACCTGGATCTTCACGCCCTTCCATCCCTCCCTCCCTCTATCCCTCCCTCTGGCAGGAAAACCACCGGCCTCCGCCCTGGCGCCGTCCCCGCTGGTGCCCAATCAATACCGACTTATTTCCTGTCCATTTGCTGAGGTCACGGAAACGGGACTCATTAATTATTTCTACCGGTGCAGCCTCAAGTGCGCTTCTGGCACAACAAGTGAAAACCATCTGTGACCTTTTTTCTTTCCTCTCCCGAATTTTGGTGGCGGCGGCGGCAGTGAGCGCGCGTTCCTCTGCCGGGATGGGATGAAGCGATCAGAGGTGCGAGGCAGCACTGGTGTCCCTGCCGGGCTGCTCCCACCTGTGCAGGGAGAGATGCTCCTCCCGGAGCGACAGGTCAGGGAAACCTGGTCACGGCGTAGACAATGTTGGCCAAGGCGTCCCTGGCCTCCGAGGGAGGGAATCGCTCCAGGGCTGCCAGCGCTCTGTTTCCGTGGCAGCGGCAGAGGTCGATGGCAGAAGTCACACCTTTGCCAGCCTTGATCGCTTCCTGCAGCTGTTGGAAAACACAGGCACATCGGTGTAGGGGGGGTTTCAGCAGTGCACAATTATCCCTGGGAGCACAGGGCTTCCACCGCCTCTTCCCGAGGAAAAGGCGAAGGCAAAGCCTTCAGACAAAGCCCTTAAATCCTCTCAACTGCTCTGTTTAGCTCCACACTACAGCAAAACTGTGCGTAATTTAAACTACACCATCCATTACTTCATCACCTGAAAGATGCTGGCTTTCCAAAGGGCACACTTAAACTGAAAAAAATATTTAAGATTGTAAATATCTGAGCATTTCATACCTCAGCCACTGCCCGAGAGCTTTTGTGTAGAACTGGCAATCCAGCCATTTGCTCACACTCTAGTTTCCTGCAGTAAAAACCTGCATTTTATGAACACCCATTCCATCCCCTGCTTTCAGAAACCAGCACAGGATGTCACAGGTGGAATTACTGTATTTTGTAATAGGGGTTTCCATTTATAGACCATGTGTTTACATTGGTCACAGTGGACAAAAGCAAATTTTGTCAGTAAAATGTGGTAAACTATCACACACTCAAGCAAACTCCATCTTTATCATTAAGGCTACAGAATTTGACAAAAGCTTGGTGATACACTGTATGAGAAAGAAAATACTTTCATGGAATAACCAACATTTCACAGCAAGTTGCTGGAAAGATTTGGCACCTAAAAACTTAGGTAAATGATGGGTTAAATTTCCTATGAAATAATACAAACAAAATTGAAAAAACAAAACATGTTCTTTCCCCCATACCTGAACTTAGCAGAAGCTCTAAATAGCTCTTATTAAGGGCTTTTTTATTTTTAATTAATATTTTTTCTTGAACAGCATCACGAGACTGGCATGAAACACATTTTCTACTCTAAAATACAGCTGTTCCCAGGCAAACTCTGGCCTGATGCCTCATGCCAGAGCCTAGGAACAAAGGCCAGGTGGATCTTTGGGATTTGATTTTTCCAAAAGCATTACAGCATTTCATGACCTTTAACATGCCCCACCTGGCTTTCACAACTGTCTTACACCACTACACTAGCTTTTTTAAAAAATGGCTTTTCTTGGATACAGGTACCTACAGTAACAAACTATACAGGGTTTCCTAAGTCATATTTTCCATCAATACACAGCTCAGTGCCCAAATTACTTTAAAAATACATCAGTATGACCGTACCTATCTAGTTTAAATCACATACATACATATATATATATATATGTAAAAAAAATCCCAGGTATGACCAAATTGTAAGTCACCCACTTTCTATACTTCTTGCATTCATTCAGAATGAACGATGCTTCTTATCTGAAAGTGGATTCATTATCTGTATTTAAAGATGAAATTAGCTGAAAGCATATTACAGCACTTGAGTGTTCAACTCCCAGTTCATAAAAATTTTATTCTCCTCTTCAGCTGGAATCTTCCTGCACTGTGTGCTGGAAAGGAACTTGCCCCGAGGCATAGATGCATTGCATAGCTAATTCAACATGTCTTCTAATGAGTGGGAATCAGCCATATTTCCAGGGCTCTGCAGCAAAGGTGAGGATAGGTGAGAAGAGGTGCTCTAGCAGTGTGGAAAGGTGTCCCTTCCCCTTTCTTTGAGGCACAGCCTTGTGGGATAGGAGAATCCACACATCTTGAAGCAAACTCTGCTGATTTGCTAAAGCTTATTAAAAAGGATTAGCATAACTTCTATTACTCATGGAAATATATATTAGGATGTAAACAGGAAAGAAAATAGGTCCTAGAAAGTCTTCAAACTGGTCAAAAGCCAGAGGAGCTTATTTTAGGCATATATATGCTCACATATATGTACCATGACTTAGTTGAAAGAGCAGAATCTGGGAAGGGGGAGAATTCTAGCACAAGGACACAATCCATTTACACGCTTGTCTTGTGTAAGCCCTCAGACACACACACTGCTTTGAAGCCAATACAATTGCCAAGCTCGTGTCAAACTACAAGCAGAGGAATCACTACACAAAAATCAGCCTAATCCACTGTTGAATGTTTCCCAGCAAAGTTCAAGGAACGTCAAAATGGAAAATACCTGCTTACATAGCAAGCTCCTTCCTCAGCTTTTCAGTTAGAGATCATCCTATATAATGAACAATTTATAGCCCTCAAAAACTTACCTGTTTTATATTCCATTTGCAGAAGCAGCTAGTCAACTCAAATAAGCATACACAGAGGCAAACCAGTCTGAGCTAACCAGACAGCATGCTACCTCTATCTCAGCTGGGGTCGTAAAAGGGGGAAAAAAGTACAAATTTGGCTTTTTGTAGTGGGATAGTTATTAAAGAAATACAGTTAATAACTCTGTAAGAAACCAGGCTTCGGTAGCCCTGCTGGATGGAAAAGCCCCCTAATATAAGACTTAAGTTGTACTCTTGGTTGTGTTACAGTTACATTTTCAGACTCTCTCAAATTTTGAGCTTCAGTAATTTTATGTAATGAACTTCACAAACTAAGGATGTAGAAGAAAAAAAAAAATCAATGTATCCAGTATAGATGTATTATTTTAAAATATGGATAGGAGCAGCTAATTTTTGCAGCAAATGAACAGAAAAGCAAAATTAACTGCTTTTATTTTTACTTTATAAACTTTATTTAAGCTGCCTCATTAATTGCTTCTAAACATAAGAATCTGCTCTTTTAGTCTCTACTTATATGGCACATTTAATTTTGTGCATATTTCCACTTGCAGGAACAATTTAATCCACACAACCTTCTTCAGAATGATATTCAGTAATTAAAACTGAATACAAGTCAAAACACAGATTGCTTAGCTACACTTTTCTCCAGTTGAACTGCTAGATATGCTGGAATACTGCATTTTTACTTTTAAGCTTTTGTTCAGGCCATTGCCATTAAAGGCTTACTTTATTCTAGAAGTGCCAAGACTCTGAAAAAATCACCAACTGGGTTTTGGTTATTTAAATTCAGCTTAAAGAATAGTCTTGCAATAGCACAGCCAAGTTTAGGCTCAGATGAGACATGATCTCCTCCACAACATATCTGCACTGTTTTGCAATCTGTGCCCTTGCAGATACTCAAAACTTAACTGAGCAAACCCATACTGGCTCTGCTTTGAGCGAGAGGCTGCACCAGACATCCCCCAGAGGTCCCTTCCAACTTCAATTACTGTACGATTCTGTGAATAGAGTTCAAAGCACCATGTGTGCCAGGCCAGTTTAAAAAGGTAAAGAGAGGATTTCTCCTCCACACCACAGAAGTGAAGGATCTGCCTTTCAGACCAACTGCTCTGGATTGCTGTTGGACAGAACGGCTGGTCTGAGGGCAGCAAGAGGTCCAAGAGGCAAGCTAGAAACTGCTGAAATTTGGAGACTGAAGAACTGAAGGAGTCAAAAACTAAGCAGGTGTTCAAGTACAAAGTCAACTGATTTCAAATCTTCTCTGCTGAGACATTTCTGCTTCATGAGTCAAAGGAAAGAACATTCATACAGTGCTACCTGTAGGGAGCAAACAAACTGGGGGCAGGGTGGGGCGGGGTAAGAAGACTCACTGAATATGTGGTGAATATTTTGGCTGTAATAGACTTTATATGCAATGCGAGAAAAAATTCCTGATTTTTTCCCCATAGTCCAACCTAGGATTAAATACTTTAGTGGCAAAATATCATAAGTAACTTCGGATTTTTTTTTTATGCTGTTCTAGAAGGATGATCCTAAACCAGATAATTTGTTATATACTGAAATCTTTGAATATAATGCATTCTCTCTGATCCTGAAGTGAGATAAAACATTCTACACTTCTGAAATGCACAGTACTTGCTGAAACAAAAAGAAACCCCAAACCCCAAAATCTAAACTGGTCTGTGGCTGAGTGACCCAATAATGCTCTAAGTATCTGCAGTGTTCTGCATTGGCTTTTCTAATTTGTTTTCTTTTTTGTGGGAACAGCATGCTCAATAAGCACTGGTGTTTTAGACTGCTGACTTTAAAAAGTATCAACGTATTTCATAGGTAGTAGATCAATTTTGTCAATTTTTTCCTTTGTTTTCTAAAGAAGTACTTCAGAATGTTTCAGCATCTAGTCTTGTGGCTCTTCCTTCTCAAAACCCCCCTGGACAACCATTTATTTGCATCACTTCACAACATCATAGGATTTAAATTAATTTTTAAAAAAATCTTTGTTGGCTATATGCAGCACAATATGCCAGCTGAAACCGGGGCAGTATTTATCAAATATTTTCTGAGAAACTTTTTCTGTAATAAAGGTAAAGAAATGCATCTTCAAAGGGCCCAAACGCCCTGCAGAAGCCTCCATTAGTAGAGTAGAATGTATTTTCCTTACTCATCTGACAAACAGAAAAATTTTCTCTTTACTTCAAATTGAAACCTACATCTATAGGATGAGACCAAATGTGGGGAGGGCTGTCTGCAACAGGAGAGGAAAGATGGCCTGCTTACAGGGAACACTGCTGTTACACAACCCTTATAATATGCTTTGCCAAAAAATTACAAGCCATCCTGAGACACTGATTGATTGTACAGACTCTTTGTTATTTTAGAAGGGACACCAATGCCTTTCCATGTCTTTCAGAATGAACTTAACAAGACCCACAAGCTTTCAAATCTAAACAATGGCAGTTGTGAAGACTCTTTACTAAAAAGTGTAATTTTCTTAAATCCCACTAATGCAAATTGTGATTTTTAATTGTCATCTTAGCATACACAAGCAATCAACTTGGTATTTATGCTAAAACACGTGATGATTATTTGCTTTAATGAAACAAAAGTTATGCTGGATTCTCACCCTGAAGAAGTGGGAAAATACCCACTGATTACAAACAAAGATGCAATTGATTGTTGGTACTGGATGTACACCTTGATAAATCGGACATTAATTCCAAAAAATAAGAAAATTGCTTCATCTGAATCTTTTTGGATGCTTTTGCAATACTAACACATCTAAAAAACCTCATCTTCCTTAAATCACTGACTGATAAACCATCACTATGCTGTGGTTTTTATTATACATAACAAAAGGAACTAATGGCAGTGGTTGCTCCAAAACAAACAAGACAAATTTTCATGCAAAACAAACCCGGGTCACAAGCATCCACAAACAACAACCCTCTGTTTTTAACTCTTTGCTGCATTTCAGCCGCAGCCAGCACTGCCCAGGATGGCTACACTGGCCGTGGCAGTGGGCAGTGGGGTGGGCGAGGGCAGCCCACACCTCTGGCTGGCACAACTGGATGGCACCATCCTGCTGTTATTTATTAGCAGCACGGCAGTGGAGTACTGCTGAAAAACCTCCTTATAACCACATGTGACCTTTCCCATATTTCTTCTCTCTTTCCTACCACATGGGAAGTCAAGCCTTTAGTGCCATGCAGTCTAAGAACAGCTGGATCTACCTCATCCTGACTCATGGTCTTCCAGCACAAACTCAGCTCCTGGAGTTGATGCAGTGCACAATATTTCATATGCAAACCAAGAAAGTATGTTACAGCATTCCATGCAGCACTGTGCCATACTTCCTGTGCCAGTTTGGATGAAAGGCCTCTATAAAAGAGAGCAGAGCAAATGGACAGGGCTAAAGAAAAAAAAGAAAAAAAAAGTTTTGCTACATCCTCTCTCACTTGACTTAATTTATCTTTCCTGAATATTGCATTTAGAAAAGTAACAAATCATTGCATAGCATAGTCATCAGTTGCAAAATACAGGATTTATTTCTTTATTTGGTATTATGTTATCATTTTTCTAGAGCTTTGTCCAGAAAACAAGAATTATTTATAGTTTACTCATTTCTGCTACTAGTTGTGCCTTTCTTACACTCCTGTAACAAGCCTGTATAATGCCAAGAACCATTAAGGCCTTGACTTCAGCAGAGAGTTTTTAATCAATATTATCAAGTGGTAACAACTAAATCGAGAATATCAATCTGTTGTTTGAGAATTATGCAGCTTATCCTGCATGCAAGGAGGATGTAAAATGGATAAAAGCTTTTTGATTTAAAGAAGTCTGAGATTTTTGTCACATACAAATGAGGGAGATAGGAAAGTTGCTGTTTCTTCCAATGCACACATGAAATTTGTCCCTGATATACATCAGTACTTTCCCTTTAGTTATCTGAGAAACACCACTAAAACAGCTGAAACCATATTTTCATCTCTGGAAGAGACTTTCAAACACCATAATGATGGATCGATAATTTGTCTGGATGTGATGTGAAGGTATAGGAAAAAACAGGGTGAAACACTCTGATACTAATGTGAGAAAATATATTCAGAAACACAGACCTTAATCTTGTCATGATATCAAAATCCTTTTGATAAAAAGATTGAGCAAAGCAGGGAAGAAAAAAATCTAAAAAAATTTGCAGAACATAGTAACCTTATTGACAAGACAGTCTCAAATCTAATTAAATTAATAGAAAGCATTTCACTTCAATAATTTGTGTCAGAGACCTCATTAAATTTGCTGGTACAGTACAGGTATTTTTTTATGAGTGAAAAAAAATCAGGGGTACCATTTTAATATAAGAACAATACAAATAAAAGAACAATTCAAAATTCTAAGCAGCCTCAAAATTGAAATAAGACTTTTTCCTTTTAGGAGGCATGTTACATGTGCGGATCTCAATTTCTCAAATTTACCTTCACTATTTTAACTGAAAATGCAGCAAGGAAGGTTAAATTTTCTTAAGTGGGCTATACAGCTAACAACTTTTGTATACATAGATTTATGAGTTTAACTAAAGGAACAATATTTTTATCTCAACTAAGTGGCACACTGAAGTTCATAATAAAAACTAAGAGAAGGAAAATAATCAAAATTTTCAAAAGTTCTACAACTAGTTTGTGATCTTTGCTTTTACAAAATTAAAGAGGAGATATTTTGAAGACCCAGAGAGAAATGAACGCCCAGATTTGATTAAGAATGTTAAAGTAAGTGTATCAACTGAACAGAAAGATGAGAAAGGACTGTGATGCTGAGAAGACTGAGCAATGTGCCAAGCACTGACTCTAGTGATGCAGGAAAAAAGACAACACAACAAAAAGCAAAAAAAACCACCTAATTTGTACAGCAAAACATGCCCTCTAATTGGTTGTGTGTATGTGCTGGTCAAGTTATTCTGCTAGGACTGCTACAGGTTCCTGAGTTCATTTAGCATGGACATAACTAATGACCACTTTTACTTTAAACCAACCAACACTGAAAAGAGGGACAGGATAGCCTAGGTTTTTGAAACTGACTTCTAAAAAACCCAACTGATTGTTGTTTGAACTCACAAAAACCATATAGAATTTTTTCACTATCATTACTAAACTCATAATATCTGTGCTTGTGCAAGAGATAATTACCCAAAGCTAGCAAAAATCATGTGCTTTCCGACAGAAATCAATTGCTCAAAATTCAGAAGGGCTTTCTCTCCTTCTTTACCTTTTATTCAAGCGTCCAAGTTGCCTAAGCATACTATAGGTTTTTTAATTCCATGTAAACGATCCAAGAAATGAAATAATTTCAGTCAAAATACAGAATACTCTGTCAAATGTTTAATTTAGTAAAGCAAATTTAGATGCTTTTCTTTCCCCTTTGCCTTTTTTTTCAAAGTATGGAAATGATGCTGTGTGGATCACAATTGTAACAATTAAAAGGTGAAAACCCATTCTGGACTTGCAAAACTAAGTAACCTAGCTTAAACATTCACAGGAGTGTCCCCAAGACACATCAGAAAAATAAATCTGGTGCTCTCAGTGGTGATTTAGAAGAAATAAAACTGATGCAACTCTGACTGTTGTAGAGAAAAACCTAAAAGCACAACGATTTTAAATAGCAAAGTGAGGTTGAGATCCTTCTTATGTTCTAAGAGGAAGAATGGGCAGAGAGGTTTTTTAATAGTACAAATTGCAATTTTTCTTAATACAGAATAATTACAATAATCTGACCCATATTTGTGTGTTAGCCTTCCATATGAGCAGCAATCAGCCAGAGCTGTAACACTCTCCAGGCCCCATTTCAAGAAGCAATTTTCAATTGTGCATGTGGCTCAGTAATTTATACATTATTTCCCACTGATGCTGGAGATAACTGACAGGACTTCATGATCTACTTAAGACTCAGGATAAGTCAGGCTCATGCTCAGTGAGCTGGGGACACAATGTGACCCTCTCTCTCCAACACAAACGTGCTGTGCTCCAATATTTAACCAGAGGAACCTTGTCGGCCATCTCCTGCAGCCCTTTAAGAGATTTAATGTGTCCCAGTTACTTCTGGCAGTTAAGCTACTTAGTTCAGGTCTACCTTTATTATAGAGAAGTAGGAAATACAGTGCTGTAAAGCTCAAAGTTGTAATGGGGACAGGAAAAAACCAAATTATTGTAAAACACATGTATGTGTATATTTTTTTAAGAGATGCCATGGAACTGAGGTGAGATTACAAAAAAAATTAGCAGTGTACTCTACCAACAGAGAGAGACCACTGACAGGATCTAACCTGCAAATGACTCCAGGAAAAAAAAGACAGCAAAAGCCATCAGAGGCCTGGTTTGAAAATCGAGTTTGAGGAAGTAAATGAGAGAAATGACAGTAAAAATGATTATTCAGTAACTACATTATTAAATTACTATTGTTAGATACATTACTAAAATACTATTATTAAATGGCTACATTTTATAGTTACAGTACTGTAACTGTCGTTACAGCTTTCTATTTGTGGCTTTTCAAAACCAAGAAATTGTACATGCCATTCTCCCTCCCTTCATATACACACACAACTTACAACCTAGCTTTAATAAGGAAGTTTCTCTCAACTGTCAAGAATATCCTTGAAAATATTTTTTAAAATATTAAAAATGAGATATCAATGTAATTTACCAACCTTCTTATAGTCCACAATGTTTCCTTTTCCTTGTGCCTTAAAAAGAAAGAGATTTTATATCAGACACTACATACTACAAACTAGAGTTGCAAGAATAAATAATGCAATTAAACGAGCTACTACTTTAAACATAACTTCCTTTCTTTAGGAATCTGATACAGAAAACCTCCAAAATACAACCAAATGTGTTACCAGCTTACACAACATGGTTCTGCTTCAAATGAGAGCTGCAGATACTCAGTGTAATTTTTAGGCTTTTTTAGTATGACCTGTAGTTAAACATTTGGTGAATCCAAAATGTTTTGGTCTTAAGAAATCTTGCTGTTTGCATTAATTAATCTCTCCCACGAGGTTCTGAAATAACCTGTATTTCCTATCAGCAATAACAGGATTTATTTTCTTTAAAGAGAACCCTGTATACCTATACTGACTTGCAAGAGGCAATAGTCTAGAGCTCTCAAAAGGGGCTGCTGGACCCTGTCAGAGCTGTTACACCCAAGTTAGAGGTGCTTTTGATTTAAAATTGGATTTAAGTATCAGCATTACCCTTCGAGTAAGCGACAGATAAATACAACCTGTAACTCCTAACATATTCAGAAAGAAATACAAATAAATTTTAAATTTCTTCTTGCCCAGATGCAGACAAATATGTAGTCCAACTTCTTGAATTTTGTCACAGAATGATGTAGAAGATGTCTTTCTCAGTGATAGCGCTCTGAAAGAACCAGAGCATTTCCATTTAACCAACCTGAAAATCCTTCCCTGAGATCAGATCCATTATCCATGGATAATATGCAGTGCCATTACCACTTCATCTAACTCCAACTCTTCTCTGTCCGGGTACATTGAGGGAAAAGAAAAAATCACCTGTTTCTTTCCCTCTAGCTTCCTCAAGGGAAGACCCCAAACCTCAGTTCTTCTGCAGTGTGTCTCCCGAAAAGATGTAGATTAGGACCACTACCTCTCCATGTCCTCTGTGGGAACTTCAGGGATCAGCACAAAGAGCAGACCAACTGGGATAAGGAGAAGAGCAGAGGCCTGCACTGAAGAGGAACACTATGTGGCAAGCACAACTTTAAAGAGATGTTGCCAAGATGGCCCAGACTTGGAATATGAATTAATTTTCATACGGGAAGAAAAATAAAATAGAGAAAAGAACTGATGAGAGACTAAGCAAACTGAACATGAAAGAGAACAGTAGATAACTGAACTGATTCTTCTGAAGGAGAAAGGGGGCTGATCCACAAAACCCCTTTGCTTCTCTCTCTAGTCTTCTCAAGAGCCAGCTTTTCTGGAACGCATATTAAGAAAACAGCCTGATAGCATTTGGGAGTAGCAAACCCACTGCCAATAACTGTTTCCTTATTTGCATATTCCAATCTTCTTTGATTTGCCAACTTTTATTCACCTGAATGGATCTTACAGCTTCTTCAAAATATAGCTAGTAGTTACACTGTATATTAGAACACACCAGAAACATGTTCCTTAACAAGTGATTGCCTATAGGCAGATTCACACTGCAGCAGAGAATCTGACAACGTGTTTGAGGAAGATGCTTTTCAGCCACAGCAATACCAGGAAAGGTGTGCTCAGTGTGCCTCCTTCTGTACTTATTCTCATAACCAACAGCAAGAATATTTTCTCATTATTTGCTCCTGTCAAGCATTCAAGTCAATGGTTGTCGTGCTTCTCCACACAGCAACATCATCCAATCTGTCTCCTAAGCCTTCTTTACTACAACTGCACCATTGCTTTTCTTCTTTTTTTACCCTCACAGTAATAGTTTGGCCCTCTGACTTTTTCGGACCCTCATCTTGCACACAGAGATGTTTTGTGATCTTTTGATCTGATGATCTTTTACATCAGACTTGTTCAACTGGTTAAGCTTTTGACAGGGCCTGGGTGCATTGTATGTGCTTTACCTATTAAAACCACACAAATGGCACAGAGGCCATCTGGGGCACAGTGATCATGAAATTATAGAGTTTTCAATATTTGGTGAAATAAGGAGGGGCATCAATAAAACTTTTACACTGGACTTCCGGAGGACAGACTTTGGCCTATTCAGAAGACTTAGTGGGAGAGTTTCTTGGGAAGCAGCCCTTAAAAACAAAGGAGTCCAGGAAGGGTGGGCATGCTTCAAAACAGAGATCTTGAGGGCACAGGAACAGATCGTCCATGTGTGCCAAAAGATGAGTAAATGAGGTAAATGTCCAGCCTGAAGGAACTAAGGAATAAAAAGAGGATGTATCATCTTGGGAAGGAGGGTCAGATATCTTAGGAAATATTTAAGGGGGTTGTTAGGGCATGTAGAAAAAAAATTAGAGAGGCCAAAGCTCAGTTAGAACTTAATTTGACAACTTTGTGAAGGATAATAAAAACTGTTTTTACAAATATATTAACGGCAAAAGGAAGGATAAGAATAACCTTGTTTCTCTATGGACATGGAAGGGAATTCACTGCAGATGGGGAGAAGGCAGAGGTGTTTAATGCCTTCTTTGCCCCAGTCTTTATCGGAAAGACGGCTTGTCCTCAGGACAACTGTCCTCCTGGGCTGGTAGATGGTGTCAGGGAGCAGGATGGCCCCCTTGTTATCCAGGGGAAAGCAGTCAGAGAACTGCTGAGCCACTTGGATGTTCATAAATCTATGGGACCAGACGGAATCCATCTCAGGGTGATGAGGGAGCTGGCAGATGAGCTTGTGAAGCTGCTCTCCATCGTTTACCAACAGTCCTGGCTCACTGGTGAGGTGCCAGGTGACTGGAAGCTGGCCAAGGTGACACCCATTCACAAGAAGGGTACGAAGGAGGATCCTGGAAATTATAGGCCAGTCAGTCTGACCTCGGTACCCGGTAAAGTAATGGAACAGTTTATTCTGAGTGCCATCACACAGCACCTACAGGATGGCCAGGGGATCAGACCCAGCCAGCATGGCTTTAGGAGGGGTAGATCATGTTTGACCAACCTGATTTCATTTTATGACCAGGTGACTCGCCTGGTAGATGCGGGAAAGGCTGTGGATGTTGTCTATTTCGACTTCAGCACAGCCCTTGACACTGTCTCCCACAGCATACTCCTGGAAAAGCTGGCAGCCCACAGCTTGGACAGGTGCACTCTTTGCTGGGTTAAGAACTGGCTGGATGGCCGGGCCCAGAGAGTGCTGGTGAATGGTGCTGCATCCGGTTGGTGACCAGTCAACAGTGGTGTCCCCCAGGGATCTGTGTTAGGACGAGTTGTTTAATAGTTTTATTGACAACATGGGTGAGGGTATTGAGTCTACTATTAGTAAATTTGCAGATGACACTAAGTTGGGAGCATGTGTCAATCTGTTGGAAGGTAGGAGGGCTCTGCAAAGAGACCTGGAATGGTTGGATAGATGGGCAGAGTCCCATGAGATGAAGTTTAATAAGTCCAAGTGCCGGGTCCTGCATTTTGGCCACAATAACCCCCTGCAACATTAGAGGCTGGGGGCGATGTGGCTGGACAGTGTCCAGGTAGAAAGGGACCTGGGGGTAGTGGTTGACAGTCAGCTGAACATGAGCCAGCAGTGTGCCCTGGTGGCCAAGAAGGCCAATGGCATCCTGGCCTGTATCAGGAGCAGTGTGGCCAGCAGGAGCAGGGAAGTCATTCTTCCCCTGTACTCAGCACTGGCGAGGCTGCACCTCGAGTGCTGTGTCCAGTTCTGGGCCCCTCAGTTTAGGAAGGACCTTGAGACTCTTGAACATGTTGAAAGGAGGGTGACAAGGCTGGTGAAGGACTTGGAACACAAGCCCTATGAGTAACGACTGAGGGAGCTGGGGTTTAGTCTGGAGAAAAGGAGACTCAGAGGTGAGCTTATCACTCCCTACAACTTCCTGGAAGGTGGCTGTAGTCAGGTGGGGGTTGGTCTCTTTTTCCAGTCAACTGACAGAACAAGAGGACACAGTCTCAAGCTGCACTAAGGAAATTTCAGTTGGATGTCAGGAAAAAGTTTTTACTGAAAGAGTGATAAAGTACTGGAATGGTCTGCCTGGAGAGATGGTGTAGTCACCATCCCTGGATGTGTTTAAAAAAAGATTAGATGTGGCACTCAGTGCCATGATTTAGTTGGGGTGGTGTTAGGGCATGGGTTGGACTCGGTGATCTTGAAGGTCTCTTCCAAGCTGGTGATTCTGTGATTCTGTGAAATGACATTGCACGAGAGGGTGGCTTATGAGTGTATCCTTATGGGCACTGCCAACATGAGAAAGTTTCTGGTTTGGGTGCTTGGCCTACACTGAATGTCACATAATGAATGTGACTGTGGATGATATCTCAAAGAGCTTGTAGTTAATCAAAGATAATTTTCCTTTCTAAACCAACACAAGTCAAGAAAGGATCCTGGACTAGGTGTTCCACATTGTAGTTGATAGTAATGGTAACAGAGTAAATACCATGTATAAAGTATATACATATATGTATAAAAATAAATGTGTGAAGTACAGTAGTACTAGTAGATAGCAAATACTTTTGCATAGTACATGTCACTTGGCACCCCCACCCCCTTCACAGAGAGCTGCTTCATTGTTTCTATAATGCCCATTTTTGGTATGAAAATTTAGTAAGCAGACAGACGGCACTCCTGGAGTCTTGCAACCTCCTCTAGATTCTGCAGATGGGAAATTGTTTCAAAGGTTTTATACACTGTGCTGTGGAAATGCCATTATTCTCCAACTGCAATAATCTAAATCCATTTACATTCAACTCACATATAAGCCTTGTTTTGTTACTGTTGAATTCCAAAATTCCTTATTCACTATCACTACATAGTGATTAGGAACTACTCAACTACTAGTCCCTAACCTCAAAATGACAATAGGTTTGCTTTATTTTAAGATTCCCCCACTCCATACAACTCTTAAGACTCTGCATACACCTCCCAAAATTTCACATCTGAAGAGACCATGCCTCTTGTTTGCAGTATGTGAAGGCGGATGAGAATGCAGAACTAGGCAGAGGTTTAGACTCTGCATCCTGTATCTGATTCCTGCTTTCAAACCAGCAAGGAAAGAAACCATCAGCAAGCACATCTTGAATGAATATGCTTGCACAGAGCCAGCTTCTTATTGAAGGCAGCAACCTTTCTAAAAAACTGTATAACAACAGGCATGAATTTCCAAATGGCAGTCATCACTGTTGTTTAGACAGACAAAACATGTCCAACTGATGCAGGAACTCAACAGAATGCTTAATTTTGGCCATTTTGGGGCTTCCCCCTCCCCCTTTCCGTTCTTGCTGTCTTCTATAGTTATCTATTTGTGCTTCAGCAACACTCAGGAAGATATTAGTGGACCTGAATCCTGCTGTGGTACATGACAGTTACCATGCAGTTATTTTATTCTCATTGCCTTCCTCATCTAAAAAATTAGAGGAAACAAGAAAAGCTAAATAAGAGAATGATGAATAAGGGTACCAGAGAGCTAGATGTCAAAACTATTTTGTAGTGGTCTGAAAGCCAAGCCCCACAGATCCTTCCCCTTCCATTGAAAATTACTACTCCAGTGTCATGCTGGCAAAGGAAATGTGTGCCTACCTTTCAGCCACTGTGATGGTTGAAGTTCTCTAAGATGCCAGGGAAAGTAGCTTTATGCTAAGATGTGGGACTGCACAAGCAGTGCAGAGGAACACACATATGCTCCACGCAAATGAATCTGCCTGTTACACTGACATACAAAAGTCTGACAGAGCTTGACTGTCAGGTTCCTGAATTTCCCCGTGTTGAAAGCGTGGACGAGAGAGATATTAAGCACTGGAGAGCATAGGTAAACCTTCTGTTAATTTCTAAGTTTCTTTACAGAGTGAAAGTATAGATAGGAAGAGATAAACAAATTCCAAAAACCAGGAAATTCTAAACAGTGCTTTAATTTACCTCTCTAATCTGTTTAAGCCATGCCTCCCTTCCAAGGAATTCCTGATGAAGGATTGCAGGAGCAGAATTCAAACTGAAGGCCATGATGTCAGTAGAACTTTCTTTAACAAACGGCTGCAGGTCTGAATGTAGCTGAAAAAGAGGAAGACACCCATTCAGTTCCCAGGAACAGTCTATATGTATCCACCCACTCCTCAAATTGAGGTCCACATCCTGATTCTACATCTACTTACTACTTCCTACTTTGACACTTGTACTCTGGTTGCACTTTTTCAAGTTTGGGGGAGGGACAGAAAGATGTTGAAAGCAAAGCAGTAGTGGAAAGACGTGGTAAAGAGAAGCAAGTAGAGAGTCTGCAAAGACACAGATAAAGGACAGCTTGCAGAGCTGGGCAAGCCATGGGACATAGTCAGGTAGGAGACTGTGGAGTGGCAAGAAACAGAAAAAATATAAAGGAGAGAATGATCAGTCTTTGGTGGGAAGAAGATCGGGTTTTAATCTGTGCAGGGTACTACATTCTACTTTTCAGTACCTGAGGAAGCAGACACAGTATGACCTTCCTTCTGACAAAGCAAGTGCTACATAGCTAGGAGCTTTTTATGAAAATCATGCAATCCTTAATACACAATTACGTGTCAATGGTGAATATATAAATATTAAAGCATACAAAAAATATTAAGGATATAACCGCACTTGAAGTAATTTACTGGTAGAATTGTACCCAGTAATAGCATATAGTGGCATTTCTATGGCAGTAAAACTGTGCTTTATAAAACCACTTCCTTCTCCTGTAGGAACTAGAAACTGCGTAAATCATCTCAGCTGAAGCAGATAGGAGGTCTGTCTGCCTTTCTCAGGCTACATCTAACCTCTCAAGTAGTGCAATACAGCAGAAGCAGATTTTATTTTCCTCTGGACTAACTCTAGCTGCACACTAGAAGTCTTCTAGTGGAGGTCAGAGACCTTGTCTGGGAAATCCTACTGCTGCAGAGGTGTAGGATGCTCCTGTCCAGATCTGGTGACCTCCTTCCTTATCTTCTAGCTGCCCTCTAAGGAAGTTCCCTCACAGCAGGTTATTCAGAGGGGATATGGCTCAGCCCATGCTGCTGCACAGCTGAGCCTTGCAGTACAAATCTCTGCATGGTGGCAGCCAAGACCCAACACATTATGTACAGATGGGGAATGAGAGGCTGGAAAGCAGTGCCACAGAAAGGGTCCTGGAGGTCCTGGTCAGTGGCAAGTTGAACACGAGTCAGCAGTGCTCTGGCAGCCAGGATGGCCAACCCTGTCCCGGAGTGCATCAGGGACAGCATGGCCAGCCGGGCAAGGGAGGGATTGTCCTGCTCTGCTCTGCACTGGGGCAGCCTCACCTCGAGTGCTGGGGGCAGTGTTGGGCACCACAATGTGAGAAAGGCATTAAATTATTGGAGAGTGTCCAAGGGACAGCAATGAAGATGGTGAAGGGCCTTGAGGGGAAGCTGTATGAGGAGCAGCTGAGGGCACTTGGTCTGCTCAGCCTGGAGAAGACTGAGGGGAGACCTCATTGCAGTCTGCTGCATCCTTGTGAGGGGAAGAGGAGGGGCAGGCACTCATCTCTTCTCTGTGGTGATAGTGACAGGACTCGAGGAATTGGCCTGAAGTTGTGTCAGGGGAGGTTTAGGTTGGGTATTAGAAAAAAGGGTCTTCTCCCAGAGGGTGCTTGGGCACTAGCACAGGCTCCCCAGGGAAGTGGTCACAGCACCAAACCTGACAAAGTTTAAGAAGCGTTTGGACAGTGCTCTCAGGCACATGGTGAGACTCTTGGGGATGTCCTGTGCAGGGCTGGGAGTTGGATTTGATGATCCTTGTGGATCCCTTCCAATTTAACATATTCTATGACATGTTTCCTCCTGCAACTCCTGTTAATGGGACAGTGAGTTTAGGAACAATGGAGGAGCAGAGAAGTCAAAGTTTTAAGCTGCTGCAGAAGGATGTGCTAGAGGGAAGTCAAATGAGCTCCATTGCCATGAGTGTGACTTTGGTAGTTCACAAGCACTGTTCATACCAAGTTTCTGCAAACATCCTCACTCCATACAGCAGTCAAATTTCTCAACACTCACCTGCTGGCCAGAGTCTACACTGTTAAGTTATGCAGTATATGACAGAGCTCACGAGCAACACATCTTACAAGCCCTTCTATATTTAAGCTCCCAGCACAAAAGGAAAAGGTGTACCTTATGACTCATAGACATATGCTTCCCATACTGGAATGCCATGTCCTGGATCTCAGCGCTGTGCTTTGCTAGCTCCATTGCAGCCTGGCAGCTCTTTGCCAGCAAGGCACTATGCGACAGGAAAACCTGCTCCTTCCACCTAGACATGCCGATATCATCTGTAAGGCAGTTCTCCTGAAAATGCAACAAAGACTAACATGAAAACACCAAAACCAAACACATGTCAGCTCACAGAAGTTAACAGTGTGGCACAGGTGAGTAATGGGTGGTAAGTAACAAAACAAACAAAACTCTGGGTGCCATAGTGCCAAACAAATTCTTTTGAGGGTGAATAGAGGAAAGTATCAGAATAAATATACTGGCAGATTCAAACAAAAACCTTTCCTGTTTTCTTCTCAAAAAGGACAACGCAAAATATGTGGAGCTGTCAACAGGTTCAATATAAATCTTTTTTTAATGACTGTATCATCACATTAGCAGCCAACTACAGCCCTCATGAGGGACTGGGGAGAAAAAACACCCCACAACCAAAACTCCAAAACAACAAAACAAACCCAAAAAGCAAAACCCCTCGGAGTACACCTGCACTTCAGCCCCTTCCCAGTTACCAAGAACCAACAATCCCAAGCAAACTTGAGAAGTCCCTACAATTTCTCCTTTGTAGTCAAGAAAAAAACTAATTATAACAGGTGTTAAAAATTCTTATAGACTGCACTAAAAAAATGAAGGGCTGTGAGGGAGGACTTGTATCTCTTCTGTTCCCATATTACCTTATTATCATAAGGGTGAGGAATGACAGAAAGTATTAAAAAATAAATTAAGTTGTGATTTAGAAGTGTCAGGGATTAATTAACCTTCTCAGGGGCTGATAGAGGCATCTCAGTGATGAACTTTATCACCTTGACTGTAAGGTCAGAGATGCTCAACCTGTCTCAAAATCTTTGTATCCAAAGTATTTATTTGGATTACTTTCCACAGTGTTTTAATTAACACAAATCAAATACTTTCTCCCAAAATCCAAATTCAGCTGCCATCTCTTTGACTTATAAGGTATTAATATGCCACTAATTCACTCAAGTCTTCAAAGCTAGACATTACTTTAATCAATCTCACATACTGTCACACCTTTAGGTACTCTTTAAGGAGGGAAAAAAAAAAACCCAACCAAAACCAGAAAAGATCACAGCTGTTTTGCTTAGAAAAAAATTAAAATCAGTAATGAGAAGCTACAGAAAAAAAAAATTAAAGCATGAAAATGTTAAAAATTTTTTAATTTCTCAGTTCAGCTAAATCTGTAATACACTAAGACAAAAGATATTATTTAAAAGAGTAATATAAAAACCCCTCTTATAGAACAAATCTTTTCCCTCAAAGTGATGTCAATTAAATTACTTAGAGATGAGCAAGAAGTAATTCTGTGTGACCCTATAGTTTTCTAGCAAGGTATTATCTGTCATGAAATCAGTAACAAATGAAATAGAATCCATCCGTTCAGCTCTAGTTTTCCTCCCTTATGGATATCACCCAGAAGTGCTGTGTTACAACGGAGAGGATAATTTGAGACTAATGGAAAAAGTAGGAGAATTCTGCAATGCCAAGTAACACAAAGCTGTATCAAAATGCCTTTGCTTTCAGACATACTATTAAGTTATACAAGGAAAGTGAAGAACAGAGAAACCACATGTTTGCTATTATGAATATAACAACTTACAAAGTCAAGCCTGAACTTTCCTCTGTTTCTGTATTTTTGTTTTAATATCTTAACTCAGCCCAGAGCATGTGCAAATTCCCATGGCTGGCAAAATGTCAAAATGAGCATTTAATTCAAGTAGTTTCCCATGTACCAAGTCTTTTTTTTTTTTCCATTTAGATATAGGTCAATTTATTTTAAATTTAAAATCAGGAGCTGTTGGAAGATGAAACACAATCTCTTCCTTAACAACCAATCTGCTTAGTGAAAAAACAGTATCAACTAAAATTCTCTGGATGATATTGCAAATTGGCAGTGATTTTTATAATAGTTTGTTTTACATCCAAATAACAAAAAAATACTCTAGAAAGGTATCCTGAAACAATTTTAAAGAAATCTTTCAGAAGACCCATAAGTTGAAATGTTTGCTTTCTGAAGCCTTTGAGCAGCAAGAGCAATGCAGACATTATCCAGTATCAACTGAAAGAACTGAAGAAGCTTAAACAGTCATTGCAACTCAATGTATACAAGAAAATTAATTCTACAATGTCTTACAGAATTATATTCCTAAACAAGTTTGAATTTTGCTAACAAGATTAAAAATGATGGCAGAAAAAGTTACTTTCCACTACATGAACATTATGTAAAAGCTTCAAGCACCTAAAATGAGCATATAACTTCAAAAAACACACAAGAATTGAACACACATTTGAAGACTGAAATCGTAAAAACATAACTATTGTAAGTGTCTGAGCTACAGAAACAAGAGAGTTGTAAAAGGTATTATGTCATATGGATGTACATTAGCATATGAACTTGCATGCCAGAATATAGCTGATTTTAATCACAGAACTTTTTATCACCACATACCCCTAAAACATCTGCTGCTTAAGACAGAGGTGGACACATCCTTTCTTCAGCAAAATTTTCCAACAATGCCATTTTTCCCCAAGCTTAAATCTCATGTTGTACATTAAGTGTCTGCCAACCACACCACATTCTTACAAGGGTATGTAGGATAAGTCATGAACACTATTTTAAAAACATCAAGGAAAAACCCTAATTAGTTCTAGATTGCAACGGCTGTAAAATCTGAAATCACGACAGCTCTTACTACTTTTAGAGAAATTTTCACTGCTTCGTAAGCTTTGTTTTGTTTTGTCTGTAGTGGGTATAAAAGTGGACACTAGCAGGCCCAGAAGACTCCTAAAATGTTCATATAAAGCCCTCTCTGAAGTCAAATTAATTGTAGTTGTAGTTGACTGTGCTCAGACATTTGATTAACTAATGCCTGTGGAGTGACCTCATTCACACGTTCCATCACCAAGAAATGTGTGCAGGTCACCCCTGATGCTGTCAGGGTGGCAGGAGGTGGTGGATGAAGAGAGGTGAACCCCTCACCATCACTGGAAGAAAACAGCCAACTCCAGATAGAGTTCACATAATGTCAGCATGAGAGTACAGGGAAAATATCCAAGTCCAGCTCTGTCAATCATCATTTCCGATGGGAAATGAAGAACAGCTGAGGGTGCTCCCATTTTAATATTGGCAAAGGCAGTTACTGTTAGAAATTGTCTATTTGAGATTTTTTTAAATGAAACTGTTTTTTATGAAACTTCCATAATTTAAACTGTCTTTAAAACAATCATCTCAAGAAACAAAAAAATTTTTAGAAAATTAAATTGAGGGACAAAATATGCAATCATAACCATCAAGAAGGGCAGCTTTTAGTGATGGTACCAAGGATTGCCAGTACAAAAGCAACACTTAGAATAACTCAGTTTGATTTATCACACCGAAGAAGATTCTTATATGAGGTTCAGCCAAAAATGTATTAAGGAAATATGAATGAAAACATGTCTTTAAAGTGCACAAACCTATTTGCAAAACCAAGCAGGAGCAGAAGTCAGAGACTTTAAACTTCAGATACAGTGTGTAAGGGAGCCCTTAATTTACTTCCATACCATGGCAGCTCTTTCTTAGCCATCTGCTGTTGCACAAAATGATCCAAATGTCTGAATCACTTATATCAAACATTAGTTCAGTTCTCAATGGGCAAATAATCCACAGAAACACGCAGAAATAATTTTACATTGCATATTCAAAGTTTTAAATTAGGTAGTTCAAGAACTTCTATTTTACATAAATAAAATCCAACACAACTATGAATCACTCCACCAGCAGCAAGACCCTGTAAAACATTACACACATGGTTCACATAAGCTTTCAGCAGATGTATTCATGCTTGCTGAACATGACAGGGCATGTTTTATTGGTCTATTAATACCCGTCTTCACTGCTTTGGAGGAACAAGGATGTCTGCAAATGGGTCAATAAAGCAAGCTACCGACTACTTTTATCATGACACTGTAAAAAACAACACCCGTTTTTAAAAAAGAAGTTTGTAAACTTATCATAAAGATAAATATCTCTTCACATCTGTTACTTTTAAATCTCTCTGGAAAAATTTAGTATTTAAAAGAACAAAAGCAGTAAATAAATAACACTGGGCTTCTTTCTAGCTATGCTTTTTTTCCCCTAACACATTTTCCTATTCTTTTCACAGATGCTCTTTACTCAAATTCCATATTTTATGCTTTCCTTTTGTCTTGCAACAAAAACATTTGTTAAAAAAAAGGGAAAGCTCTGGCTCTGCTGTCTTGTTAAAAGGTGGTTTACATGACTCAAAATATATTTGATTTACCTCCTATAGTAAAATTAGAAATGAATCCCTTACTTATAATACAGACTCATAGCAGTCCAATTGATGGACATGTGCACTATTCCAAAGAATCACTCCTCAAGGCAGGGCCAGGGACAAAACATCAAAGAAGCTCATTGCATGTAGCCCATCCTTTCCCAGAAAAAAACCTTATTTTCAAAAAAATCCTACAGTGGTCTAAAAGAAAAACCTGTTAATTCACTGATACAATGAGTACTTGCTACTAATGCATTTATTTTTTAAACTTCTTTTCCATATTAGTTATGAACAACTTTCACACAATTGCATCAAAAATTCGTAACAGCTTTTCTGGCCATCAGTGAAACATGCAGGGAATGGTCCTGTCTTACGCAATAGCTCCATTTCGACACTATAATGAGCTTTGCTAATGCACATTTATCATCAGCTAGATAGTTTGAAGACAAGGAAAAATCACCAGAACCCAACCAAGTGATTTCCCCTCAAAGACCCTCATGCTTTAAGATTACAAGAATGTTCTGGAAGGTAAAGCACAACAGCCAACACACTAAAGTTCCTCTCTTGATTCTGCTGTTTGACCTTGAGCTTCCTTGTAGCTCTTGCCCCTGTTCAGTGAACTGATAGGAATATTAAAGTAGCCTCATTAGTATTTGTTAAATGATCTGGAATATTAAAACAGAGGGGGTTTATAAATATGACCGTTTTCTCTGAGTTAGCAAACATTTTAGAAGACTTCAGCCTCCTAAAATTTGGGAACAGAGACTCACAGAAATGGTTTTTTTCTGTTAAAAATAGATACCACAATTGCAACTGAAGGCCAGACTAGACAACTTTCACCTTTGCAGTCACTAAGGCAAAATTTTTACTCCCAAATTAGACCTAGATTTAGGAAAGGCAAATGGAAACTTTGGAAGAATGTCCTTCACCTGCAGAATTTCGGGCTGAGAGAGGATTTAGCACAGAAAACTGCAATAGTTTACCATATCAACCCTTTCAGCTTCAGCTAATAGTCCAACATATAAACTTAATACTGCTAATGCAATGTCTTAAACCACAGCAGCTGTTTGTTACTTTGAACACGAGTGACAAGCCTTAACCTTCAGGCTGTGTCAAAGCCTACACTTTGTAGTTTGGATTGCCATTTCAAACAATGATGGAAAGTTAAATATTAGCTTTTTCTTTCCTGGCTCCACACAGATCTAATGACTTACCTATGCAGAAAAGATGAAGAATGACCAAATAGAATGTACTAAAATGGGAAAGCTGTAGGATTGCACATGGTTGTGCAGAGGAAAAAAATGTGGTAATGGAGTTGTCAAATAATTATATCCATTATATGTATTCAGGAGTAAATCAGGTCAGTCTTGTTAGGTCAAATGATTGTTTCGACTTTCCTACTGGGTCATCCAAATGAAGAAGACTGAAATGTGGTTTTTTTGGTAAACATGAACTTAGGGTCTCAGAGAAGAAAGATGAACTTTGCAGAGATATTTTTGTCTACCAATCAGGTAGACATTCAGCAAAGTTCAAAACATCTTGGTACTAAGCTAGTTTATTATATGGTTCTAAAGAGCTTTAAAACAACTGCATTAAGGACATTTAACATATGAAGTACTGTTTTCCTGCCTCAGAGAAAAAAAAACCAAGGTGAGAAGATATCCTTCTGCTTTTCCAAATTTAAGACATTTCTAGCAATGAAAATGCCATTACTAGCATCCCTGTGCCCTATTCCTAAAAAGAAAAAAAAAAGTATGACATTTGAGATTTAGTTGTGGAGCAGATTAAAGCATTTGTCTTACCTCTGCGAAATGTAGTCCACAATTTTTTTTCAATCAAATTGCAATTAGGGAAGGAGGGAAGATGCACAAAGGACACAAATAAGACAGACCAACAACCAAATGAGTCTATTTGCTAAAGAGATGTTCAGGACATGAATGGGACACTGCCTTGGCAGAACAGTGCGAGGAGAGCAGCAGGGATATGTCTCAGCACAACATGGAACTAAATTTCTCAGATAACAAGACAGAAAAAATTAAAGCAGATGCCACACTTTGTTGTAGGTGTCATCAGAAGCCACACATACTACCCATTATAAAGGCTGAACTTCAGACACTGTCACGTAAATGTCTCTATTACGCCACCACACTAATTGTGTTTTGGGTTAACTGGGTTCCCCTTAGGAAGGGTACAGTGTACTTTCAACTCTCCTTAGACAGAAATAGTTACTGAAACAAAATAAGTCTTTGCTATTTGTAATTGGGCCAGGGCAGGGTAAATGTCATGCAGCTGTGCTTAGTTTATCTCACACTTTCCCTTGCAATCCAGTAAGGCAACAGAAAATAGAAAAAGAATGACTAAGATAGAAAAGATTAAGATCCTCTGCAGTCACAGGAACCCAAATGAGTCCACAAGATTTTGCATTTATGCAGGGGCCACAGTTACAATAAAATGCAGTTTCATTGCTGAGATGAATCTGTAGAGCTTTATTTCTACACATGAAAAAGCAGAAGGTAGACAAGTGTTTTTAAAATATACCTGCAATCTACTTGTATTTAGAAAACTGCTGGAATATGGAAAACAAAATTTTAACCATTCTTTGCAAAAGATCTCAAAGATGTAATCTATTGTAACATATAACCCTGTGCACAGTCCTTAGGAGCAACACTGAAGGCTGTGGTCAGTTTATCCACAGGTTAAACACAGCAGGTGCAGAAGCACCGCCAAGTTCCCAACGCTGCCCTCCTGCCACACTTCCACCCAGGATCCACTCCTAAGAGGTGCCAGAGGACACTCCAGGTTTGCTGTCCTCTCCATGAATCTCAGGGAGCCTTGGGCCCCAGGCAGCTCCTGAGTGTGGCATTACTGCTGTCCTGCTGGAGGCTCTCACTCAGCTCGGCATCGTGGTCATTCCCTTCCCAGCTGGTTTCAGACAAAATGACAGGGATACACCTCAGCAAGGTGACATGTTTTAGTTTTAGTGACATGACTTTGCTGCTGCAGAGCAGGAGAGACAGAGAGTGTCCAAGGGAGCAGCCCCCTCCAGAGCCCAGCGCTGTTATCCAGCGGCACTCTCCACTTGCCCACTGTGGTTTGGTTGGTGCAGAGGCATCAGGGTGGGCATCCACTGTAGCAGCAATCCACGAGAACAGGGTTTTACCATGGCATCAATTTTGCTGCACACGACAACACAGCAATAGTAAACCAGAGCTGCAATTTCAGTACACAACTGTTGGGGTGTGGGCTTCTTTTCCAGCCTCCTACCCTCACTTCCCGTAAGCTGGGATGAAACACAGGAGATGTGGCTTTTTCTCGTTCGGACTCAGTTGTTTATTAGTTCTTATCTATGTTACAGTCTTAGAAACTGTGAGCTCTGTTAACAAGGTGGAACAAGGCTGTAATGGCGTTTCCCTAGCTCTGCAAAGATTTTTCAAGGACAATTTGTCCAATAATGAGTTGCCACCTAAATTATTTTTATTTCTAACCCAAAATTCAAACCCCTAAGTTCAGCAGTGCAGATTTTCTTATTCAATTATAAGACACCATCTAAACCCATGAAGAAGAAGGAAGAAGAAAGTGAAAAATTATCTAGCCACCACCCTAAAAACTCCATCTTGACATACGTATAATTATATGTATTACTATATTCCAAAACCTTAACTCCTAAATTTTTCACCCTGTGATACCACATCCTCTATTCAAACTACACACATGTGATTCTAATGTTATCACCCAATTTTGGAAGCCTATCCCAAGGCCTCAGATCAAATGTAGTACTTTCCTGTGGAGCAGTGCCTTTCAGCACAGAGAATTTAAAATTCTCACCTTCCAGGGTTCCAACACACAACATCTACTGAACTGTAAGGCTCAGATCTCCAAAGCACGCGAGACAATGCCACTAGAAGTGAATCTATCCACCTCAGTGGATTTCAAGATCGGTACTCATATATATACTGTGCTCATCAGTGACTGAAAACTTGCTATCATAAAACCTGTAGAAGTCACGGCAACTTTAAATTACTGATTTTATTGCATGTGTTAAGACATGGCCACAGAAAATGAAAAAAACTCTTTTTTGCTCCAATGCAAGCCTACTTCAAGAATGGCCTCTAGAAATTTCCTTAAATATTCTAGTAAAGATTAAAAAACCCTAGATGTAATTTGACCAATTTTCAGTACAATTCTTTCCAAACAATAACACAGAATATGTGCAATTGCTCTTGAAGAAAAACAAGATTGTTTGTTGTGAAATGCTGGCAGCTATTATCTTGGCCCATGCTGTTGTCTGAAATATGTGCACAGTGGCTTCTGATGGAGAAGAACACAGTGCTGCACTCCTAACACTCCAGGACAAAACTCAGAAGAAAGGACATGTTATAAGTTTGCGAAGAAGCATTCTGTAAAACTCTCTAGGCTTGGAAACAACAGGTTTGACACGAAAATATTAATAACATTGACAACATTGTAATAAACACCTCTAACAGAACCTTGACTAGGAACCTCTGGAAGCATTTGAAAAGCCTGTAGTAAGATGTGCCTAGAGCTTCTGGTAATGACACATGACAGTATTTTATTAAGTACTCACAAAAACAAAATAGTTCCTCCTTGAGCATTTCTAGAAACTTCCATCAGAGCTTACAGGTGTCATAGTAATGTTACTGTTGAAACCCATTAGGACTAACAATTCCTCCTTCCTCTCCTTTTCAACAGGTGAGAAAGTCATCATATTTACCACAGTCACACATTAATATCACCAAATGCCTTGGGTACATAAATCTAGTGAAATTCTTACCTCAGATGATTTTGAGTTTTCATAATATATGCCTTGAACTAAGTCACCAATAGCACTTGAAATGAGTTCCACAACCTGTAAAAGAAATGGAGAAAAAGCCTTACATCTTTAATTATCACCAAATTGATTAACAAAGCAACTGCCAGATTTCCAGGGAGATAAACCATGAAGAAAGCTAATTGAGAAAGACTTCAGGATTTACTGAGATATATTCTCTGATATGTCTCTGCTAAAAGCTCTACTACAGTAACTCTTCTATCAAAGTTTTAAGTTAATAGAAATAAAAAACAAGACTTCTTTTTCCTACAGTGTGAACTATAGAGTGTATTCTCACAAGGACGTTCACAGAACTAATAAATCCCAGTTCATGAATATGAGACAGTACCTCATCTGGGCTTTGTTTTGTTTTGTTTTTTTGCTGCCAAGTAAATACTTCACAATACCTCTCCTTGGGAGCTGTCAAAATTCTAATCTTCGTGGCTAATACAGAAAAGTCAGAATGCATAGAAAGGTAACCTTTCAAACGTGATCATTTGGTATTCGGGTGCCCTGGGAATGCACTGTGGATGTATTTAGTGCATGGCCTGAGGCTCAGTGGTACCACATACACTGAAAGTCTGCAACACGGGAATGTTTAAGTCAGATTTATCAATCTGTATTATCTTCAGGGTTCAGACTTTTTATTTTATTCAAGCGAAGCCTAAAAATCTGAACTTGATCCAGAATGTAAAACAAGTAGTCCACAGTCTCCCTGGAACTACTGTAAAATTTAAAGTTGTGCACGTGAACTGTCTTAATTGGAACAAAATACTCAGATTTATTGTAAAATTAAATGCAGCATTTCAAATAAGCACACCTTAAGGCTACCTCTTTGGTTGCTCACGAAGTTTTAATTTCTTGAATGTTTAATTTCCTATGCATATGAGTCTGTATCTGATTCCCCTTTTTGCTTCCTAAAATTCAATGTAGTTCTTATTGAATTAAAAGATTTAATTTCAATTTTTATCATTCTTGTAACTGAAGACAAGAAGTCAAATGATAAAAGCCCTAACAGAAAGATATTCTAACATTTAGGCATGCTTTATTTGATAATAAAAACACATTTGTATGCTAGTTTTGAGTACTAGCAGAAAGGTTGTATTTTCTTTTTTTTTAACTCCAGTTCATATACATATTCATATACACACAGCAAGCGCTAACTTTAGAAATGGTGCTGATTAAAAGTCATGTTTTTTCTTGCAATGCATATGGGTTAATTTGCAAGACCTACAAAAAGAGCCTGAAAAAAAAAATCACATTGCCCTTTAGGAAACTAGACACCGACGAAATATTGTAGCAATATGAGCTTTGAAGGAACTGAAAGGACAATGATCCTACAGTGTTACCAGATGTGTTGAGTTATTTAAGTGGGGAACAGAGAAAATGAGGGGCCCTTTTTTTTTTTTTTTTAAACAACAACACTCACCCCCCACCCCCTCCTGTTTTTTAAGGTATCAGATAAGCCTCATTCCCAAATCCAGGAGGACTGAGTATCGCCAATAGGTCTATGAAAGTCTGTAACTAAATGCCCAGGATCAGATTGTATTACAGTTTATACAAGCAACATCCAAAGATTCTTCTGATGGCTAGGACACATAATACAGATCAATCACTCACTCAAAAATGTTATGGTTTGTGAAATGGTCTGAGCTCAGAGACCTACACTGGTAATACGAAGAGGAATTTACAAAGACACAGAGTCCTACTCTAAATGTCAAAGTGATAGTATGAACTTTTAACAATGCAGCTGGCTCTGGATAACTAGACCTTTTCCTCTCTTGCCTGAAACTCTAAACTGAGCAGGACCCTATTTTGGGGTTTCTTTTTTCCATCTCTCCTCCCTCTTTTTAGTGCAACTCTACTCTCAAAGGCAATGTTAACTGACTTAAAACAAACTTGGTGAAACATTTGCGAACAATTGTACCTCTTCCTCTTAGGGTTTATAAAACATCTTAGAAAATTCCACATCAACTACTTAGAAGAATCCTTATTATATTAAATACCATTTAGTGACATAGCGAACACTATACGTCAGTGAGAATTTAGTATTAATATTACCTCCCTTCTTTCCAAATATATGTATAAAGAATACTTTTAAGGTAAATAGAAGGCCATACAGATCATCACCAGGAATGAAATTCCAGTTTCAAGAGCACAGTGGGATGAGTGCATGAGGCTGTGTTACCAACCCTTAATCTGATCTATGAAAAGCATCTCCTGCTTAACATCAGTGGCCTGGGGTCCTGAACGCTGGGAAAAGAAATGAGAAACGAGGAAACCAGGCAATTTTCCTCTGCATCCCAAAATGACAGAGGAAGAAAAATTATTATGGATCAGTAGTATTCATGGAATGATACATTGTCTAGCTCTTATGTAGCACTTTTCATCAGAAAATTTGAAAGCAATCAACATCCCCTGTTAAATTTATTCCCTACAGTTTTATAGAAGGGGAAAATGGCAATACTGAACTGATTTTCCAGAAAATGATGCAGTATGCCAGTGTAAGAACAGAAAACAGTATTCAAGCTGTCTTCATTCTCATTGCTGCCTTTCTGCCTGACCAGTGTTGACATTTCTGAGATGCAAGTATGAGTAGCAAGAAAGTTAGATGAAAAATGAAGTGCTCTCAGCAGCTTCTCTTCTCATTTGACAGTTGAGCTCCATTTTAAAAAGGTTCAGAGATGAGGAAAGAGAAGAAAGGATTGCCAGAATTAGTGCTTGAAAACAGCAACTCGAAAGAGACCAGAAGAGAGCCTATTCATAACCTCTCTTCCCACTATTTTCCACTCCTCAACACGTTTTTGAGAAGCCTGCCTCATCAAAGGTACTCCAGATGAGCAGGAGCAACCTCACACTGAGAGAAAATAAACTTCCACTCTCTTTTTCATTTTCCACTCTGCATCAGCATCTTCCACAGTGCTGTTTTCTGCTCCTCCACTGTCTCCACGACTGGGTATGGCCCAGGGGATGACAAATGCACACGCAAGTGATTTCACAGCCTTTAAACACATTTTGCAACAGTTCTGCCAGTGTCCTTTTTTTTTTCCTAAGGAGGTATTACTTCTGCACTCTCTGTAGGGATGTGATCTCTTCTGCTTTTTAGAAGTCAACACAAAAGCCATCAGTTTAGGATGAATACAGGAAAAAGTGATGGATTGTTCAAGCTAAAATCTCTCCTACTATCTAGGGAGGCAAAGTGTGTAACGTGATGTAAATTCGGGACACAACCATCGGACTGCTCATTCCACAGTGAGGTAGAACACATGCTCTGACCTCTCCAATTCATTCAAAAATGAAATAGTCCAAAAGACTGTGCTGTGTTTCAGTTCCAGAAGAGTTCTGTAGGGGCAAAGAACAGAAATTTGGTGAAACTTAATTTGCCCTTTTCTGGTGCAGTAACTTGTTTGTCAAAAAGGCACAGCTTTAGCCCTTCAAGGTTCTTTAAATCTACTTTGAGTCTAATTGCTCAAGCTCAAAATTTCTATATATTCCTTGAAGAAATAAATAAAAATATTGGTAATTCACTTAGTTCAGAAAATTACTCAGGACATCCGACCAATCACTTAATGAACGACCTCCTTCCTTTTCCTGAAATCAGAATTTCATGTAGTTTATTGAGGACATATCTCATAGATAATTCAGAGTTCAGAATTCCCAAAGCATCATACATGGTGTTACAGAATAGGGCCACATGTTCACTGTTGCAGGTACAGCAGCTCAGTTCATGACTGCAGTTGACTGTCCTGAGACATTCAACTCTGTCTATGGAATAAGAGTTTTATTTTAATGGAAGTGAAACTCGATGCTAGAAGGAATGCAGGGAAATCACAGAATATAGGACATTTTGGTAGAATACTTTCTTCAGAGTTAAAAGATACAATTCAGACTCCATCAAGCCCAGTAAAAAAGAACAGATTCCGAGCCCCACTCATCCTTCACAAGGTTTTTAAACAGCCTGGATGAAAAGACGACAGTGGTGCCATCAGTTTAGGAACTCAAGCACTTTGCTCCCTTCACTTGTCTTCAAAATACTTTGTTTAAAGTTTACTGCAACATAACACCACTTACGGTTTTTTCCCTGGTTTTCCTTCTAGTTTACAAAAAGGAATGAATCTGAGCTCCATTAAAAGAATGGCAATTTTATTTTAAATTCAGCAGCTGAAATGGAATTGATTACACAGACCACTCTGTTTCAGAGTAGTAATGTCATGTCTCTCCAGACTCTATTGGATATTTTCAAGGGGAACATCATAGCAAGGATGAAGCTCTTGTGGGAAGACAGGAAACAGCACTAGGAAAAACAAAGCAATGGGTATATCTTTGTTCTTCATCCCTCACAATTTCTATTTGACAAACTTCCTTAGCTTTGCCAAATTCTTTCCAAGAAGGGCCACAAGTAATTCCTTCCATCCTTATGTTGAAACAATATCCTTTCCTCACACATCTGCTATGACAGACTCTAATCCTTACTGCTGATGTGTAGATTTGAAAATGTAGCAGGACTTCTCCACACAAATAAAGAAGAAAATTAGATGGTCAGGAAGCATTAAATATACAGACAAAAATTCCTTCATCTTGCATTTGACTTCCCTCCCAAAAAAGCACTGATTTGGGAAATTTAAATTTCTCAGCACTTGAATTTCCTGACACTTAAAAATTCCACAGAAAGCCCTTAAATATTCTCCTGTATTTGACACAGCAATATTGAAACACTAGGAAGCTAAAGATAAAACTCAGCAAAGAGTTGATATTGGATTTTGATTGTTAAATAACACCTAAAAAAAAAAAAAAAAGGAAGAGAAAACTGCAAGGAGTTCCAAGAACAGTGAAATTCAATTTTCTTTCCTGGTAATCTCCTCAAACATCATTAGTCATACAGGTAACCAAGTGTGCCAGCCTACAGAATGGTTTTTTTAATCTAATGTTTATTGAATCCTATTGGATTTATTATTTGAAATTGTCTTGAGCTTTACTCTTTTTTGAAGCTGCCTCTCTCTTAGTTGAAACACAGAGAAAGGACAGCGATTTGCTTTCCAGCATGCTTTAGGTGGTCTTGGAAAACACAGTTATGGTTTTCTTCATTCTGTTATTGATGAATTAGTAGCAAAATACTATATATAACAATACAGTGTAAACACATCACTCAACCCCACTACTTGTTAAAAAGGTGCTTCTAAGACACAAAAAATAATCAGCAGCTGTCAATGAAAACTGCTAATATTGTTGAATGTCTACCTTAAGGTCAGTCTGCCTTAGGGATTTTCACCAGTGTTAAGCTACCCTTTTTATGCTGATGCAGCACTATCTACAGAATTGGATTTAATCAGTGTAAAGACTTTTAGTGCATAATTCAGTCATTTTCCTTAATGACAACATAACCAACAGAAGAAATATCGTTTTCCTCGTCTACCTCCACATGATACCTTTCACAGTTTCTTAATACCTTTGCAGATCCATGGCAGCAGATCCTTGCACTAAAGTACTCCACAACTGTTGCTGAGTGACCCGGGATAGAGAAATACCTGATTGCTTCATCTTGACCCTTTTGGATGGGTAATTTCAGCAGAGAACAAAGAAGGTATCATGACTACAGGGCTCTGTAGACATAAACCCCTCCCCATCCCCAAGTGAGACAGGAGAGCATGGTTATAAAACACTGTTCCCAGTCACGCTGCTGCAGACAACCATTAAACTGGGATATGTTCACAAAGGAATTGAGGATTAAAGTGAGTAACAGAAATTGTACCTGCAAGTAGCATTAACTATTTTGAGCAGTCTGTACCTGAACAAACGTGAATCAGAAGTAAGACCATTTAGCATGTGACAGATGGAATCAACTTAAAGAAGCTGCAGATACTTGTTAAACTAACAAATCACCAACCTGCTTTACCAGGGATAGCAGATTCTAGACTCCAAGTGAAATGCCGTTGAATTTCAAAACACTAATATTAACAAGCAGTTACAGTTCACCCAGAAATTCAATATTCTTGCTAGCCAACAAGAAGTCAAACACATCAGCATTTTGATTAAAAATACAATTAACTCATTTATATTACTACTAAAATTTTATGCATTTTACCATATTATTACACTGAAACCAATCCAGATGTAAAGGCATTTTTAGTAAAAATTTTACCATGGGAAGGTTCATTTTAAAGACAATCTTTATAGCAGTGAAAAGAGAGAAGATATATAATATATCACCCTATTTACAAAGCATATCTATTTTACCCTCTCCTACAGTACAATGGGTAAAAACATCTGATGGGAGGAGAGGGAGCCAAGTTCTCCTCAGCAGTGCCCACTGACAGGATGAGGCACCAGGCACAAATGAAAACATGGAATGCAATCTGGATATGGAAAAATTGTCTACTGTGAGGGCATCCAACAATGGATCAGGTTGCCCTAAAGGGTTGCAAAGTCTCCATTTTTGGTGATATTTAAAATCTGTCTGGACACAGTCCTGGGTAACTGTCTCTAGCTGACCCTGCTTGAGCAGGGGGTTTGGACTACATGATCCCCAGAGATCAACCATTCAATCTCAACCATTCTGTGATATCAGGAGCTGCTGGAGGAAGACCACAGCTCATTTGACATATTTACATCTGCAGCACTAGTAACAACTTTTCTCATCTTTGAAATAACACAATCAAGGCTACAGAGCTGGTGACAAATATTCTCTTAGGTAAGACTTAAGTTTACTGATTGTACTAGGAATAAATTTCTCTATTATAAATAGTTATGTTCTTGGGAGACTAAGAAATGTCATGCAGACTAACCTTAGATTCTTACTGCTATTGCAAACAGCTTTGAATTGCAACCAAATCATCACAAAAATATATTTTCACTTTTAAAAGTGTATTGCCTGTTGAAGGCATACTTCAGGTGGACAGTTGACTATATGCTATATACTGTAACGTCCAGTCCTGCAAAACACCTCTAGAACCAAATAACCCACACATCTGAAGATAAAGCCATGAAAACGGAACTTGTGTTCTTCCACTCCTTCAGCTACAAAGAGAATGAAGTTGACATTGCAAACATCACTTCTGAGGACATCACCTTAGAATCATAAGGTTAAAAAAGACCTTTAAGATCATCGAGTCCAAACTAAACCCAGGACTGTCAAGCCCACTGCTAAACCATGTCCTAAGTGTCACATTTACACATCTTTAAAAGCCCTCCATGCATGGTGACTCCACCACTTCCCTGTGCAGGCTCTTCCAGTGCTTTTGTTGAAGAAATTTCATGGTACTCTCATTTCATGTACCCGTTCTGTGAAAATTAATTTTTATTTTATAATTTGTGTAAGGGCTAAAGCTATTTAGCAGCAAATTTCTCCATGATGATTATTCACGGCTGTGAAAGAAAAAGCTGTAAGAAACATCTCTACTTAAGAAACGCAGGCAGTGCCAATATCTATTCTAATTTAGTGGTGAATGAAGTAGCAGAACTGCTGGCTCTTGAGAGTCCTTTCCCACATCTCATGCAGAATAAAACATCATATACCCAAAAGTTTTCATAGCTTCAATTTCTTAGAATAAAATTTGTTTTCTTTTGAATATCTATTTGCTACATATTCTGGCATTGATCTCGGATACATATTCTTGTTAACAGTCACAGAAATATTAAATACAGACACTTTTTGATGTTTGTCTTAAATCTTTCAAAGACAATTTCTCTGAAAAGTGAGGGGGTTTGACTTTAAAATAAAGAAAAAACCTTTCTTCCAAAATTTGGCTTTAACATTCAATGAGATTTATATATATATACACACATATACATAGGCATATGTAATATGCACATTTATATCTGAAAGCCTGCAAATATTTTTGACTCCTGAAGTATTTGTGTTCACCACTAGACAACTGCCAATTGTACAGTGCTGTACATTAAGGGAGAAAATGTAAGAGGAACAGACCCCAATTACCCAGAACTCATTTGCCAGGTATAGTGATTGTCTTGAGATGTTGAACGACCTTTGACTTTCATAAGATTCAGCCTTTTTTCAGTTTCTTTAGTTTTTATGTTCTTCTTCCTTGGTGCTCGGTCATCTCTGAAATGCCCTCTCTTTCATGCAGACAGCATATTAGTATTCTCCAGACTGTTAATTACAAGACAAACAGTAGTTCTGTAAGAAAAAGAACTACTAAACCAGGTGTTAGAAGCAGATGTGCAGTTTACCTCTGAGGAAGACAATATTTACCTGGAATAATGACAGATATTTGGTTCAAGAACTCAAGCAGTAAATATTGACTCTGCCGGGCAGACCAGAGATGCAGAAAGACATGTCTGATTGCTACTATGAGGAAGGCAAATTCAGATGTAAGTCGAGGAAATTGGCAGTGAGATGATTCAGAGGCAAGAATATTGCATGGACTTTGTGCAAATGGGTGTAAAGATCTTTGGTAAGCCACCAAAAATTCATCAGAACCAAATGGAAAACTTCTTCCTGAGACTGTTAGTTGCTTGGTCAATATGACATTGAGACACAATCTCAAACATTCACAATTCTGTTCTCGACAGCACCATGCCTTGATGTTTTAAAAATATTCTTGCAGTGTATTTTTGGGAAAGACTTTAATCTAGACTTGATGATACGATACCTGTGATGACATATTCTGCTATCAGTTGCAGTCTTTCCATGCTCTGCAGCAATCATTCTGCTATAAGGTACTGTTTGTAAGTTGTAGACATCCCTGAGGGAAGTGGCAGAAATCACTCTTTTTTTTTTTTGAAGTATTTTTTCATGCAGAAGTGGGAGGACAGAAAACAGACTGAAATCTAAACATATTCTCCGGTAGTGCCATGGCCAAGAATCACTGAAAATTATACTCTTTTCATACAGACATATACTAACCCCAGTGGAGTCTAACTTTGGGAAAGCTTAACATAAGCATTAGCTTTAAAAACCAGTACAGGTGCAAAAGGCCACTAAGGTGAAGGATAAACCTATTTAAGGAATGCACTGATTAGGAATTAAGACAAAGTTAAGTAGTTTTAATCTCAAAGTTGACATTCATTGCAATGCAACAGGACTCTTACTGATCTAAAAGGAGACTGTTTCCAACATTATCGCAATTATAGATGAAGTCTAATTTTTAGAATTTTAATTAAATTAATAAGTTAATAAGCTGTGTCACCTAATCCTCTAATTTAACTTCTCTAAAAGATTACTTTTCAAACATATAACCACAGCCATTAAGGTAATGAAATTTTGCAAATATTTCATTATATTACTGGCTATACATAGCAAAAGTGAAATATTCAGGAAACTCAATGCTTCATTTGCTCAGGTTTTATTTTAGGGGCTGCTTCTTGAGAACAACGGCAAAAGATGCACTTGCTAAGAAACTGTTCCACAGACACAAGCATCAAAAGAGACAGTGGGAAGAGTACAATGCAGTAATTAGGAGACCCACTAGCATCATTCTACAGTTTTATCATCATCATCATCATCTGTATCATAAAAGCTGTTGCCTCTAATGACAGCAGAAATGCTAAACAAAAGTTGTACAGCAGTAGTGTGGGAAAAAATTGATTACCAGGTATTGGTTCCAATAGATTTTAACCTTTTGTTACCAAAATACAAGATTTTTTTTCCCCTGATGCTTCAATATTTTTATCAGCTATTAGAAAAAATTGCCTTTTTTCTACCAAAGAAATTTCATATGATTGTCAACAAAACTTTAGTAAAGAAATCTTATTAAAAATCTGGTGTTTGAGGACATTGGGAAGAAAAAGCAATACATGTCCATTAAATGAAGATGAAGTTTGTTTCATTTACAATCTCTTTGTTTTACTTTACAGTAAATGAAATCTAAATTTACCTCTCAGAGGGTATGTAAATTAGTACATTTTGGTGCCGCCTAAATATAATAATTAAAACAAATAACACTTTTCTTCTTTATGATTCATACATAATTATAAATTATAATGTATTTCTCAGTACTTAAGAGTGTGTTTGCAATCTCCAATAAGGGCTATGCTAAGTTGTATGACAATATTCAGTATGTATCTCAATATTTTAAGATACAGAACTGCTTATTTAGGATTGCCTAAAGAAGAACCTTATTATATAATAGTTCAGCCATGTTGGCTAGGTTGCCCTGTGTCATCTCCCATTAGTTTAAAGGTTCAAAAACATTGGGCTTGTTCCTTGGTTTTCTTCTCCCCCAGTATCCAGACAAAGCAGTGCTTCTTAAGCATACTTTTCCATAAATCAGTTCAGAGCTCTTTAAACGTACCTATATTTTTCAATAGTGTCTGGTTTTGAGACACACCCCTGTGGCATTCTAAAATACTATATTAAAACAATAATACCCGACAATATAGATACTATCCTACTCCCTATCTTGATGATGATGTATCTGTCCAGTACATCATCATCAAACAGTGCCTCAGGGGAAGGTACAGCAAGACAGACATGATAAAGTGCTTCAGAAAAGCTCTTTATTCAGCTCTCTACAAAAAAATTTGAAGGTTGTTTTTCTTCTTTTTTTTCCCTCAAGAAGACAACATCATTATAAAACTTTATAAACTGTCTCTTAATCTGATTTGATCTTTTCTTCTTACCAAATTCCTGTCACCTAGCTGCTCTGTAAGCTGATCATTTTAAAGATACTCATCTCTAACAGCAGTTTGTATTAAGGAAGAAAAAGAAAGTCAATATGTGAGCAAAGGCAAAGAGTTAAAACCAATTAAAAATATAGAGAAGATTCAAAAATGGTTTTATCACCAGCTTCAGTTTTCTATATGGTAACTGGAAGCAAACACATTCTGGTTCTCAACGTTTCTCCATGGTTTTTTCATCCTGCCTTCTCTGATCAATACAGCTACTGACTGAATCCCAGATGGAAAATTCAGATTATAAAGGTATTTTTTTTCTTTTATGTAAAATATAATAAAAATATACATTGTAAATATACTTAGCAGATATTTATGGTTCAAATCTTCCACCAGAGAAAATAAAGAAGAATCTCTCTTTCAAAGTAACTTTAATTGCTCTGAAAATAACTCATCTCAACTACATTTATGAAGAAGGACCTTCTACTTATCTCAAACAAAATGAAAAGCACTGTTCTGAGGGATGGTAATTTGAATCTATTACAAGCCAACAGCTGCTAATGGTTGCCTTTACACTGGCAACTATTAACATTTAGTTTCTATTAAAAAAGGGTATTTCTTGGCAGATTCATGATGGGGTTTTTTTACAAGCTTATCTTCTTCTCTTGACATTATTCAGGGAAAGAAAAAGTCTGATACGAGTACCACCTTTGTTAAATGACATGTAAAAGCCAAAATTGTAGATTCTATCTGACTTGTTTGCCAATTCTCAAAAATGTCAATTTACATCAAAAGAGTAACAGGGATAATTTCAGAAAGAGGATATTCTCTGTATCCTTCACTGGACACCAAGGAATCAAGCTGATTAAGTTCCAAACTGAGCCTTCCCCATAGGACCACAACTGATGCTACAGATGTGGAAACCATAGATCAAGATAAACAGTTCTAATACGAAGTGCAGTGCACCTTCAAGTTGTTGCAATAGGAAGACATAGGAAGACTTAAATAAATAACTTATTGATGTTTATGTAAACACAAGGATTATTTGATAAACAACACATTTATGCCTTTAGGAACATATAAACTTAACATAAGGAAATGGATCCACTATATAAGTACTACATCTGTGCTACTGTTTATTTACGAACAAATAATGCTTAATAAAACAATGCTCCACAATGTAGTCTTCTGCCAAAGCTCTGCATTGACAGACAAGCTTCCTAAATTCAATCCCAAGCTTTTTCTGTAGATTTTAAAGTGTTTCTGTGAGGAGTTTAATAATTTCAAGGAGAACTCACTGAATTATGCTGCAAAAAATTGAGCCAATTCTTAAGATTTCAGTAAGAACTACAGAGAACACTACCATAACACTACCATTACATGTACTTCAGCTTTTTGGAATAGGCTTTTTCTTCTTTTGGGGAAGTTCATTTATTCTGCTGTATGGGTTGGGTTTTGGTGGTTTTGTTTTGGTTGTTTGGCTGGTTTGTGGGTTTTCTTTCTCTAAATACAAAGGGATGCCTTCTTATCAGTTTATGGAGTTGCAAGAAATGCATTTGCAAATTATTTTGTCATTTTCTAGGCATTGCACTAAAATGCACCATTTCAGCCTTCTGAAGTTCTATGCGTCATTCTCTTTAGAGTGTAAGAGCATCAAAAGTGGTTTTAATTACACTTCTTAAGCACCTCCTCTATAGTTTTGTAAGACAACTGGTGATTCAGATGCTCAAGGAAGCCCCAGCTTTAATGCTGCGACAGATTTCTTCCAACTTCTCTGTTATAAACTCTGTAAAAGCACATTATTTGATAATATCATGGTCAATATCCACGTATCACTTGTGGTAAAATGCCTACATTCCACATTCAGCTGACAAAGTGACAAAAATGCCAGTTTTGTTACTTTTGCTGTTTGCATCCGAATGCTGGCCTAAAAATATTATAGGAAGATCAGGTTACTTAAGCAGAAATCAAAGACAAAACTAACACTTTTTCCTGCCAAAGAAGGACCTTAATTCAGAAGATTTGCTTATAGCAGTTTCATCCCCACATCCACGGCTAGGTAAAGCAAGACGACAAATGTTAAAGATATACTGTCTTCAGATGGCAACAAAGAACTACCCATTAAACAGATCATTTTACACTTCTTAATAATTTATTAGCACATTTATTTAAAACTGCTTATGGCCACATATCCCACAAGATAGCTGGGAGGTACCTTATTTTGTTAGGCAAACATAATTTACTTTTCCATCACTCCCACACCTACATGTTTACAATGACTTCCACATATATCTTACATATATCTTATCATGATCCTAGTATCAGAGCACTGCAACCTCAAAATGAGAAAACCTATCAAAATAACCCTGTCATCCCATATAAACACACCCCAATCCAATAAGTCAGCACATTTCCACACGTTACTGCATTGTTAATTAAGTAGCAAAACACAAACATGCCCTTCCTTGCCAGAAGTTCACCACTTCACTGCTGATATAACAACTACTAAAAGACCCCAAACCAATTCATCTTTGGGCTCAATTCTGTTCTAAAATCCATGGATGAGCAATAAACAATCTGCTACAGGATGCAGTTCTGAAGTAAGGTTTTATCCATATAATTTTCAATCAACAACATAATTCATCACTGCAATCAGCAGGCCAAGAAGAGCCACCATCCAAAAGGTTAGTTTATATAAGGTGATCAAAAAGCTAACATAGTACAGAAGAATTGTAAATACACGTGATCTGACCAATCTAATGCTTTGTACTGTAAAGTTTTTTGAAGAAATTAGTATTCATTTTCAACAGTTTTTATTAACTGAAAAAATATAGAACTTTGCCATGATTACAAAAACGTAGCATACACATGCATATGCCCTTTTAAAACTCAGTTGATATCAACTTTGTATTCATAATTAATGTATCATGATTTCACAAAGTAGAAAATAAGCATGCTTTCTTTTGAATTGTTATGTGAGCAAAAAACAAAATTTGAGATGATTTTGTAATAGCACAACAGCAGAGTTTATCTTACAGGAGGCTTTCTGACTAACATTTCATGAAATCTAGAGCCCTTGTACCTCAGCAACCAAAAACCGTAAAACCTAAAACATCACCCCAAAACCTTCTTTGGCATTACTTTAGCAAACTTATGAGAGGTATGAGCATCAGTTTAAAAGAAAACCCCAAAAACGCAAGTCTTGAGCCTTGATTCTTGTTAACATCATTACAGTTATATTCTACAACAGTAGCAAGAAGAGGAAAATTACTACGAATTAACAACAACAATTCCTATATTTAATGTTATTTAAAAATCAAAGTGTTACCTAAGGCAATTACCTTGCAGCCTTTTAATATCTACAGGGAAAAGCCTAAGGGAAAATAATTGACTTTGCTAATTTTACCCTTGGCAATTATAAAATAGCTCTGCATTTCATTACGACTACAGAATTTCACGTCTAATTGTCAGCCCCGAGAGAAGCACAGAGATAAATGCATCATACACAAGCTCAGACAAGAATTTACCAGCACAATAAAATTATCTTGGTAGCAGTGAGTTCAGTTATGCTAAAACCCCCTTTAATTTAAATTCTGGTCTATATAATAGCTATGCATGTCTGTGGAGGTTATAGCTACCATGGTCAGTACTGTGCACGATAAAATGCTGCTCATTTCATTAGCCAACTTGCTAAATGCCAGCAAAAAAAGCAGTACTGTGATTTTTACTTTTTACATCAAAGAACACAAAACATTATGAAGGAAAAAAGTCACAGTTATTTCACACTGCTAAAAAACAGATGCCAGATTTGAAAATTCATCATTTACAAAAGAATAAATACAGTATGTTTAAATCATTGCACCTGTCAAGAGATTTCTATAGCTTGTACTTCAATTTTTCTAACTTCACTAGTTGGGTTAGACGTATGAAAAAGAATAATTTACTAAGTCAATCAGTCTCCATAATGGCATCCCACTTATCGTATGTAGAAGCTATGAAAGTATTTAGATGTCAGAAAAATGAAAAAAAGTGCTAAAATGTTTTGGCAGAATTTTCCAACATGCAGTATAATGATTGCTTTAAAAAAATAAAAAAGTATTTCTTTGCACTTGTGCTTCATTTCACTGTAGGCTTGTTTCCTGGCAAGTCTTCAGGGATTATACATTCCCGCTGCAATACTTAATGATGTACTAAATGCAAAGTAATAGTTGCTACATTTTATAAGTTTCCTCTTATGTTGAAACAGAAAATTGATGTTGGGTTAAATCTTTTGGTCTGTCTTGAGACACTTACAATGTACTAAAAAAAAATTAACTAATACAAATCAATAATAATTACTAAAATCAATTACACCCCATTTCACTTGTGGTATGCATTATTTAATTTTTTTTCCTAATACTTACTACAAGTTAGCACCATAATGGCTTAACCCACTATTCCAGTAGACTTGACATCTAATTTTCTGTCTCTTCTCTTGAATTGCGCCTCTGTGTTAGAAAATGACACCACTTCTCAGAGAAACTGTCATACTCATGATCAAAGAAGTACAGAAACACTCAACTACCACAAGGAGATTGAGCATAAGGATCTGAAAAAATTGACTCCTTAGGCTCACAATTACTACTATGCTGTTTATTGACAATTGCACATGACAAACATTTATTTTACACTACAACATGGCAGCAATCTTCAAATGTAAGGAAAGCACCTCTGCAAAAAGGCACAGTTTCCTGTTTCCATTGGACTGACACACCTAGCTCTTCAGCCATACACGAAGTTAGGTGTTACACTAGGCTGGCACAGGGATGCCCAGGAACCTCTCTCCACCATGGGAGGTTTTAAGAACAAGCTACATAAATGCAGGTCAAGAATGATTTTGTAAATGATTTTGTACAGCTGATCCTATCAGGCGAAAAGAAGAACTGACTAGAGAGATGATCTCTTCATGTCTCCATCAGTCTCACTTTCTAAGGTAATACATATATACAACTTGTTTCTCATGAAAAACATCTCCCTGTAAAGTTTCAAACAGTTTGGTTGAGCAGTTGGATCGCAGCTGCCTTTTAGAAGCCAGTACATCCACATTGGTAAGGCAATCCAATATTCAGGGGCATCCAAAACCCTAACAAAGTAACTTAAGAGCAAAAAGTCACCTGAGACAAAGCAGTAAAGCCTTTTGTCCCCCAAATTATCTAAGACAGCAAACCTTTCACAAAGTACAAAGTAAAAGAAAATAATAGACCAAACATATCTTCAGCTGGCAGTTTGCCAGAGGTGTTGTAACCTGACATGTCATGAAGATGCCACTGCATATACCTTAAATTTACCAAATTAACCATCCATCCGTCCATTACTAGAGTGCTTTGGAATATATACTAAAGACTGCATCACAGTAATTTTATAGGAAAGTGGTAAACACATTCACAGCAGCAGCAGCCTGTCAAATTTACAGCTCTAACATTAAGTATGATGATTTTTAAATGATGCTTCATATATACATATATAACTACTTATTTTTGTAGAGGGTCTCTCTTTCAAAAGACTTGATAATATTTACTAGCTTTGGTAGTAGAGGAATTTTTTCTTTTTACCTTTGTATTCTGCAACTGCGCAAGGCTTGTGCAAGCATTTGCTAGAAGAAAATCTCCACTCAAAACAGCCATTTTATTCCCGAACTGCATATCCTTCAGTGGGCCATCACAGGACTTGAGCTCACCAATGTTCACTATGCCACGATGCACCAGAAAGGCTGTATGGATCAGCTCCGTAATCTCAGCCAGACTTCTTTGACTGAAAGAAAAAGCACAATTATGTTTGATGCTATGAACAGAACAGAAATTCTTAGTGAAAATAAACAACCAACCACATGTGCTAAACAGGTATTTTATTAATTATCGTGTAGCTCTTCTATGTACTTCTAGAAGCCACAACCAAGAGGTGTTAAACACAGAGAATTGTCACTAAGTATTTCCCGGTAAGCCACAGGTACCACAGGTTCCACTTGGGGAATGCTGCCCTTTGTTTGAATTCTTTCACAAAATATAGCAAAATAATCAATATAGTCCTCATGGTGCTTTCTTTTTTTTGTTTTGTCTGTCAGAAGCTTGAGGGACACTGACATGAAGAAAATGTCAAGCATAAAGTAATGATGGAAAGAAACAAAGGACATATCAGCAGGGGAGTCCTGAGCAAGCCAATCCAAACACCGTAAGAATGCTGCAGTCAGTGACTGCTCAAATTAGAGTTAAATTAATAACAGGATACCTTCCAGCTCAATACTACCAAAGGGGAAGGGCTCAGGCAGGAGAGGAAAAACAGCTGAACATTTTAGAATTGTGTACTAATGGTATTTCACTCATTGTTTTAGTCGGAAGCAACAAAGGTGACTGTGTAGCAAAGGGGACAATTTTATCGAATATTTGGACTTATTCCAAAACACAGTGTGCTACATTCTGGGTTTAGGGGTTACAAATCCCCATGTGAGGCTTGCCACAGAGTTTATTCCATAGAGACTTGCCCCCTATTTTAACTTTTTGGAAAAGGCATGAAAAGAGGCATTAGCACATCCCTCTCCTTGACTCCTCTCACAATTCAACCCCGTAGCCCTCAACAATGATGTTCACTCCAAGGAGCCTGGAGATGTCACCTTAGCTCAGAACAACAATGGGGTATTGAACATACATAATAATTCAGCAGGGATAAGGGGAGGGGGAAACAGAGCAATGCACTGGAGCATCCTTTTAATGCTAGATACACGCACGACTCATTCTTACAAAATCTTCAGCACACTCACATCTTTTCTGATTCAAGCAGTTCCCTTCATGCCATGGAGACCTCGCATGTGAGCAAAAATGCAATCCATGCTCTCAACTAAACAGATGAAAGGCCTTAAAGTTCTAATTAATTACAACATAGTACAAAGGCATGTTATGTTCTCTGGGCTTATTTACAAGCGGCCAAGCACTGATTCATTGAGTAACCAAACCGCTCCATACGTTCACATACAAATACACCTGCTGGAACAAGCTCAGGTTAAATTCTGCCTCACTACTAACATAGTGCTGAGCAAATTAATTCTGTTTCCTCTGGACAGCGCACATGTGTTCCAACTGCCCCAAACCATATTAATCTAAAGTAATCATCTGCCCCAAATATATGTGACTCGCAAAGAGCCCCAGCAGCAACTGTTTCAGGGCAGTGGTCAGTGCCAATTAGCAAGAGAGAAGAGTTCAGATAGTCACATGGTCTGGGCAGGCACAAAAAAGGCAGGTGAGCTGGAAGGAGAGGATAAATAGAGGTTCCCGATGTATTTTGCCACACGAAAAAGCTAAGCTGTTTTAAAAGCTGCTTTATAATTCACAAATTGTTGGCTCCATGCAGACAAAAACAATTCAAAAACCAAACAGTCATTCTCCATGTATACAATAAATCTGAAGGCTGAGGCTGCTTTTCAAAGAGGTGAGGGAGAAACTCACACAACCCAGTTGTAGTATTGAAATCATGCTTGGCTCGGCTCTAACAAAGGGTTAATAAATTTTCAAGCTCGGAGAAAAAGACTAACAAGACATCCCGATGCTCCTGCTGTCATTGTCAGGGCAGCCCTTGGAGGAAATGTCCATATCAATTCGGTTTATCAGATGGACAGCTGATCAACATTAAACAGACTTGCTCTGGGCAGATTGAGCTGAGCTACCTGTTATGAATAGCAATGAGAGCCCTCTGCTCCCCGCTGCCGAGCTCTGCCATTTCCGACTGCCGCAGATCCCAGGACATATGGGGATCCCTAGTGACGAGCACATAAAGCTGCAGCTAACTCAGGCGACGGCTCATTTCCCCCAGCTGAAAGCAGGCATTAATATCCTGAGGAGACCAGGCCCGCCTCTGTGACCCCCAACTATTGAAGCAAAACAACGACTGTCCTATTTCTTCATTTAATAAGCTTTTAATGAAGGAAATCAAAATCCCCTCTTTGACTTCAGCATCGCTCTTCATGAAAAGGTTACACAAATACATCAGTGTCATGCTTTCCAAATGCTCAGGATCTGGATGTTTTCATTTCTTTTTCTATAATCCGTTTGTTCTTCAAATGGTATTCATATTATTTGTGCTAACAAGATCCATATTAGTCAGATAATCTATGTCTAATTCCGATCTTACATATTGCTCTTCCACTCTCTCTCCCTAGCAGACTAAAAATACAAGAATCAATGCTACTGCAGAAATCCCAGGCAATGCATTTTTTAATGCTTTTTCTGATAATCTCTATAATACTCAGGCACAATAACAAGTCCACAATGCTGCAGATACAGGAGGGTCCTTGACATGACTTTGTAAAGACCAGTATCCAACAAATAAACACTACTATTATGAAGTTGCTGCTAAATGGCTGAAGAAATACTATATACAGCTTTCTCCATCTGGAGTACAATTCGGTGATTAAGTAATTTAGTATTTGAAAGTAGCCAACCCCAACATATGAAAATAAAATGTTTAAGCAATACTGGACTTAGAAACAGGGCAATGGGATGACAAACTCTGACTGCTTCCACCCTGTCTTCACTCTAGAGCCCACAGTCACAAAACAAAGAAGTGGTTGCAGCAAGAATTACTTGTACTTATCTCAGCACAAGGTAGTACTGAGAAAACAGTCAACATTTCTAAACACACGAAGTTCCTAAATGGAAGTTAGCTAAGTACCAGGAAAACTTTTTCACCAAATGCTAACACACTTCCATGCCTTTCACCTCTGATATAACAATTCCCTTACAGGCATCACATTTCAAGAATACTGTTTTGATCTCCCCAAATGCCATAACCACCTTTTCTTTCTCCCTTTACAAAAATCAACCCACACGCACGTGCAGAAGTACATGAAGAAATGGTTGTTCCAGAGACAGTGGTACAGAGGCTTAGACAATACCTGGGGCACCTTACTAAGAAGTTCTCATGGGTCACAGTCTAACTGGCTGCTGTGGTTTAACACTTGCTTCTGACTCCTTGCTCCTGCACTTCCAGTACCAGCGCTTCTAACCTAAACCTCTGTTAAATGCTTGCTATAAAGTATATCTTAGATTATGAGCTTCTCAGACTGTAAATGTCATCCTGGAAACACAACGGAAAAACTAACTCAGTGAGTAATTAAAAAACTCTTCATCAACATCCATCAGAGCTACACTGACACTAGGACTGTGAAACACTAGCTTGTAGGAAAATACTAGGAAAACAAAACAAAAATTAAATTATATGGACAATTAGATCCTGCGACAAGTAAAACAAGTGCAATTTCTATTCCCTCTCTTTGCTCCCATCCTGCAATGAAAGCACACAGATCACTGACAACAAAGTATGTTTTGGTGAACTTTGATAAACTTCTGAGAAGCCTTCAAGAAGCCAGTAAAATTGCTTCAAGAGTTCTTTTAAGTGACTTCAGTTCCTAATTTCAAGTCCTACTCCAAAAAGAAATAATAGGATTCTGTAAAACATATGACAAAAGAGACATACCAAATAATACAGTTGTATTGCTGTGAACAAAAGAGTACTTCAGCTTAAATGCTCCTCTGCCATATTTGTGATGGAAATTTGAGTTCTCAGTAACAGCAAGAGAACTTGAGTTAGTTTACCTTTCATTATCAGCTAACCATCAGAACTACACTGGGCTTCTCAAAGGATGACAGGTTGTGCAAAGAAACATTTAATAATTAAAAATGTCATTCTTAGCATGATATTTCACAGAAATGGGCCAAAGACTTAAATTAGCCACTAAAAATCATATTTGAAAATTTTTGAAGCAACTACTATGAACAAAGATAATGAAAGTGATAGATCAAAAATTCTTTAAGAACTCTTATCATTGAAGCTTTGAATTAAAGTGACTAAAAGTACACACCCAAGATTTGAACATTTTCTTTGTGATTGTCAATTCAATAGTTTCCCTTCAATACGAAAAGGATTACTTTGGATGAAAAGCCTTACAATCAGCATTTAAAAAAAATTTAAAAAATACCAGCATCAATTCCATTTCAGTGACAACTATAATAATCTATATATACACACATCTATGAATCTGAAATAAAAAGAAATAGTTCTTTAATGGAAAATTACATATGAAAAAGCATTAACTAAAGAATTAAAGTAGCTATCTGAGGTACTGACAATGTATTTGGGCAGCACTCGGTACCTGATTTTACTTTGAACGGAAAAAAAAATTCTATGAAGACAAGAAGGTGCTTAAACTACATTCAGGTTGCTCTTGTATGCTGTGGGTACTAGCTGGTGCTGCACCAAGATAGCCCACTTAGTTACACAGCAAAGAAGGGCAGTGACTTTTACAGTGCTTTTTCCCATTCACCTGTCAAAGTCAATGCCATGGTTAATAAACCATGATTAGAGGAACAAAAGAGAGAGTAACAAATAGCATCATAGTGATGGAAAGCCTCATTCCCATTGTCTGTGTATAGTCCCTTTTGTAAGAAATTAAATGGCAGAGAGGCAGGTGTTTAAGGCAGTCAACATTCATGGCAGATGCTGTGACTTCACCAACAGGAAAAATCTTGAGGGTTAAGTAGCAGATTTGAGCAGAGCACCAAATATTCACCGCATTACCATGATTCGTATCTTTGTTATCCAGCAGAAAACATCTACCCACTCCTATCCTTTAACAAGGTTAGAGACCAAGACTTCTGTGGTTCCTTCTATCTTGGTCACTAAACTACTGTAGGAGGGTCTTCCACCTGAGGGATAAATCAAGCTGAAAGACATTCAGTTCTATGAAGTTTGTTGAGGATGCTGTTTAATCGCATTCCTAACAACCAGTTTATTTTTAAACTGGCTACATATCCTGCCTGCTTCATCTCCTTCCCTTCCTAGTATCACAAAATTTTTGTAGTAAAATTTCTACCAGTACTCCTTCATGTATTTTTCTTTATTTATTTTTGAAAAGACTTTTCACTGCCACCCCATCACTGATTATTGTTTAATCAGGTTCTTTTCCATAATTTGTCTTAGTGAGATCTTCCCTCAGATAGGATTTGAAAATGTTTTCTGATTTTTAGTGGGCAGACATTCATTTGAAATTGGCAAGCCAGTTTCCCTAAGCATTGTAGGTGGTTGGCAGAGGAGAGAGAAAAGCCTGACTTGAAGTCAAGGTCCTGTTCCCTTCCTTAGTGCAGGAATTATAGAGAAGGGTTTTCGCAGGTCTTGGCTTCATTGTTACCACAGAACAACCAATTCCCACTTTGAATGCTAGACGCAATGTGCAAGTGAATCAACTTGTATCAGTTTCCAACTACTGCCACTAGTGCCAACACAGCCACCACTGTGTCACCAAAGTGTAGCCAGGAGCCCTCGAGCCTGGGAGCCAGCTACCTGTACCAGATTGCAAGAGTCCACATTTGCACCATCATCCCCAGCAAAATGAAGCCCTAACTGGTGAACTTATGTCCAGCTTACTCCTGTAATCAGCATCAGTGGCCAAAGAACAGTGATCACAACCTGTATCACATTTTTCTTGGGTTGGATGGCCTCATCACGGCAATTCCCCTTTCAAGTCACACAGCCTAAAAGAATAATCCCAGCCTGGTAACAAAAGCATCAGTTACAGAAAATAGGTGAGAGAATATAGACAAAGATCTGGTAAGGATTACAACCTCAAGATCAGTTTAAAAGGAAAAAGTGTTAATCTGAAAAGCCAGAAGGAAAATACCAGTTTCACTGAGTCAAACTGATGTTTTCCAGTTCCCAGAGGCAGGCTCTCAGGTTGGGACCAATAAAGAAGGGACTATCAACAGGAAACCTGCTCAGTAAGAGGTACCTAGCTACTGTAAGATCCAGAAACCAGTGACAATGCAGCTGTGTGAACAACAAGCAGCAGGCAGGCTGGGCTGACATGGTAAGAATCCAGGTACACTTGCTGTAAAGACAAATCTTTTCATGTTGGGACTTTATTAGCAAGAAGAACACAAAGGACATTCTGCAAGAGACAGGTATTAAAAGAACAATGAGATGTGGTGGCAGGCCTGGGTATGTTTTTTAATCCCCACGAATCAGGATATGAGAAACGTAAATAGCTTTGTATCTTATTTCAGTTATTACCGATTTCATAAGCACTAGAAACTGTTAAAAAGGGAGACAGCAATTCCTTTTCCTGTTCTCAGAGATCCTTCCTACACTGCTAGAGAAGAAACAGACTCGAGACATGAGCCAGTACTTGACTTTAACAGTATTTTACTTACTGTACTATGTTATGTTATGTTATGTATGTTATGCACTAACAGTACTTTAACAATAAGTATTGTTAAAAAAAACAGCTTTACAGCTTAGGTTTTATGGCTTTTTTATTTTTTAAAGGGAGGATGGCTAGCTTAACCTAAGCGAGCTAACCAAAGGAAAAAACATGAGTATTCACCAGAAGACGGAAAGAAAAAATTAATAAGTTATCTGGAAAAAGATTTCTTGGATTACTTGAACACTGATGCCAAAAATCAATAATAAAATTTAGAGCTACTAATTTATAAGCATATTGTCAAATTTATAAAATCACATATCATAATCACATTTTTAAATCACACCCTATGGGAACATTCACATTTCCAAAACGAAGTAAAGCTGTCAAATGCAATATCGTGTTTTTATAAGGCAATTATCAAGATTTAAACTTCTAATAAAAGGCAAGTTGAAATTCTATTTGGTATCTGCTATAGACTACGTGAACAGCTACATAGACCATATTAAGTACTTCATCAAGTAATAGCATGAGCTAAGATGTTTACTTCTTCAATGATCTCCTTCTCTCATTTTGTAAATAATGAAGCAGATATTCAGTGTTCAGCATGCACATGCAATAATGTATATTGGCAATATGTAGGTATATTGGCAATGTATTGACACTAGGTTGAATTACTAAAAGGAATTTTGCTAGCTCAAGAAATGTTGCATTTAACTTCAATTCTCTACATTAAATATACAATTTGCTACAAAGACCTCATATTGGAAAAATTTAGGTACAAGTGAACGTGAGTTCAATACATTTGTTATATGAAAACAATATACTCTAAAACCAGTATACAAATGCTCTTTATAAATATGACAGATAATATTCACAGGCATATATTATATATGAGCAATATTTTCAATGATAAAACAAGCTGAATCAGTTAGATAAATAAAAAAGAAAAATGTGAATGCTTTTTGGAAACTCCTTATGATTATTTCGTTATATGACCCAAAAGCCACAAATCCCCAATTAAAACGACTAAGCTGATTAAAAACAAAACAAAAAGCCAAAAAATTGTTATTTAGACAAAGCTGAATCAGCTGTAAGTCCTTCCCTATCTAGCTTAGACAAACTGAAAAACTGATAGGAACAAATAAAAACCAGAGAAACTAGGCAAGGAAGAAAATTGATAAAGGACTGGACGAGAAAATACAGAGATGGGCAGGGAGCTGAGCAAAGGCAATTTAAAAAAGGATATACTAAGAATAACTTTAAGAACTGCATTGGTCCGTTACATATTGTTAGGCAGAAACAAAAGCACATAAAGGCAAGGCAATTTAGGAAGCCTGTTATATTTTAAGCAATGCATTTACACAAGCAAGTGTTTATATTTCTTAGCCCAGAAGCGAATAATGCTCATGAACAACAGCAGTGGGTAAGATTTTACAGTTAGCAGGTCCAGAGAACTTACACTCAGGAGAGAAGGCAACAGAAAAGGAATAACACAGCTAATAAACAGCAAAGAGAGTGAATCATCCTCAATACAGAGTCAACTGAGCTGGTTCAAATGCTTTATTCAAGTTAAAATATGCAATGTAAAAAAAAGATCAATCAAAAGATCTCTAATGCACACCAAATACATACAGGACTAGAGACTCTTTAAAGAAACAAGCAGCCAAATTTTGGAAAATGGTGGAAGGAGGGTAAAGGATTATCAGCTAAGATACAGAATATGACTGTGGTCAAATAAACCAGTAGGACCTACAGATGATTTAAGGGAAGAATACTAGCAAAAGTAGTGTTTCTGTTAACCCTGAGTTTCTGATACCAGTAAAAATTATTATTGAAAATGTCAGTCAAGAATTTGAGAAAGGACAGAAATGTTCAAAAGAGTTATAATAACAATCAAAGCAAAGCAAACAGATGAAGTGAAGAACAAAAGCTATTTTATGCACGGAGAAGGCTGATATTGGATCAGCAGATTTGGTCATAGACATTTTAAAAAAGATTAAGTATGTATACTACAGAAAACAAATTCAAGTGAATATGCTGATTATCAAGTAAACATAAAATAAGATCCAGTAGCCTGAACCTAAGGAAATCCAAAAAGAATAAGGGGAAGGCACTTTCCAAAATCTCTTAAAAAGAACAACAACAGACTCTCCATCTGCAGTGCAATTGAAGGTAACACCTGACGAACACCCATTGCACAAATAGTAAAATTGATTAAAGTTGAGGAAATTTTATCTAACTACTGATATCTCTTAGTTATTCTTGTATCAATGAACAGTAAAAGGCAAGGAAAGGAAACTTTTCTGATAATAAACAAAAGATGATCTAGATTTGGCAGCATATGTTGGTCCCTGCATCTGAAAACTTACCATTGGCCAGAAGACCATTTACTTTAAAGGAGGTATAAATACTTTCAGCACTGAGATTTACAAATGCATTTATTTCAGCCACCTTCATCAGGAGAAACATCAAAACCAGAGCCATTTGGCCCATGAGAGTTACCTGCCATTCCCAGCACAGGAGCACACATCGCCACCATCAGGCAGGGAATTCATTCTATTATGGCAGGTATATTAATTCTGTCTTACAGTGCATAGAAAATAAATATTTCAAAATGTATTTGAAGCAAGTTCTGCAAGAGGAAACAAGCTACATTCAAGATTCATGCCTGTCTTCGCATATTTAGGTATCCATACTGGTAATGCAGTGCTAACCTGGGAATATATAGAAGTATTCCCACTAAGAACAGGAGATAAAGAAAAACAGAGATCTTCTACAAAATTATTTTATGGATATAAGGGTGTGTATTTTACGTAAGTATACATATTTTATTTAATTACAGTTTTCCATATAACCATTAGGAGGCTGTAGCCATGCAAGTCACATTTATTAAAGGCAGAATGTCAAATAAGAGTTGACAATTACAGGCTATATCAATACACATTATGCCAGATGGTAATGAGCCGTACACAGAGGGCCAGCCATCCAAAATAATCACACCATTTTCCACAGAAATGCTGAAGAGGTTATGGTTTATTACACAGTGCTCATTAGATATACAGTGGCAGCATTAGCAATTTTTCCTTCATTTGTGTCTCATTTAAGACTCTGCCCCCACAAGCCCATTCAAATTAGTACACAAGGTTAAAATCATTACAGTCAGTGGGAAAAAAAAAATTAAGTTTTATTTTTATTTTATGGTAGTAGTAGATCAAAGGTTCCTGGAATCTATTATTCTCTCAACACAGGATTATTATCTAACACAGGATACTAAAAGGAATGAAATTCACTATCATTTGCTGAGAAGAAAGATAACCGATTTTAAATGGGTAAACTCAGTACTACTTAATTAATAACTCTAAGTGAAAACAACAGTCAGGTTGTGACACAAAGTGACAAAAGTCAGAAAAAAGTTGAAACTGAACTTTCAGCCTCAGCTTTGAACTTTGTCATCTGCTTTTCAATCTGCTGCTTTAACAGCACAGAAATATTTAAGTGTCCAAAAGGCAACTCATCCTTCACAGCAGGTGGAAAAAACAGTTGTCTCAAATAACTAGAGTGTCACCTCTGAGAAAACACCTATAAGATGATTTAAAGTACCTTTGTACTCAGCTGCATATGTTGACTTCCAGTTAGAAAATTACTGTTGGAGGCATTTGTTTTCCTGTCTCTTTGTGTTTATAGATGGTATGGGGATGAAAAGATGTAACAAGGCAAAAGTTAAAATTTGTCAGCACAAGCAAAGATATGTTTATCGCTCAAAAACATGCAAATGTCCCCCAAACTCCAAGTGACAGCCAGCATTTGGAAGTCATAAAACTGTGAAAGAGAGGAAGAACTTAAGTATTGGATATGCCACCATGTGACAACATGACTGCAGAGAATTGTCTTTTCAGTTCAAGCTCCTCTTTTGAAGCATGCGGTGCATCACTCGGAAATCTGGGTCTCCCATCAGGCAGCCATCCAGCTCTCATGGCCAGGGCATCCTCACACCCATTCCTCGGCCACTTCTGCCGAGTTACTCTGCTGTTACACAAAACCTTCAATTATTCATTCAGCCAGATGGCAAAAGAGTGAAAAAGGTCAGCATCCAGGAGAGAAAGGTGGGACACCCGGACTCCAGATCCCGCTCTGCTAAGTAAGTTACTAGGAGGGAAACAACAAGACAAACTCAGGCATTCCTGACCTAGATGTCCTATATCCCTGTATTTAGAGAAATTTACTGAAAATTCAGACAGAGGAGTACTTTTGCATCCTTTCGAATTCTCAAGAAAGCCAAACCCGGACTTCTTGCATCCTCAGTGAATGCTTAGTCAATGGCTAAAGAACACGACCAATGTTAACAGCACATCTCCAGTTTGACAACCCACCCACAAAATTTCCTAGTTAAACTGACCAACAAATTTAATCTGTGTTTTGAAATTGTTTGAAAGACAAAAAGCAAGTTTTATTTAATAGGGTCTTATAAAAAATGCTTACAAAATTAAAAAGAATTCCATTAGTTCCAGGCAATGCCAGTCTTATGGCATCTTACTGAACAGGTACTCTAGTAAAAAACTTGTTTACTGTATTGAGTTAACAACAATATTTTGCAAAAAGGTCATCCTACTACCTGCCCTTTGTACAATTCATTTTATTACTGACAAAACCTACCCTAACAAGGTGGCACTTTTGCAGGCAGACACCAGCAAATATGAAGCAAATATGAAACTTGTGCAATGTGAAACAAATGTAAGCTCTGATTTATTATACAACCCAAAGGGCATCAGGCTAATTTAAACAAACGGATTATATTTCTAATAGTCAAAGGTAAAAATAAGACATTTTAAACTGATGGGGTGAAAGAAGAGCAAGCCCAAAGAAGAGTTTACAATGGAGTAAGCATGAAGGCCTTCCTTTTGGCTTACTGAAATGAGCAAGTTTTAGGTATTGTAACCAAGAGTCAAAAAATGGCAAGATAGGAGGTGATCAAAAGCTTTGGCAACAGCTGCTGTAGCATGGCTTTGGGAAAATCTGATGGTAGGATACACAATGCAAGGATAGACAGTAAGACCCAGAACTGAATATGGCAATGTTGACCAAAACCCTCAAAAGATGAGGTATGAACCAAAGGATTAATTTCTAGATTGGATGACCTTGCTATCAGTGCAGCAGAAATCAAAAGAGACATGATGATGGAGCAAATCACAAAATTTTTTATGGAAATGACCAACATTCCTTCCCATATGATGGCAGCATGTGTCAGCCAGGCTGCCTGTGGGCACCATCCATCCAGGATTACCCATATTTGCTTTACAGCCACTCACAACATGTACCCTCCAATTACATCTCATGCATCTATTCCACAAGAAATTTCACATCATGGTTTAAAAATAGTTTTGACTATTCTGTGGTTTATTTAGCCAAAATATTTAAATACTTCCACTAAAACCAGCTACAAAGATATGAAGGGAAATAAAAGGTCTCACTTGGAAGTAAATGCAAAAAATGTACTACTAACAACTAATTTTATGAATTTTACTTTTTTTATTAATTGTTTCTTAGCCCTGCAAGACTGAAGCTTGGCTATAATTTTATTTGCAATGACTATGGGAGAGAGTTTGAACCACTATTAACAGAAATTCCCATTCCTGTGCACTGTCAGCTATTCTGAGACTACCAGCTTGACTTATCACTTCCAGTTTTTCTCTGAAATCTCTCTGAAGAGTTTGTCTGTAATTGTATTCAATGTAGCTGAAAGATAAGGTGCACTAACCTTGACATTAAATCTCTAGTACTAATGACACCTGAAATACATGGAATCTTTTTATATGAGAGCAAAGAAGGTAACCTTTTTTATGCCGTGAAGAATGAACACTTGATAAATGAGCAGTTCTGTTAAGAGAATAGATTGTTCATATGTCTAACTGCACAGGAAAAAGCCATTAAAAAGTAAAATGTGAATCACCAGAATACAGTGTACCAGATAGAGCTGGGGTTTATTTTATAACTATATATATTTTTTTATAATGCTTATATTAGAATTACTGTGTATTCCGAAATACTCATAAATACCCAAGATACAGAGGGGATAAAAAAGTCCAAACATCTACTGCTTGCACAATCACAGATAGCTCAAACTATGAAGCAAACCTGTCATATTCTGAATAGCAGTTACTACATTTCTGTTAGTCAGCAATTAAAAGTATGGTTATCACAGGTGCTCCCCTCTCCCCCCTGAACTTTCAGTGTTGAGAATTAGATAGGGACATTAATACCACATATTAAAATGGTTTTTTATAGGAATACTTTAGCTTTTCACAAAGCAGAAGTACGCAGCAGATGGGTATTGCCTGCCATGTACAGGGAAAGAGACTAATAGCCAAAGGGAGACAGCAGACTACTCAGAGACCTTGTCCCTTACACCAGGTGTGTTGACAGAATTGCCAGCAGGGAAAGGATAATAAACCTTTTGGAGCAAGGCAACGACTGCTGCTTCTGGGACCATATCAGCATAGTAACAAGCATTTGGTGCTGTTGAGGTCTGCAAAGTTTTGTCATTATTATTCGTATATACTTTATGCAAATGGGGTACGGTGTGATATTGAGAAAAATGTGTCCTTTGATTAAAAAAAAGACTTGCTATTATACCATTGGCACAATTTCCATCTATTTTTACCTTATTAAAAGCAGTTCTATAAAGTACCTGAAAATCTAATGCTTTCATTTTTTGTTTTTTCATCCCAGAATGATTCAATCTACACACTTTAATAAGGGATCAAATGACACTAACCAACTCAAGTAACATTAACCCCGTGCAAGTGATGATGGAGAGATAGCTATATGCTAATAAGCTACCTTCAAGAGCAAACTTTATTTCTGAAGAATTCCTATCAGATTCCACAAAACAGGATCCTTTCCTGACTGCAACTAATACTGGAGCTTTGTTGAAATTTAATTTGCCTGCTCAAACAGCATACGAATGCAGATGAACTTTTTTTATTTTTGTTTTGTTGCACGGATATCAAAAGTCAGAACGAAATTTCAGCTATAAGAGACTGAAACAAGCTTTCCACACAACAGTGTCTATGCGAAACCTAACAATGATGAGAAAGAAATCAAAAATACTATACAGCACAAAATAAAACTTGTTTATGTTTATTCCATTTTTGGTAATAATAGATGCATAATTTATTTGGCTGCATCTTCTCATTCCACAAAAATGTACACAAATTTGGCCAAGTCCTTGGAAAAATTAAAAACTACAACTCCAAATACTTAAATGGACTTCAAGAACTGGGCTCATTTATCACAAATCTCACATGTAACAAACATGCTCCATAATCATGCCAGCACTGCTGCTCAGAATTTTTCAATTGCTGCAAACCATATAAAAAAAAAAAATCATCTTTCTGATTTCTCTTCTGACTGCATAAGCACCTTCTCAAATACAACACAGCGAGAATACCACACTGCATTTGTATTCTTGAAATCTTTATTCCCAGTTCTTCAACTCCTTATTCCTCTTCTCAAATCATCAATCACTCTCATCTATGTACTCACACTCCCACCTTTATACTGGAATATATTACAAATAACCAAGTTTTGCTGTCCAGGAACACAATGCCCTGTCTACACCAAAAGCACATCCTTGTTGCCTTTCATTTTTATTATTGTTTGCTCTAGAAGCACCTCAGAGTTGTCAAATTCAACACAAAAATCTACTGAAGGTTAAAGGTCAGATACCAATGAAGTCACAAGAAATATTCATTCACTGTAAGTGATTAGGGTCCAGAACATGCCATTATTAAAAGTGGAAGAGAAAGAACGTTGCATAATCTTAATATAGTCTCATATCTTCATGCACATATACTTGTGGAATAAAATGAAGATATTCTCAACTCCATCCCAGCAGACGAAAAATGTTGTAATATCTTCAGTTACATTATATCAGAGTACGGATATAATACTGAATCATACTAAGAAAATAAATTAATTGGTGCAGTATGGCTTGTAATACTTCATATTGCTACAATTTCCCAAGAATTGCAGAAATTTGTATTGAAACTGCATAACTGCATTGTAAAATTCGTCAAGGGAGACATTAATAGAACAGAAAGAGCAAAGGTGGTACTTCGGCAAGTAGAAAAGCATGGGAAATATTTTGGCACTGTAGGACAAATAAATTATATCGATACAGTTATTAAAGAACTTGGGACTGAAGCAATTGGTCACATTGATGTCATAGTTTTGATGGATAAGCAGTCCCCAAAGCTGTTGTGTGCTTTCATCACAGCACTGGATTGTACTTAGTTGATGGCTGGCAATTTCTCTTCAAAATACTATTTTAGTTTTTGTAAAGGAAATGTGGAAGTTCTCAAGTGGAAAACTGATGCAAGGGAAAGATTTTACAGCAAACACAGCTCTGGTGAAGTGCTCTGGTGTGCTGCGACGTCATGCCTCAGGAAGGCTGTGCCAGGTGTTGTTCCCAACAGGGCACCTGGCCTTTCTCTGAAAAGCTCCCACTGAGGTAAAAGCAGGGCTTTGTTGATTCCTGTTGCTCAGCTGCTCCTGATGCGCCGCAGAATTCCACCAGTGCTGCTCTGGTTTTGTATGCTATCCTGCACATCGTGGCAGTCCAGTTCTCACTTCACAAGCAATGGGAGGAAGAAGCTCCAAGAAAAGGGAGGGCGGGACAGACAGACAGAGGCAACATTAGAGTTTCTCCAAGGTAAGCCACTCCTACCATGCTTTCTCTGACACTGAAAATTACTTCCTTTTTAAAATGGAAACCAAATACACTTTGTGATGTACATGCTGAGTTAACCTTTCTCAGCTATCTAGTGCTATACAGACTTATTTTGAACAAGATTTGGGCCCATATCTCTGAACAGTCTTTGATCAGCTCTAATGCAGTGCCTTTTTATTTATTCTACATTGTAAGGAGAAGACCTTTTCTTATTCAACATATAATTGCTGTATTTGCACATGCTAAGTATGCTGAAAACAATAAAAGTTAATGAAGAAAAGTACTGGTTGTAATGAATTAGGAATATTGTTAGATTTATATTTGGAGTTGATTTTTATTGTTGTGGATGGAAGATGATCAATAGGAATATGTAATCAAGTTGTATGTGCTTTTCATCTCCTGAGACTAATCTTGTAAATGAGATGATGAATCTCACAGGATTTATCCTGGAGAGAAAAAACTAAACAGAATAATTTAGAATAACTGCTTGGATTTTCTCTCACTAAAAGCTATGGGAAAGTTACCAAGGACTGGGAGACAAAGTTATATATTTCTTAAAGATTATACAAGACATCACTGCTCATATTTTGACATACTTTTCCCATTATCTTTCAAACAATTTTGTCAAGAGCATTGTACTTCTTAATGTACTTAGATATTGAATACTTTAGAACCATGCATTTTCTCTACCAGTTAATTAGCTAAGCTTCCAAAGTACTTGCTAGATGGGATACTGTACCTTTGCTGAAAGTGAGCCTTCCAGAAGATAGGAATAAGAACAGTAAGTCCCAAAGGAAATCATTTTTATGATAAAGAGTCCTAATGTACCCCAGTAAAGGTGAGGATTGATTGTTATGGCCTATTGTTACTATAATTAGAAGTCAAACACCAATTAGCAGTTCCATTAATAAGATTAATCTCTGCAATATCTGCAGCTGAGACCCAGGGCTTGTGTGCAGTAAGGCAGTGCGAATTTAAAGTGCAACAGCTATTCTGCACTAAAACTCTCAGGCTGAACACTTACATCACACAGAAGGTAACTGCTCTGACTTCTTCGAGGTTTGAGTTCCTACATACACTATTGGTCTTACTAAATTTTTCTCATTTACTTCTTTTTATTTTGTTTAAACATGTTCTACCATGATTTAGCAGTCATTGACAGGGGTAGGTGCAATGGAACATGAGGTCTCCCAAACTTTGGTTCACAGCCACACCCTCTGCATTGCACCAGGTCAAGGTAAATTTAATTTCGTTTCCGTTACTAGTAAACTCAGAAAAGTAATGGAAAAAAACCTCCTCTTCTTACAAACAAGAAAGTACTCTTCACATGATAGAAGTCCATTGCAGAGTTAGGAATCATTTTTTTACTTGAAAATATGATGGTAAGAAATGGTCAAATCCAGTCTCTGAAGTTAACACACGATGCAGTTCAGAGCACAGAAACTGAAGGAAGGGCAAGATCTGAAATGAGGTGAAGAGTCACACACTTATGTGAAACTTTGTAGGTACCAAAATCATAATTTGTATGGTCTTTCTTTCGTTTTATTTCATTTGTGTTTTGCCTTTTACAATAACTCTCAAAGAGAATTTGTCCATGGGTATATCTACACCATGCAAGGTAAAAAGAAGACTTTTGTAAAATTTAATAGCAAACAAGTCAAAGCAACCTCTAAGTTGCTCATTTACACTATAGCAATAAAATAAACCTCATCATCTTCACCAAAAATTACTCATGTTTTCCATGGCTAATTAGCCAAGAGGCTTTGTAATGGATTTGCTTTTCCCCTCCTTTCTTTTAAAGGGGGACTATCTGATTTCTTAAATCAAATATAGATTAATGTGGAGACAGATTCCAGAAGGAAAGTATTCAAACAACTACTTAAAATTACAAACATCTTTAAACTTGTCTACAGTAGAAAGAATCAGCTGGCAAAACTTCATTGGTGGGCTGAGCAAGTGAAGATCCAGCTGACAGAGCAGAAGACCTCTCTTTTGCCAGAGAGCATTGACCTGTTCGTTGTGCAGAAGGTGGCCCTTTGCTATTGCAGCCATCTACTGCAACTGGAGATGTGACAGTCACCTGAGCATTAGCATCTCTCAGCTGTTTGGCTGCATTCAGAAGAACAGGACAGAAGCTACTTGCCAGTAACTGGAACTCTCTCAGGGAACGTAGAGCCAAAGGTGCATATCCTCATGCAGTATTTATTCTTTTTTTCACTCAAACTGGAATACCTCAAAATTTTCTCAATTTCCAGAGGTGTGCTCACACCTCATATGCTGTTATGCTAAATACATACAGCAGAGTATTGCCATTTGAGATCCTTCTCACCCATAAAATCCCAGTCCAACAGCAGCCCAGGCCACAGGCATAAGTCAACCAACCAATGTTCATTGGTATGTATTTTTGCAGACTGCAAGTCTCAAAAGTATACTATAATCAGTATATTACCTCTAAGCTTTTGACTGCACTAGTCCATATCTATCTTTGCAGACTGAAGTTGTCGAAGGATCATCATTCCCATAAGCTTTGATTCCCTGGAGGCAGCCTGAGTGCTCCTCACGCATACAGTGATTAAAGACTGCTCTAACAAGCACAGCATCACCTCTGTTGTGGCTGCCATGGCATGGGTTTTGGAGAACAACAGATAAAGCTGCAGATGGTGAGCTGTCACCTGTGGGAAACAGAAGAGATTCCTAGTGTCCCCATTAATACACAGCAGTTTGTCCATAATACACAGTGGCATATCCCTAAGAGAGACAAGACCTTTACACTTGTGCTCTTAAAGCAGGTCTTGACACAGTCGCCATTTCTAATTCTGGAAATCTTGGGATGGCAAGTTCTTTGGATACTTCAGTTTCCAAATGACCATAAAGACACCTAACCAGCTAAATTATGCCAACATCAGTGTCGCCTCTTGAGAGCTCCATACTCACGAATGCACAGCAATGACAGCATTAGACACAGAGCATGAGGCTACAGGCCGGGGGTAGAATGCTCACTCATCTGTTTAAAACACATCTTGATTATCACCTTGTGAAGAAGACTCTGTTCTTGAAAGACCTGACCTTCATGAGGCAAGCTAGATGAGTCTGACCTCATTGCTGACTTTGCTTCAGACAGAGGTGGGTCTACAGACCTCCTGATATCCCTTCCAACTTGAATTATCCTGTTAACCTAGATGTACTACCAGCAGCATCTGGTTAACATAAAGGAGGTTAATGGAAGGTCAAACTTTCTCTGAAGATGGCATAAAGCTCTTTGGAATACAGTAAAAGGAAACCAAGGAAAAGCTTTGTTTTCATATCTAGCAAGAAGTTGGGAGAAAGGTAGATAGAACAGCAAATGGACAGAGTTGTATGTCCTCTGTCCTTACAGTCCTTAGAAAGATACCTATCCCCTCTGACTTCTTTGCAACCAAAGAAACATTCAGAGAAAAAGCAGCCTAAGGGTGGTTAAGATCTGAATTTAAGTTTTAAGTGTTCCTTAAAGCAGGTTAGAACAAGATGACTTTGGTACAGCCACAATGACAAAGAGCATATGAAATCAGACTCTAACTCCTGTGTGTGTGCCTCCAAAAAATGGTACTCAGGATAACTTGCTATTGGAACATGACAAGCAAAAGACCCATCACCATAACAAGGAGCTGGCATCTGCTGCCAAATTACTTTTAAAATGGGCTTTTATTGGAAGCAGCATCAATGCTGCTTCCAAAATCATTACTAAAACACTAAGGACAAGGAGTCAAGGTTCATGATTCCTGTCACTACAGTATTGCCACCACTCTTCCAAGCAGCAGGAAGGATCCTGATTCAGAGACAAGTTTATCCAGTGAGTACCTTCTTGTAGTAAGGCATGTTCATCTTGCAAACTGATGAATTCCTGAAGCTGTAAAAGTCAGCTGCATCATCCTGAGGAAGAAGAGCCCAGTATCAATAGCCCGGCAATCTGCTGGTTTTACCAGATTTTAGTTTAGAAATGAAATAGTACTTTCTTTATTCCAATCTACATATTGATTTAAAAGGTCTTTGCTTGTCAATGACCATAGGATCCACCAGTGTGAATGGACAGGCAGATTTGACTGAAAAAAGGATTGTTTTAAACCTCTGACAAGCATCCAAGGAAATCTGCAGAGCTGACTCAATGGATGTCAATACTAGTGGGTATTTTTTAAATTGGCACTAACAAGGGGGAAAAAAAAGAAAACAAGGCAAAACATAGAGAAGAAAATAACTTGCTGTATTACAGCCAAGGATACTGAGGGCTGAAAAGATGGCCCAAGTTTGCTCTTTGGTGTCACTTGCATTTTAAGCTGCAATATAGAGGCTATGTCAGGCATTCATTACTCACTCATTTGCTGAGGAGATTCCTCAGTCCCTAGGCAGTAGTGTTGGCAGTGCCAGACACGAACAGAATAAGATACCCCTTTGGGTACTTTGAGAGAGGATCCAAGCCAGTCTTGCTACTTTCAACTGTGAGTATGTAGCTCCACTATGAAGCATAAAGCTGTCAGTGCTCAGAAACTACACGATCCTGGAATTTCAATTATGAACCTCACTTCCAGCAGCAAAGTAAAATAACAGCAAGCTGCATACTTCACCATCCAAGTAAGTTTTGCTCTAATAGAAGGCAATGCAGTGTCAGACTCTAGTATAATCACCAGTTAGGAAATGGATCTCAAAGCCCTTATGAAGCTCTAGCATCCTGTGTCATGTTGAAGGTACTTTCTGATATTATTAGCATGATAAATTATTGTTAATTCGATTCTGCCTAAACCCAAACGAGAGTTCTGCTTTCTCTTCAGTACCGGAATAAGGAGTTTCAAGGGAATATGGGATGCACACTTTGCTTGAGTACTGGCAATGACATCAACTCTTACAGGATACTGTTTGCATACCCTGTAGTGAGCACTACAACTGATCCTTATATTTACAATGCTTCTGTAGCCAAGGAAATATTTTCTTTAATGCTAAGAGACCAGCAGAAAATTTCAACTTCAGGAAATCTGTCCAGCAGCTGAAATAGAGCTGTTTATCATGCTGGTACTTCTCTTCATCCTCTTTTGGGATCACTGGTGCTGAGCTGGAAGTAAAGCCAGGTTCTTTTCCCCGCCAACAGGAATAAAGTCAGGTTGCTGCCAACACGATAGGGAGGTGGCTGTACAGAGTAAAGCATGCCAGGCAGGCTTTTATAACACTTCCTCCCTTATCTTCAGCATGGCTCATAAGGCAACCAGCAGTTACTATGATACCCTTGCATACAATGACCCTCATGGCCCCAGATTAATGCAGGCAGATCACGACTCTTGCAAATTATGAAGTGCTAAAGCTGAAGGCAATGCTGGCCAGAGGCAGCACCATTTAACTACACTAGCCCTGCTCCTGTAACTACCTAAATTGTAATCCTCATTATTCTGGAAAAGATTGCTCTCTGGTAGCAGGCATCAGTTTTGTTCTATTGTGTACCAGTGAAAAACAGATGCCAGCTAGGAAGCTAGATAATCTATTTTTATACATTTAGGTCAACTGTCCCTTGAATTGACAAATCTAGAGAACAAGAGAATAGGATTTTTTTTTTCTATTTCAAATTCAGCTCTCAGTATCTTTCTGGTTTAATTTTAATTTTTGTATTGCTTTATTGTGATTTAAGAATATGAAATAGTGAGAACAGGTTACACAGAATATGCCAAAGTCCAGGATGAAAAAGTCCACCATAATTTTGTGTGTTTTTTAAAGTTAAATGATTATCACACTGTTACATCTTCCTGTCACCGATTTTACATTTAGTGTCATACCAGTTACAGTGGACTGATGTAATCTGGCTATCTACTGCAGGACTGAATATTTAAATACAGCACAAGAACTGGTTCCAACATGAACACTGGGAAAAGAAAGACTGGGCTGGTGCAATTGCTGAGAAGTACTGGAACAACTTAGCTCATGCTCAGATTTCAGAAATGCAATTAATTAATCACTACTAAGTATCCTAAAATCAAGTGAGCCATATCCCAGCTAACAGTCCACAATATAATGTTCACAGCACGTAAGTATGAGGCAGTGAAGATGCTCATTACAGTGCCAGAAATAATATTTCCAGCAAAATATTATATACAAAGATGAAGTAATTATATGGCATGGCAACAAAAAGAGCTGTATAGATTACAGCTGAGCTGAAAATCGGTGAGAATCTATTTCCAAAAAATCCTTTCCAAAGTTGGAGACATATAAGCAATAACGGATTAAGCATATTTCTTCATATCACTGAGGGATGTACTTCCCCTTTGATATATGTGTCCAATATACACAAACCATATATAATTACATCACAACCAAGATAGCAGACAAAAATGCACTAATGGAAAACAACATCCTTTTGTTCTTCTTCAGGCGAAGGCAGTTTGTAAAACACTACTTGCAATACATGTTAAAAATATCATAAAAGCCCTTTAAGATTACAACTTTACAAGCTGCCTATTCTCTATATACAATGGAGAAATGGAAATCAGAAATTGGACTCACATTTAAAAGTGTAGTTGGACAAGTACCTTAAATAAAGAAAAAAGTCCAAAGCCAAAGCCCACAGCAACGTCAGTAGAGGGCAAGAACTGACCATTATGTCACGAAATGAAACAACACAGTGGCATGTTTGCTTGTATTTACATCATGCTGCAGGACTTAATGTGTCATTGAAAATCCATTTAAATAAACAACTCCACAGTTATCACTTTTGCAGACCGTAATGAACCTTAAGTGAACTTGTGTGGGCGTATTCAAAACTGCTTCATTTTTGGAGTACCTTTGTAACTCTGAACTAGATATTATAATGGCTATTGACTTGCTCAAACTTAGATTATTAGGCTAGATTTTCAGCTGGTTGAACTGGCATTGTTCCAATGATGTCCATTTACACCAAATGGCTCATTATTAATTCAAGGTCTTATTTGCTCCTTAATGAATACTTCCACTAGTCACCTTCCCAACGGCAGCTTTAAATGCTCAAACTTTACCTCCGTGGTCAGAATCATCATACTCAAGAACTTAGTTATCAAAAACATAATGCTTTTTCTCTCCTTTTATGAGGCATACTTAAGGTAAACTTTTTTAATCATTTACAAAACAAACTAAAATACCTCCTGTGCTATAATTAACTAACCAGAATTATGCTTTCATACAGCATCATTTGCATATAAATATAAAAATTTTACAACCCTAAGGGGACATTACAGATGAAACAAAATAAGAATGGAATTAAACAGCTAAAAGGACAACACAGCCCTCCATAACAAGCCTGCTTTACAGCCTCGTCCTTTTTCTTACTGTTATTTCTGCCTGTACCAATTCATACATACTTTCCTTCTCTGCTATTTTAAGATACTTCATATATTTTAAGATTTTTATTTGTTTGGTCTTTTCAATTCTATGATACTACCTCTGCATTTTGAAAATAATCAGGATCCAAACATGTCATTAAGCATCTTCATTTAGCATATTACAGAGGTCAGAAACACAACTAATAAAAAATACAAGTCTTGTTGCCTCAACCAAGCAACACACAATTTTTCAAAAGGATTTTAAAAAATTCAAGTTTTACAATTTTTCAACCAGATCTCACTACTTACTTCAATTGAATAGTTCACTGTCAAATATACAAAGGAGAGAAACCACTGATTTTGATTACTGTTGTTACTAGTATTAAGAAATTTCTTTTAAAAGCTTAAAAAATATTTAGGAACTGAATACAGCTGAAATATGTCAGTGAGAGCCTAAGGAACCATAATGGTAGGCTCAATAAATCTGCTGTGACATGTGGGAAATAAAAACTTTATTCTATGCTGCTGCTGCATGGGAAAATACCCTTCAAATGGGCTATACAAAAAGTTACATGCTCAGTGAGACGAACTGGGGTCCCACAAGGCTGGCATCTCACTCTGAAATTTCTAGTAAACAGGTGTACCCAAGTAACATTGGAGCAAATCAGAATGAAAATACTCTATTTAAAAATATTTTCTAGTGTTGCGGTTTTTTTTATTCTGAGTACCTCTTAATGTAAACTTTCAACTATCTTGACCCAAATGTTTTCAATTTGGTTGTGCTCAAAAACCACAATTAAGATATAATAACAGTTATACAAAGAGCAGGAAGTGCTTTTCACTGCGGAAAGCTTCTAATAAACCTGGGGAACAAAGCTTTGTGATTAGGTAAGTACTGGTTTCCCTTAACAGGTGAACAGGCCACATAGGATGCTTTGATACCACCAAGAAATTGCCCAACAAATATACCTTAGCATACCTGGAATAAATATACTACATACCTGGAATAAATGCCACTGACCATGTCATGCTGGAAAGAGAGTTCTGCTGTGCTGGGTCCAGCAGCTTTTGAAATAAGCAGTACAACCAAACCTCGCATCTGTAAATTGTTTCGGCTATCGTACACAAAACCCCTAAAAAAGGAAGAAGAAGAAAAAAAAAGCATATTTTCACAATCCATGTTCACTGGTTGTACCAAAGTGAAAAAAAGACTTAGACCTCAGGCTGCCATCCATTCATCAAGTCTTTAATATTTGTGATTGCAGGAAAATAAGTTGCAATTATGAATCATGATCTTTTCTCTTCCTTTACCTAACACTTACAATGAAATCCTACTATTGCAGAGAAAAACAAGTATTCAGGATTGAATTAAATCTTGATTTTCAAGGAGCAGCATGTCTCTTGCATTTCACGTCACATCATGACAGGAGCATTTCAGAATAATTCAATGTAATCTACTGTAACGGGAACATAAGAGCTTTAAATTTCTTGTCTGAAGTGCAAAAAAAAAAGCCAAAAGAAGCCTCCTACTTCATGAGAAGAAAGGCAAAGGAGGAAAGGTGCAATCAAAATCTGTAACATGCTTAAAGAAAACTGTTTAGTGGTTGTGATAAGAGGGCAGAGTACACGAAACAGGTCTAACTATTGTAGGAAAATAACGAAAACACAGAAACTGATGAAAGATGTACAATAAAAGTTAGAGATAAATGAAGTAGAGATGAGCTGGTTTAAACAAAAAAAACTGTTTTAAATGCTACAACTTTAAATTTGGAATCAGAAGGAAACTGCCCCCAAAATCATATTTGTTGAGAGCAATTCCAAGTGACCATTTAGATATACCACCTCAGAAGTTAATTTGTTTTAAAGTGAGCTTAGCTTTGCTTTTTGACTGCAATGTCTCCATTTGTATTCTTCCTGTCCTTGTCAAACTTGCTTTCTACTTCCTACATTCATCAATACAGCTAGACAAAAGGATAATACATTCCAGATGCTATTAAATTTGTAAACTAATTTCCAGTAAATAAGAGCCTGTATCTCTGATATAATCTAAATATTTGTTAAATAAATCATATGAAGAACTACATCACAAATTAACTCATTTTATCCCAGAATATAATTTTAGCCCTAATAACTGAAGAAAATCAAAATGGAACTGTCTTTAAATTAGCCGAATGAAAAAATCTAAGATGTTGATCTTGCAAGTAAGCTTGAATAAAGAAAACAGTGGATGAAATCAAAAGTTTCATTCGGACTTCTGTCATTATGTGTACACTTCACAATGCAAGAGTATCTTCTGTACACTACTTCATTAACACAGACACATAAACATGAAGAGGAATAATTTAAATAGTACCCTTCTGTGTGAAAGTTTCTGTGTACTACAAATAAAATCTTGACTGCTTGAGTCTTTACATCCTTTTTTCCAGTGATGAGGGAATGGTCCAAATTATGCTCAGAGGAGAATGAGCAGGACCACCCAGGTGGCTGGTGCTAGTCAGCTTCTGGGATTGATCTTCACACCCACACTCACACATCTAATTCCAGACTAATACTTCTTCCTCCAGAGATGCCCAAGTTCCCACTCAGTGCAGCCACACCCTACAAAGGCCATGATCAATTAAGATAAGAGGAGGCCAGCACAATTAAGGTAAGAGGAGACCACATTTTTTTCCACAACCCACAACACTTTTAGCTCTGGTGAGATCTAACTAGCCAAATGAGGCCATGACTTCTATGAAGGCACACTTCCATGTACCTTTATAATCTGCCCACGTCCTATTTGCTTCACCAGCAGACTGACAGGCTGGCCCACCCTGCACAAGTCAGGTGTGCCCAGTGAGCCTGGCACGTCAGGATAACCCATGCTCACAGCACCCCTGACTAGAACAACACAAAAAGCAGTAGAAGGGAGATTCTATATAACTTCCCAAAGCAGAAATTCTTTTTATTTAGTTCAGTCCCCCAGTATTTCCCAGCCACTCAAACCCACGAAAGCTTGCACTGCTCACATCTCTGCTCAAGGGCACACACACTGTGGCCTTGTGACACGCACCTTTATTTTGTTTACTGGGTAGATGTAGTGAGGGATTTTAAAGAGGAGGGGGACAGCTGCTTGCACTCAGTATTCTGTGAATTTGTAACCAGCATATCTCTCGTCTCACCAAACACACAAATATATAATTTGTTTCTTACCATGCTCCAATATACAGTTAACAGAATGCAGCAGAGACAGTTATACACTTAAAGCCCTATAGATTTCCAAAGTCAGAGCCACAATGAACGTTACCCAGGAAAAAACAGAAAATACATATAATGAATAATACATAGTGTGTATGCATCCTGTATACAGAATTCATAATTGTTTGTGGTGGTATAAGTACTTCTCTGGCTTGAACTTCAGTTGACCACATTACTCACAACCACAGAAGTTATACAGATGATGCAACTGAGTTCAAATATATTTCCTCAACACTATATAAAACTCCATCATTTTTAAAGAAAAGTGGTTTTAGGAAAAAAATTTCCTTTTTCCACATATATATATTGTAAAATGAGAGTGTCTTACTAAAGGCAGACATGAGAAATGAATAAAGCTTTTTAAAAATCGCAAATTATAGTGATACTTTAAACAATCTGAACACTTTGTTTTTTCATGCCCAGTGCTCTACAGCTTGTCAAGTGACAGAATGGTACAAAAGTAGAGATAAAGCGTTCATCGCAGGAACATGGGGCACTGGCCTTTAAATAAACCTCTGCCTAAATAGACACTAGAAGTGAAGCACTTTTACCTGATTCAGACTAGAAGAAGAAAATTACCTGTGTTGAAAATACTCAGTCTGCAGTAATAGCAAAAACAAGTGTTCAGGGCTGTTCAGGGTGTTTGCAACACCACTAGAAATTAATACCTTACACTTTTAGCAGAAAACTGTTAATGGGAAGTGCAGCTGTGGGTGGGGGGAAGAACAGAACATAAAAATCAAGTAATATGGAGCAACATGTCTGTCATTTCTACATCTAATCATGCAGCCTCTTCGTTACATATGGTTTGGATATAATTTTAGACAGGATTTTCTATGAATTAGCAAACCAGTAGTCAAAGTTTACCTCCATTTTCAAAACATGTTGGGTTACTGACATGTAACATATCCACACTGAAGCAAACCGCATTAGACTTGAAACAAATAAAGCCTCCGGTGATCATTCTTTAGACGCTAGAAACTACTGCAGCTACTTGACATGGCTTCAGGGGTCACATTTACATTCTGAATTGAGCTCCCCAGAGACACCCTGCACAAGTAATAGCAACACAAAAGTCTTCCAGATGGTGCAATTAGTCTTGATGGGTATGTGGCAGGAGACAGGTGCCTCCAGGGAAAAAAGTGAACTAAAAGCAACCCAAGTGAAATTGCGCACACAAAAAAAGATACATCAAGTTGACACTCTTTTGGAAAAACCTCTGCTGAACAACACAAGTGTATGCATAGGGTACCCACAAAAAAACCCTAAATTATTAGCACAATTTTGCTTCCTCTTAAGTTTACAGGCTGATTATCTGCAAATGACATACTTCATCCTCGGGGGACTGCATACCAGAAAAAGGTGGGAAAGTCAACCATCAGTACAATTTCGTTTTGCAATTCGGGATTTGGGGAAGGGAAAGGCATTTACTCTACATACTATCCGTGTGACAGAGTAACCAGTTGAAAACTGGCGGATTCACAGTTTTAAATACAGCACAGTGTTCACAAAAAATTCCCTCTTGGAGCACAGGGGAGAAGCGCCTGGCTCCGACACATGCGCGGTGCGGCACCGCACACGCACAAGAGACTCACACCACCCACTCAGGCACTGACACTGGCTAATAGCTAATGTGCTGCAAATTACACCTCCTACTACCACAGTCCGTCTGCTGCACAGAATAAATCAACCAAACATTTCACTTAGTGCTTTGTGTATTGCTCCATACGTGCAGCTATTTCAGTAGAATTTTAACCTCCAATAGCTGTCAGGTTTAACTCCATCGGTAATTTACACTTTTATTAAAATAAAAATATGCTATTCATTGCGAGCATCATTTGTATTTGAATATTTGAATACCACAAAGATATTAATCTCTTTATTTGCATGAGACAAAACCACATTCCTAGCACTTTTTTTCATTATAATAAACTGTGAATTTAAACAATAGAAAGGAAACATGGCAACTATAACAGTTACTGTAAGGAAGAGCTGGACATGGGGGTAATTTCATGGTATCAAAAGGCAGCAAATAAACCCCCACACAGGCAACTGTGAAGTCAACTGGCTCTGCATGTGGGTGTAGCCGAAGAGGTCATACTCATGTGTACTAGTGCTAATTCAAATGTAATTAATTATGAAGAATGCAGAACAAACTTCCCAAAAAAACTGATGCGTATTTTGCAAGGCACGAAAGGGGGGTGTTAAATGTTTAGATAAACGTTGTTAGTACTTCCCAAATGTTCTGCTCATGACCAAAGCAAGCAGGGGCTGAGAGGCGTGCAGCCCTTCCATCAGTTACCTCACAGGAGCCTCTCCACCCTCCAAGGCGTGTTTGGTGGCCAAAGGACTGCTGGTAGGGGCTGACGTGGACACATCACTGTCCCCTTCACCTCCCCCGGTGATTTTTGCCCTTCCTTTCCATGCATTCTATTGAAGGTGTCCCACTGACAAGATCAATCATTTTGTTTCAGGCCCTACACGAGCCCTTTGTAGTTGCAAGGGGAAGGAAAATAGAGAGGAATTCCATTCCTCTACCTTTCCTGTTCAGCTGTCAAACAAAAGGAGGGGGAAAAAAATGATCTGTTCACACAGCTCTAATAAAAAGCAGCTGGGAAAGTCTATAACACAACTAAAATCAATTACACTGATGAAGAAGATTTATAAGTGTAGGATAGTGTCACTGAAAGCCCAGGCTAGTTTTAGGCTGAATTACAAACTATTCTGAAAAAGAAACCCCTCTATTCAAACTGACAGTCACAGATGTGACAATATAAACAGTTTTCAGCCTGTAACATCTCAGGAAAGTACCTTCCATTTTGCTCAATATAGAAGGCTTATCAGGATGCACTCATGGTTACAGGTGCAAGTACATTTAAAAAAATAACACAACCCACTTTTTTGAAATGAATTATAACTGACAATTCTATATCTACCAGCAGAGGTAAGGCAAGGAGCTACTTGGCAAGATTCTTGGCTTTCTTATTAGAAATGCAAGAAATACCAGCCTCGGGGCTTTTATCCAATTTGCTTTATTAATGACTTGTCAGAAGTAAATAAGAGAAAACTCTCTGACATACTCATTTTTTAAATGGATGTTAAACCACTGTATTATTGATGCGCATATCTGAATCATAGGATTCACCATCTGACCATATGATCACACTCAAACATGCATATATTTAAATACTGAGAGCATTCAATTTTATACATTTAGTAAATGCTAACAGTATTCTATAGCAACTCATTTTTACCTGCTACTCAAGTTTCAAGAATTTATTAAATATCCTTCTGCATATCTCTTCAGAACACATTAAAAATCCTGGCCCATTCCAACATCCGCAGCCATTTCTGCAGAGGAGAATCAGCCTTGTCATGACATGTGCTTTGAGCATGATTCAGAAGGGGAGAGGAGAACAACTTACTTCACATTGAGAGAACAGAATTTAAAAACAGGATTCAAATTGAATACACAGCTGACAGGAAATGATAAAAGGAGGGATGCTCTGCAACCCACATGCCATTTCAACTTAAAAGCCCACTAGAGGCTGCACATGAGAATGTTTGTGTTAGAAACTTATTCTTGGACTTGGACAACTAACCATCTCTTTGCATATGGAAAATTAGTACTGAGGTTTGGGAATTTCCTTACCTGAAAAACATGCTTGTGAAAAATGGGATGGGGCTCATCACCATTATGTAACTGCCCAGTAATTAAAGGGTTTATCCAGTAAGGGCAGACTTGTGTAATGAGTAACACCAGGCTTGGAGGAATTGATGTTGCCGTCCCCTCCCACTTTGTGGGATGATGCTCTCAGACCAGGTTACAAGGGAGTCTTTTAACAGCTCCCCTGCTCCACCTGCCTCTGAGAAACAAGGGGTCTCACCCCATTAGCTTTGTGAAGCCAATCACAAAGAAACAAAAGATTTTACAGACAAAAAACCGAACACAACTCTAGTGCAAAGATGACAGGGGGCCTGTCTCTGCACTAGATTTTCATCCAAAGGCAAAAAATTTAAAAAGGCAATTTAGAAGTGTTGCCTTCACTTATGACACAAAGAAACTTTAGTAACTTCAAGTGTTACGTGGTGGGATGCTTGGAGAGTTAAAAGTAAGACAAAACAGTAACTCAGCCATGTGCAAAACAAGAATGGTTTCTGTTATAAATGGCTGGGTTCTTTTTCTTTCTTTTAGGAATACTTTAGTGTTAATTGCACTGATTATTTTAAAGTTGATAGGGGATAAGTTGTGGATATTGTACTGGGTGTAACATTCATTTGTAACCAAATCCATGTAAAGGGGAAGGAATTCTGGAGCTTTCCAACAGGTCATTATCATAATGAGTGCCGCCATTGAGAGTGTGGATTGGGTTTGTCCAATTGAGGGAGACCCAACCAAACGATGTCCCTAGAAAATGACTGGACGGGAATGAACTGTTGAAATGAGCCAATCACCGCAGAGATCCGCGAGCCAATAACATTGAGGATCCGAAATGGACCAATGGGACTGAAGAACTGGGTATAAAGGCTGCCCTGGTGCCGTGCTGGCTCCTCTCGCCCTCTGCCACTCGAGGGAGAGCACCCAGCGTCCTGCGCGCTGCGCTCTCTGCCTTGCCGTGGGGTCTCACGAGCTTATCTTGGTTTCCCGTTCTTGGTTGTTGTTTAATAAATTGGTTATATTTTTCTGAGGCAGTGAATTCAGGTGCTCCTTTACGGGGGCCCCGGGCTCCCTGTCACAGTTGCAGTCCAGTGAGGAAGCATTTGTCTGAATTTTATGGGTTCATAGCTACACACCTACAGGCAGAGTCACTGAAAAACTAACACAGAGAATGTTTTATCTGTGCTTTTACTTGACTACTCTTAGGAGTACTTGGGAATGAATTGCAACCAAGGTCTTCAGTAAAAAACAGGCCTCAAAATGCTCAGTTCCACAGAAGCTGCAGTATTTTTTGGGATGCAAAGAACTGTATAAATTTGGGTACCTTTTCTTCCATTTATGAAGTTTCAGACACCTACACGGCTGGAGAGAGTGACCGAAGGTCATTTAAAATACAAAGCGTATAAAATACAAGAGTCCCAGAAATCCACATAAAGTATGTCTCTAAAATACTAAATAAATTCTTCACAAACTGAATAGAAACGTAACAAAGATCATCTTCATTGCTTTATCTTGGAAGATGGTTGCAAAAGCTCACCTTGTAGAACAGAAAGCTCCTGGAGGAGAACTCCTAGGGTCCTTTCCGACCCAAGTGACTCCAACTACTCAATTTTCATGGGATACTGCTTACAAGGAGAAAATTTCTTAAATAAGGGTGAAAAATTCCATCCAAAGTTTCATCAGTCTATTGCTTATTAAGTGTGACCTTCTCAGGGACTGGGAGTGTGGAAAACTACAGTCCCAGGTGCTGGTTGAAACACAGACTTTGCCGGGTGCATGCAAAGCCAACTTTTATTGTACAAGGCACATTTTTATATACTGTTACAGACTAACAGTTCAGCAGCTACAAACTTCAGCTTCTAGGGTTACATGTTCTGCATCCCCAATTTAAAATCTCCTCGCATAATCTCCTGTTAACTATCCTACTCTTTGTCTCGCCTCCTGCCAGATGTGGCACGCCATCTCTCCCAAGGTCCCACATCAACCAAAGCCATCCTCTGTGGTGATACTCTGAATCCTCACACCAGGCAGGAGGCAAGAGGTGCACAGAATTTGGGGTCAAGTGTGTCATTCCCAGAAGTTAATTTATCACAAGATAAAGTCTTGCATGTAACTTCTTCAAGCATCTCAAGGAAAAGCCACAGCACACTCCAAGATCTGAAGAGAGACTGATCTCTTTCTGGAGCTGCTATATGCACTCACTTCTTCAGGCTTTAGTAACTATCTCAAATATTGCACTACTTTCAAGAAGAAAATTCCAACAACTTCGAAAACACAACAATGATCACAAAAGATGAAGCCTTCCAGGAAACTAAAAAAATCAGAAGGTTAAATAAAATTGTGGAGATTAAAATGGGCAAGATCCCACAAAAACTATATCTTATTCAAAAGATAAAGGTTTAAGAAACTACAGGTTTTTGATCAGGCACAAAAAAAAATACAGATACTTGGCCTTGGTAACTTGGAGTTAATTGTAACTGAGCATTTGCAGCTCCTAGAAATCAATAAAGCCTTCGAATCCTTGAAATAAAAAACCGCAAAGTTTCCCCCGGAGACTGCAGAACAGTATTTAGACACCTACTAGGTTTATTCGATTTCCCAAAAAGGCAGAGGTTATTTGAATCATTCCCATGAAGATCAGCTACATAGTTGCATATTATTTTCAGAGGTTTTGATGCACTTAATTCCTTCAGGGTAGGATACTCCCTATGAACAATGGGAGGAGTTACTTTTAAAAACAAAACTAATAAACAAACAAAGAAACAAAGCCCCACCAAAAAATCCCAAACCAAACAAAAAAGGCCCAAAAACCCAACAAACAAAAAGCTCCGACAACAACAAAAAGCCAACACATTATCAAGTCCCATTTTTCTGCAAAACTTATGCCTGGATGAAGACAAAGAGTAAAAATATTTACTTAGCGAGAAGAAGAAAACCACCATCTTTTTTATTTGAATGAAGATGCAAATGCATAGGAACAGTTTGAAACTTAAGTGTGAAAAAGGCTGTTTTGAGGTTGCACAGTCATCTAAGATCTGAAAAATATCTACTATGGACACTGAAAAAACCGCACTGTAAAAATAAAGGGCAGCTATAATCAGACATTTGCCTCAAAGACATTGATTATTCAGTAAAAAGATTATTTACTAGTATTATCATTTTAAGTTATTCTACCCTCCATCCATCAGATCTCATGAGTGGTAGAGGCAGGGCAAAAAGGACCACCTTAAGGATGACAATAAAGGCACCACACAGGAAACAAACCACTAAAATGTATTCTTAAACCAACTGCCAGTCTCCACTGTTTTTTCTGGTTCGCTGCTTGATTTGGAATGTGATGTGGAGAGCAAGCAAGCTAACATCAAAAAATGCAGTTAGTATCTGAGTGCAATTACTTTGACCAGGAGTAGCTAGCAGGTTTGGCACCCTTATTTTTCTAACCACAAATATTTAGACAGAAGCCTAAATTTTGTGTATTAGATTCCTCCATCAATATTTGCTTTATGTAAACTTTGTGGGAGGTCTAACACCCCACTGCCAACCAGTATCAACAGGTGGACTCAAGCACAAGACTACCTTTCTGGTAGGCCCTCTCAGATGCAGGAATGATCTGCTAAGTGAAACGAATACAAATATTTTGAAGAGTTCAGTGAATGACAGAAAGATGATAAGCTTCAGAAGGCTAATGAATTCAGACACCTCTGGAGGTCCAGAGTCACTTCAGCAATATTGTAATTGTAGAGTCTGTCATAAAAATGTATTTTGCATTAAATAAACTTTTCTAGGAAAACGTAACAATGAAATAGGTCAACTCCTGGCCATTATCTCAGACTGAAAATGCTCACAGCATGTTTTACAAATGGATGAAACATAAAAAGGCAAAAATGTTAGGCTATGTATTGCCATGACAGAATGATATAAAAAGTTCTTTTAACCTTCCATACTGAATAAGATTTCTAGAAAACAACTTCACTGATTTTCATGATGAATTAATTACAAACATCTCTTCCCTGAAAACACTGTAGGCTCTTTATTAGTAGTGAGAAAGAGGTTCTATGTTTTGTGCTTCAATATATTGTTCTCCCTTCAAGCAGCTCAAGCCAAATACATGCCAAGAGTGCCATAAGCAAAAACCTTCCTTTTAGATGGAAATGGAAATTAGACAGTTGAAAACCAACCAACCACATTACTCCAAATGCAGCACCTCTACAGTGTCACTGCCAGCAGAAGCCTTTTGTAAGCTGGTGGGGGAGAAAAACACCTTAAAACACACCAGATGAGTTTGTACAAAATGCAAGGCAACAATACGAACAGTCTCAAATGAGAAAAGAAAAATTCCAAGATTCTATGACAAATGTATATACTTCTAAATACTACATCTTGAGGGTTTTTCAGTAGTTCCAAGTAATCAAAGAAAACTTTTTGAAAAACAATTTCAAGCCAAGAGCAGAGATCACAGATATGCCTAGACCGTAACTCTTAACAGTATTATCTTCATTTGCTGTTTTTCTTTAGATTTCTGATTCTAGAGAACATTTTTTTCAGTGAGACCCAAGTGACTACATCTGATAATTGAGATGAATCTGGGTTTTTACTCTGGTTAAGGAGTATTTGCAAGGTGACCTCCACCCAAATTCCATATTTGTCACTCCACTGTGTCAATATCACAATTGGGCTTGTTCATCCGAACTAAAACCCCTCCTTTTACAAAGATCAACCTAAAACCCAACAAGTATCTGTCACCTTTTCGTGGATCACTGCTAAGCATTAAGTAAGCTCCTTAAGTTACCAGCAGCATGCTTAAAACTTACCAAGTCTTGAAAGAAGATACAGCACAAAAATACTGTAAGTATTCTACAGCAAAACAACTGTTAAGAAAAAAAAAAAAATCACTGGAAAATTTTAGATATTTTCAATTCTTTTCTCCTCAGAAAATGAAAGATTTTAGAAGGCCTGAGATTTTAAGCAAACACTTGTGGTTTTGGAAATGTTGGTTTCCATGGCAACCAGTAAGGTCTTCTTTATATAGCATTATAAACAGATGGTAAAGACCGGTCATGTTTGCTTCTTTGCCAACATATCAATAGAACTGCTGTACTTCTCTATCTCCTGTATTAGAGTTATTAAGAAACTTGGGTATTTGAGCAACAAAATCTACACATCGGACTTGCTCAACTAATATGGGGTTTTTTCCATAAACACATGAAGATTCTCAACAGTAGAGTCACTGTAGTCTATATAAGCAGATTTCTTTGGCAAAGCTTTTTATAAATGTTTTCTCAGCACTCGCCATGTAGGGTACATTACTACCACAAATATGAATCTGACAGGGATTAAAATAATTAATTCAAACAAGAAATAGAAGTGTGACTGTTTACATCCATGGTATTAAAATGCACTTCAGAATTGTTGTATTAGATTTGGAATTATTCAGAGAAGATGTAGCAAACCGTAAGCTCATCTTCATTATGAGTCATAATAAGCAGAGGGTATTCTTGCAGGTGATTTCTAAAAGAAAAGAAATCTCTTTGCATTTAAATCTTTCAGCTATAGCTATGGCACACCATATACAAGTGGTTTCTTTTCCACCGGTGGTTGGAAGTATCAAGAGAAGTTGATTTGGTACAGCATTTGATTTGGTACCTCTCTGAAAAAGTCTGAAGTACCAACTGCTGGCAGTGCAAGCTAACATAAATTTTTGCTATTGAATTCAGCTGATTCCTCCAGTGGTTTAGCTGTTTAATATGTTTCATGCCAAAAATGGGGGGGGGAAAGAAAAAAGCAGAGGAAAGGTAGAAGCAGAACTCACATGAGGCTTTTTACCACATGTCAGGAGCCCAAATCACACATTTCAAATCAAAGTATCCCCTATAGTCTAACCATATTAGAAATAGTTTTATTATAAAAATACTATAAAAACATCAGTATTTCTGATCCAACTTCCACTGAAATTCACACTCTTTCCATCAGGGCTGGCACATAAATTCTCTATTGCTTATTTTTGTTAACTACTTTGTGGGAGCTTTGTGGTTTGGTGGGGTTTTTTTCACTGAACAGCAGCATCTCAAGGACAAATGTAGTATCTAAAAACTTATCTTTATAGCAAGTACAAATTTCCAGGTCCACTCCTATCCAATCTGCTCTAAATATCACAGGAGTTATCACTAATAAGCGAGATTCAAAAAAATCATCACACAACCCAAAGTTCTCAAAACCCACTCAACTTCATAAAACAATCAATAATACATTTTGGAAACGTGTGATCTACTAAAGATGTGAATATGTTTGGCAAAGATCAAGAGGATAACAAGCATTCAATATGCACAGAGAAGCCAGAAATGTGCTAGGGTATGGATGAGAAATCTTCCTGCACTGCCTTAAGTAACAAGTTCTACAGATAGATAATCACACACAATTTTTGTGTTGGTAGTTTTATGTTTTTCTGTTTGGTATCAGGAAAATGATACACAAATACAATTTAACAGTGGGGTCCATTCCATCAAAATCCCAAGTTTCCAACAGTGCCTAAACTGTAGATACCTAACACTACTTAGCATAAAATTCCTAGGGTGGTTTGGTTGCACAGCCTGTTCAGAAGCACACAAGCCCCTAATGAAGTCTACATCTTCAAGGATCAATCCACTGGCCACTGCCATGGTCCAGCAACCCCAATACACCTTTGTCATTTTAGGATACTATTGCTCACCTGCTGGCTGCACCAAAACTCACCATTTCCATGCTCCAAGTGATTTAGCTTCATAATAACATAAATCCAGATTAATCTTTGATATATAAAACTTGATCAGTAGCAGGTGAACGAGGGTGAGGTTAGGGAACTTTTAAGTAAGTCAGATGTGCACCCACAAGTGCTGAAGAAACTACCTAACATTATTGCCAGGTCACTCCATGATCTTTAAAAAGTCATGGTAATCAGGGGAGGTTCCCAAGGACTGGAAGAAAGCATCACTCCTACGTTCAAGAAGGGCAAGAAGGAAGCTGGAAAGCTACAAAGACAGCTGGAAGTACACAGGTAGGATAAAACCTTCCAAATAAATCAGGTTACAATTTAACAGAGCCCTTTTAAAAGGAGTGGCAGTGCAGAACAAACATTGTGTGAAGGACCTGAACTTCATTTTGGCAAGTATATGGAACACACCAAATTCAGAATGGGGTGGGAAGTGAAAGGCAAAACCATGTTTTTATCATTCAAAAGGAGTGCAGGCTTCACCTGTAACATAAGACAACTCAGCCCTCACATCAACTGCTTCATTTGCATGACGTAACACAAAAAGATGGGTCTCAATTCCAAGACAGAACATAAACCCAAAGAAAGAGAGGAAGCTGCTTTACTGAAGTTACACAGTTACTCGGGAAGGGTGGTGGTGGTACTGACCACCACAGTTTTTCCTAGACTGCCTGGTGCCAGAGTATGGAGGGCAAGGAAATTTAGCCTGTAGGAATATCTGGACTCCACGACAAAAAACTGGCAAGAGGAAGTAGTGATGGAATGTGAAGCAAGAACCTAATTTCTCCCCACAACTCCCAATGATTTTGACAGCATGGCAAACAAGTGGAAGGCAGCACTGCTAACAGAAGTGTAAAAAGAACCACTCTAGAACTGCCAAAAGAGAATACCTTACTAAAATGTCATTCTTGGAGTAGAAGCAAGAGTAAAAGAAAAATGAATGCCATGCCATGCTTTGTCAAAGCAGATACTATAGTACAATGAAAACTGTTATTCACTATACATGTCAGGCAACCTTGGAAAAACCTCCAAGTAACCATTGTAATAGGAGAGGTGAAAATAGAGGAATCTTCTTAAAGTAATCTGAAAATAAAGATTTTTGCAAGGGCCACCACCCAGGGAAAACTAGAGAGCCCAAGGTGAAACTGCCAGAAGCAAAACTGTCCCAGAATTAAGAGTCACAAGGAAGGAAAGTTAAGTCACAGATCTGATCCTGCCTCCAAGAGATACAGAAACAAAGGAAAATGAAATGGCAGGTTCTGACAAAGGAATACAGCACTGATATTAAACATCTGCTGAGACAAAGTGCAATTGGGAGTGAGGAGAGAGAAACCTGAGACATGAGGGAAGATATAATTTTTTTTTACATTTAGTTTACATGTGGGGTTTTTATTATTACATAGATTATCCAGTTATTTTACTGTAACCTGGCACACATCTTACCATGTAGCTCACAACAGTAATAGTTTCTGCAGACAGTAACTCAGAATAGGACCTGCATTTTCAGCAGTAGCTTTAACAAATCTTAAATGATGATAGAATTTGTTACATGAAAAATGTCAACTCAAATTGCTTCAGGAAGTCCATCTTATTTTGAAGAGTATCTATTTCTTCTTTAAAGACCTAAAAGCATCTTTATGTTCATTATTAATAATCTTAAATTTTAGAATCTTAAATATTAAAAGATTTCTAATTTTCCTGGAATGAAGATCAACAAAATGCTGCTTTCAATCATGCAATGTAATATTATCCACACCAACACCATCCTACTTACAAAAGAAAACAAATCTTCTGAAAGTAATTCTGTATGTATTTTACATATTTTTTAGTTATACCAAGAGCACACTGTTCTTATTGTCAATGGCAAAAGGCACCCATGTAAAGCTGTAACTCATTTGAAACCATGAAAATTCCCAGGCTTTTTATTCTCCTGGGTATACTGACACTTCAAGAAAAAAAGTGAGCTAATGTAATTATGAAGAAAAGGAGATTTCCAGTACTGTGATTTCCAGTATTTCATTCTTTTATCCTTTAGTTTTCCAGTTATATAAGATACCTCTGGAATGAAATAGAAATACTCTTTCATGACCACCTCTTGAAATATTCTCAAAAAATTAAAGCAGAACCTTAAAAAATAAATAAGTAAAATGGGGGTTCAGGTAAATCACCACCATCCTCTGAAAAACCAAAAGTGTTTCAAAAAACCTGTAGCAGCTATTCCACAGATCTGGCAGCACTACATCTCACTAGAGGAAAAAACTACACAAATGTCAGATTTCAGTATCTTTTTTAAACTTCCACCCCAAATTTATCAGGTACTATGAAACGGTTTTTCCCAAATGATACTTGGTCAATATTAATAGAGTGCTGACTTGCAGAAACAAGTTAACAAGTTGCCTGTAAAAATCGGTTTTTCCTTCACCAGTTTTCCAGCTGTTCTTTTAGCTAAACACCAACTATGCCTGACCTCACTTAGTTCACATGAGACCATGGAAAAAAAGACAAAATCTAATATACACATTGCCTGATGTGCCGTGACTTGATTAATCACCACAATGATGCTAATGACATTCTGCTTAGGACATGCAACTACAAATGTTCCCTAAGTAAATATCAATGAATTTGAGAGAACTACCATCTCAGCACAAGCAGACAGCCTTGAAACTCTTGCTTCAATTTCTACATCATTCTATAAGATTTCAGCAACAGCCATTTTGTACTGCTTACACATAAAATCATTTGATTAATTGAGTTTACACTTGATAAGATGAATGAAAACCTCTATACATCATTTCAGTTTGGGGAAAAAAACACTGATTGCGTGCTCTAGATTTTAAATTTATGATGGGTGACAGCCTGTTCTATCCTTTTATTTGGCTATCCTTAGTCAAAACAATACCACGCATGCAAATAAAATTTTCTTAGCACTACACTTCTTGCAATAGTGATGTTTATTAGATCTAACGTATAGATGTCTAATTACTAAGTTTCCTTTAGAACACAAACATCAAGGCAAATACTTCACCAGAAAATACTTCTCAGACACTTGATTTACTAAAATAATATACTTTTAAAACATTAAGACAGAGAGCATGACAGAAATGGTAAAGAACTTTTTTCTTCTATGTTACCTTACATCTGAAGGACAAAACTTAACTTTGGATCACAGCCAAATAACTTCTAGCAGAGTTGCTAAGCTTTCACCACAAATCCAATAGTCCAGTTATATCTTTACTGCAGTTTGCTGGCAAGTTCTCGAGTATGGTAACTGTGTTCCCTACCATGCCAACAGCGGGATACATTTTAATACTTTGAGGAACCATATGCACTTTCCTTGGGATATGTTAGCACAAGAAAAAATGAAAAAGGTCGTTCTCATAAGTGAGCCTAATTTGCACATACAAGCTTGCAGCCAAGGAATATGTTTGTGTGCTACAACATTTATTCCCCCCATCCTACTAAACATTTTCTGTACTCAAGCGCACTTCATCTGTGATTTCAATTTGCCATTGAAAAAAGCGTATGTAAGATGAGCTGTAAAATTACAGGATCATAAATTCAAATGTCAAAATGTAAATGAAAAATGTACAGATATCCAAGAAGCATGCCACTGGAATTATACAGAGCTTTAAAATAAAACCCCAACCAGTACCACTACCATTATAATATACAGTCCTCTCAACAATTTTCTTTACCTATCAACTTTGGTTTTGCTAGTTGGCAAATACTGCTTTTTAGCATTCTTAGATGCCAGTCCAAAAAAATTTCAGAGATTTCATTTTCTCTCCTCACCAGACTAGGAGGTAGCCAGCTATAATGCTAGAACCTTTCAGTGCCTCTTAAGTCTGTGCTCAGACATCTCCTTCCTGCCGATGAGGCCAGCCACAGTGGATCCTGAGGTTTCTAAAATGAAATGCTATTAGTACTTTGTGGTGAAGTACGAGTGATCAGAAATAAAAAATAGGCAGAAAACGAAGATATTAAATTCTCCACCAAAGCCCAGTATCTGTTTCTATGCTTTATTGTATTTTGGCTACTTGTTCCTCTTATAAAAAAAAATTATAAATGTTCTTCCTCTCACGACAAACTTCTGCAGAGACATGCAAGCCTGCTGTGAGGGAACTGAAAACACTTTTACTTCATTGAAGAAAGAAACTGAAAAAGAAAATCCCCAGACACAATGAATAGTCTGACCCAGAGCAAGATATATTTCACAAAAATGTCTGTACATGCACTTCTGCCCCTTTACATTCTTCCTTAACACCTGAGCCTCTGGAGAGGTGCTTATGTGGAAAGACAAGTATGGACCAACAGCCTCCTGACAGAAACATTATTCAGTCTCTCAGAAGATAAAAAACATCCATGAACACGCACACATACACACTGCTTTTTATAACCCAGATAATTCTTCAGATACACCTGTAAAAGTCAGTGATAAAAAAAGGCTATTCACTATATGCTGAAGCTTAGCCTGACTTTTCTGTATAACCTGCAAGGCAAGATTTCAGTTTAACCTCCAACACTTTAAAAGTATCTTAGTACAATTTTAATGATAGGTTGATAACACTACTGCAGACTTTTTTCCAGATTTCACAATTACCATCCTCCTTAACTCTCCCAAATTTTAAAAATTCAAAGAAGAAAACTGGTTCTTTGTACACATGTTCACCCCAAATGGTCTCCACTCCCAAAGTAAATGTCTAAGCTTCATTGTATAAGCAGACAAGAGGCCAGGAAGTGCCTCCTCAGCTTTGACAAGCTCTCCAGATTACTTCCTCTTTCACCACACAATAAAATACTAAAGAGTGAGCTTTTAGTAGCAAGCCACAAGAAAAAAAATAAGCAAACCAAGCCTCAACCCCCAAAAGCCTGAAATCAGTTATTAGTCAGGTGTCCTACTCTTTCAGGCCTGGCACAAGACAGTGAAGCAGATAAAAATCAGATGGGATCCTTCAGGCCCATGGTGAGGTTTGCACACTTTTGCAAGACCAACATCTTCACTACAGAAATACACTTTTGTTGAGTAGTGCTACAGAACAGAATGACAGTACCATGGTTACACTTTTCAATAAGCAAGATAACTCCCAACAATAACATCTTTGGAGAGAGCCACAATTTTGCCCATCTTGGACAGCAAACAAAATTCAATTTACTTACAGTCTGCTATATCACAGAGATGACTAAATGGTTACATTAACTTACACAGAGCAAATATACAGAGAATGACGTCCTTAAGCAAAAATATTTCACATTCTCAACCACTACAAATACATATAGAATCACCCATTGCTTTGAAAACAAAGTAACTTCTGAGGGTACTTTAACATAGTACAATCTAGAACAACACTAAATGCTAACTAAATTTAAAGACAACAGTATCTTCTAGTTATATTCACTGAGCAGAATTTGGGATCAAATTAAAGTGTGTAGTCTTTAAGTAATCAGATTCTTGCTCTAGACTTAATGACTGCAAATGAAAATTCAACTGTCAAGGGTGCATCTGACAGTTATAGGTAAGTCAACCATCTAAAAATAAGAACTTGCAAATGTTAATAGACTGTGTATAGAAAATGTCAATCCTGGTGCAAACGCTCAACAAGTAAAGTTTAATTAGCTCCCCTTATTGACCTTTTTAGAACTGACTCCATGGAGCCTATCTTTTGATAAAAGAATAAAAGCAGTGTATTCATCCTTCATATCAGACAGAAACTGGGTGGCTGTGTCAAGAGGAAATTTCTAATGCCATCTAGAGACTTGAATGACAATGTCCTGATTTAATGCAAATGCTTCTTCCAGGAAATAAAAGAGAGGACATGCTAATTCCTGGTGTGTTGCATCTGCTAATTTTAACATAAAATTGACTAAAATATACTGCCCTGAACCAGAGTTACAGTGCACTTTCATGCATTAGGACAAGCTCTCTTTCCAACACTTCTTATACTATCCCACCATCTTTAACCTATATTTGCAAATACCATGTGTGACAATGATTTTGTAGAACTGGTGTTCCAATCTTATCAGGCTATATATATATATATAATCTTATAATGCTTGCAGCAGCACCAGAACCATGAAAATTTAAAATAAACTTTCTGTAAAATAATGCAAGAAGCATATGACAGCATTTAAATGATAACATCTAAATATGAAGATCTCAATTCTTTTTTGTCACTCAATACTGCTGTATCAAATTTACCACACACATCTACAAAATCCATAAAAACAAATACTTTGGAATTTGTAACACTGAGTTAGTTCTGAAGCAGAAGAGCATTTGAGACAGCATATCAAGCAGAAAATTCAAATGAGCTGGTATAAATGACAAGTAACATACATAATATGTAATTCCAGGTATATCCAGAGTCATCAAAATGTCAGACTCTGATGACTTAAATTACTTCAATTGAACAATTTATAAAACAGCACAAAGTCTTTCTTTTTACATAATATCTCTTTTTCATCGTATAGAAATTATGCAGTATTTTTATATCTACACAGACTATGCTTGTTATATTCAAATATAATAGTAGCCATGAATATAAACACTTAGAATAGAGTTTTACTCTTGCCCTATATTCTGTTATTAAAACCGCTGTAGTAAATACAGAGTGTGCTAATGCAAAAAGAACTTATCTTGGGACTTTAATTCTTGCTTTGAGCCAATGATCTTCTACCAATTTCACATGAAAAATGGTTTGTATTGATATTAGCTTTCCAGTTTTAGAACTGCACAACTGAAGTGCTTCTGACAGTCTCTTAGAATTCTCTCTTTTTAGGGGAGTTTTCAATGTAACTTACAAGATGAGCAGAGACAGGAACAAATACTCTCTTGCTAACCTTGTATTTCCTTCCAATTTTGCAGAGACAGTAGCTGCATCCTGTAACTCTAACACAGTGATGAAGCCTGTATGGTTGGACTTCTTAGCAGGACTGACTTAGCTAAAGGATAAAGTACCATTAATAAAAGAAAATGAGCTCTTTTGTTGGGGTTCAGGAAAGTCAAACAGCTTTGCCTGTTTTCCTGGGGACGAAATTCATTCCCAAAGCTCCACAAGAAGGCTTCGCCAGGGAACTGAGCCCTTGGGAGAGACTGCCCCCACTTCTGGGTGAGCAGAAAGCATCAAAGAAATGAAAAGCTGGTTGCTTAGCGTGCCACAGAAAAATGGGTTTGTAGTTTTAGGAATTGTCTCATGTATTACTATAGGGACCAAGATGGAGATTTTTGGGTGTCGGTCCTTGCTCTTCTCCTTCTTCCCTTTTCTCTTTCTTCTTCCTTTTTCTGTGACCTCAGTTCCTATCAATGTAGTAATTGGTAGAAAGAATTTAATTTAGAAGAGACATGTTAACAATATTGATAGTTATTGGATTTAGAAACAAAATAATATACATAGAACTTTCCTATTTGATGATAAAACTACATAATCTCTGTACACCAAGCCTCGTCAGCCATTTGGCACCTGGACGCAGTGGAGACACTGCATTCCTGAACCTTTGATAACATAGAATAAACAACCTGAAGCAGCAAAGAAGTCTTTTGTTATTTTTCCCTGACATGAGAGATTGAGAAGAAGAAGCATCTGAGGCATGAACCAGCTCCGTGGGACCCAAAGGGGTCACCACACTCTTTCCTCAAACAGTAAGGACTTGGTGCTTCTGATACACTTTCTTTTTCTTGGGGATCTGCTACAGTCCTATTGTTAGTCTGCAGCTAAAAAGAATACCAAAAACATTTGTTGCATTCTATTCTTTCATCTAAGAGGGTAGCATGACTATTCCACGAATATACACAAGACTACAAGCACAACATCAGCAACTCCTGTATGTTGAAGGTCCAATAATGTATCTTACTATTTACTCTTATTTAAAAAAAAATTCACACTGAATTTTCCTGAAGGAAAATTTCCTAGAGGGAAAGGGAGAGGAAAGACTTATTGAACTAGACATCAACAGGACACTGGTTTTGTAAGTAACATCCAATAAATACACACACAGCAACTCAAATCAGATCTTTCCCAACACAAATCTCTTTCCTGCCTTTAGGAAAGTGCCTTTCATAACCAAGCGTTACGAATATCCAAGGATGTTGGCTAGCGTTACAAGCTGCTGGAGGTCAGTGATCAGCAATCCCATTTCTGTGCAAAATAATTAAAATGTCAGTGATGGGCAGCAGGTAAGTGTGTTCTTAAGCCCTACTGGTGACAAGGGATGTCACCATCCACACTAGGGAATCGGGCAAAGAGATTTTTTTTCAAGGGGGACCAAAACATCCATTACCAGAAGGCACAGCTCATGTTCCACTGGCTTTCCTTGCTTTCCTCCTGAACCCTATTCATAGAATTCTCCATTCATCAGGGCTTCTTATACTGGAACACATACAGAAAGGATAAATTCAGTTAGGCATAGGGAACTACATACCACATCCTGAGTATCGTCAAACATCAAGTGAAAAAATGACAACTGTTTTCTTTTACAAGAAAATGAAGTAAATTGAAAGATGAAGTTTATCACTAATAGCTAAAGAGCAGTGATATAAAACATTTGCTGACCCAGGAAAAATGTTCAGCAAGCTGGCCTGTAAAGTGTTATTGCAGTAACTTGCTCTCCATGTCAGCATAGCAGTGGCAGCATCAGTTTTGACTTTTCCTTTCCCAGGGCTACAAAGAATCACATAAGCAAGATGTTCGTTCACAAGATGCTGCCTTGGGAACCACAGCCACAGGTCTTTAAACTACTCACGTCCGCAGCTATAGGCAAACAACACTTAAGAGAGCAATTTTAAATAATTGGACTATTCAGAAAGGACCAGAATCGGTCTAGAATAAAACCACTTTTATTCTGTAAGAGAGTCTACACCCTACTCCAAAATAGCTTCTTACACTATAGTTATGCCAAGCAATTGCTGTGTGTAGATAAAGCACCATTGCTATGGAGGTTCCTATTAAAAACCCACCAAAAGTCCACTGCCATCAAAACACGCATGTAGTCTTGTGCGTTAGTTTTATGTGGGGAGTGAGAGTTTTGAATAGGTTAGTTTTCCATTTAAGCAAGGGATAGGCTGATCCTGCTGTCTCCTAGGCCAAGGGAAAAATACTGTGGATTACTAGATGTACTGTACACTGCTATGTCAGCTGCAAAGTACAACAGAAATTTTTCCTGATGTAAAAAACAATGAGCAGAATGTGGATAAAAAATTATTATTCAAAGGATCAATGAATACAACAGAGAAGAAAAGCTCAATTAGAACTTAAAATGGCCACTTCTGTAAAGGATAATAAAAAATATTTTATAAATACATTTATAGCAAAAGGTGGGGCAAGGAAAACTTCCATTCTTTACTGGACACGGTGGGGAATGTAGTTATCAAGAATGAGGAAAAGGCTGAGGTATTTAATGCCTTTGTCTCACTTTTCAACAATATGCCAGGTCATCCTCTGGACAATTGGCCTCCTGAGCTGGTAGACAGGGATGGAGAGCAGAACAGCCCCTCTGTAATAAAGGAAGAAGCAGTTAGTGATCTCCTGAGCCACTTGGATGTTGACCAGTCTATAGGACTGTGGTGGCTGGTAGAGGAAGATCCTAAGAGGCACTCCGCAGTTAGGGTGACAGAAAGAGGCTTCTCCTAGGGACCTTTGTTCCAATATGCAAATGTACCCCAGTTCTGTCTCTCTGGTTGGCCTGCTGGCCTCCCTGCCCCTCTTCCCCATATATGTCCAGGACCTGGAATGTTCTCCCTTCCCTGTTCCCCCACTGGCCCTTGTTCCTCTGCCACTCCCTCCCTGCTCCCCTATCGGTTCCCATGCCCTAGCCCCACCTCAGTACTGCCCCCGTGCCCTCAGGTGAGCGGCCCCTGATGCTCTCTCCACCCCTATCACCTCCCATACTTAAACCTGGACCCTCCATTGTTCTTGGTCCTTCATCCCTGGGTCCCTTCTGGCTGCAATAAACCTGTCCCGTGGAATACCAAACGAGGACCCTTCCTGCCTCTTTGCTGTCAACCATCTAAGCAGCTATCCGATATGAGTGCATGCATGGGTGGCACCGACCGAGCGACTTCATAGTGGAGACACTTCCAGAAGGTTGTGGCATTTGACCACTCGCCTGCTGCAACATGGGACCAGATGGGATCCATCCTGGGGTGATGAGGGAGCTGGTGGAAGAGCTTGCCAAGCTGCTCTCCATCATTTACCATCATTCCTGGCTCACTGGGGAGGTCCCAGATGAATGGAAGCTGTCCAGTATGATGCCGATCCACAAGAAGGGCCAGAAGGAGGATCTGGGAAAACTACAATCCTGTCAGCCTGACCTTGGTGCCTGGCAAGATTATGGAGCATATCATCTTAAGTGTGATGAAACAGACAGTAGCTGCAGGACAGCAGTGGGATCAGACCCAGCCAGCACAGATTTAGGAGGGGCAGGTCCTGCCTGACCAACCTGATCTCCTTTTATGACCAGGTGACTTGCCTGGTGGATGCGGGAAAGGCTGTGGATGTTGTTCACCTGGACTTCAGCACAGCCTTTGACACTGTCTCCCACAGCATACTCCTGGAAAAGCTGGCAGCCCACAGCTTGGACAGGTGCACTCTTTGCTGGGTTAAGAACTGGCTGTAGGGCCTGGCCCAGAGAGTGCTGGTGAATGGTGCTGCATCCAGTTGGTGGCCAGTCACACGTCCCCCAGGGATCTGTGTTGGGCCCTCTCCTGTTTACTATCTCTACTGATGATCTGGATGAGGGGATCAAGTGTATCATCAGTAAAGTTGCAGATAACACCAAGTTGGGTTCGAGTGTTGATTTGCTGGAGGGTAGGAGGTCTCCACAGAGGGACCTGGACAGGCTCAACAGATGGGCCAAATCCAACAACATGAGGTTTAACAGGTCCAAATTCCAGGTTTTGCACTTTCGCCACAATAACCCCCTGCAGCACTACAGGCTGGGGCAGAGTGGGTGGACAGCAGCCAACCATAAAGGGACCTTGGAGTACTGATCAATGGCAGACTGAACATAAGGCAAGAAGGCCAAGGGCATCCTGGCCTGTATCAGGAATAGTGTGGCCAACAGGACCAGGCAAAGTCATTCTTCCCCTGTATTTGGCACAGGCGAGGCTGCACCTCGAGCCCAGTTCTGAGCCCTGCAGTTTAGGAAGAATGCTGGAGGGTGTCCAGAGAAGGGCAGCAAGGCTGGTGAAACATCTGGAGCACAAGTCCTATGAGGAGTGGCTGAGGGAGATGGGGTTGTTGAACCTGGAGAAAAGGAGGCTCAAGGGTGACATTATCACTCTCTAAACCACCTGAAAGGCGGCTTTAAGCCAGGTGGGGTCAGTTTCTTCTCCCAGGCAACAAGTGATGAGACAAGAGGACATAGCCTTAAGCTGTGCCAGGGGAGGTTTAGGCTGGACATTAGGAAATTCTTCACAGAAAGGGTGATTGGGCATCGGAATGGGCTGCCCAAGGAGGTGGGAGAGTCACTGTTCCTGGAAATGTTGAAAACACTGGATGTGGCACTCAGTGCCATGGTCTAGTTCACATGGGGGTGTTCAGTACTAGGTTGGACTCAATCTCATAGGTATTTTCCAACCTAGTTGATTCTGTTATTCTGTAAATGGGCTTACACTGCTTTTTCTTCAGCTACAGACCCTACATAAGACTCAAGAGGTGCTGAAAATACTTTCAAGTAAAGCTGTTTCAGATGAAAACAGAAGGCTGGTTTGAGTTAAAAGGAAAAAAAACTGCAACAAAACTACAAGTGTTCTGTAATTCAAACTTCACCTACATTTTTACAGAAACGTGTTTCTTCAGAGTAAAACTGGTTATTTTCCAGACCAAAACTATGTTTTCAAAGCAAAGTAAAGGAACAGAAGAACATGGATGGGATGCTGGCCATAATCTTAAAAAGGAAAAAAAACCCTCCTGTTTCTTCACAATAAAGCTAGAATGTTTGCCTGAATCTTTTCAGTAATTCCCCAGGGATGCTGCATATATAGCAAGTGTATCATTAAATCATCCATATCATATTATGAAATATATGTCCAGAGACACAAAGAATTTTCAAATAATTCGTGGCTAACTTGCTAACATAGTTTTGAAGTCCGGTTACCAGTCAAGACTTCCTTACCTCACTTTTCACTTTGTCATGACTGCACAAAAAGCTGTGGCATAAAGCCATTCTCATTTGGAGGCAGTTTATTTGGTATATTTATTCCTAGCTACAAAAACTAGACTGAAGTGTTGGAGATTTTGAACCACACTCAAAAGCATAAACACACTGAGACTACCTGGCACATACCACCACTAGCTAAACTAAGTTATTTGCAAATGTGGGGTTTAAAGCTTCTCACAAGGAATTTTTTAATAACTTGTTAAAACAAATTTCATGCTAGCTACATGTCATTTTTCAAATTAAGAATTTAGCTGTATGATTCTTAGTTTCATTACATTACACATTAATTGAAACAAGGTAGTGAAGTTCCTGCTTTTCAGCTTCACTGGTGAAAAAATGAACTTCAAAAATTTGCATGAACTTCTGGATGTGACTTGGCAGTATAAGCTACAAAATTTTCAACTGGTATCTCAAGCTGCAATGACCTCTCGTTGCAGAACACACTGTAAGGAAAGCACATACCATTAAAAAAAAAAAAAAAGAAAAAAGAAAAAGTTGCTACTCCCATTTTGAAAGAAAAAGTTCCAAAAGTGCATTGCCACAACAGCTATCTCAGCACACCACTGACAGTTTACTTCTTAAGCCTATCTAGAGTACTTTCAGAGCAAATTAACAAATTTATGAATTTACAGAGCACAGAAAAAACAAGTGTCTCAAAACTGAATATTTCTTTGTTCCAAACTTTAAGCCTGGAGCACTGAATCCCCAATTCAGTGACTTTATTTGGAGTCAGTGAAGGAAACACTTATGAAATGAAATCACTTTCATAATGGCTAATAAAAATTACACAAGTTTAAAGAAAGAGATGTGATATTGAAGATTAGTTCGCCCTATACCAGAAAGCCAAACAAAACTAAAACTTAAGAACTTCACTTTAGACACTCGTGTAAGTTTTGATCCTGCACATTTTCAATTCAGCTTCATTTTCTCACAATGTCAAAAAAGGAAAAAAGCAAAAAAGTCCCCAGTGCTGCTGTTACAAAGTTACTGATGCCTTTTTATTTTTGGGATTGTTCCTAAAATTGTGGACTGCTATCGAAGCCTTTGCCTAACACTGAGCAGATGCTCAGTGCTGAACTTCAGTTTAAATTTATAGCAGGCGACTACCACTGCTGCAAGGAGCACTTTTGGTTTGTCCTCCTTTGTTCTACCCCCAATTCCTTGCTTCCCCCCTAATAGCACAGGATGTAAACACAAAAGCAAGTTACAAAGAGTTAAAAAGTTACTACTCAGACAATCTGTGATTCCCGTCCACTTTTAGCCTGAGGCAACAAACCTCGGCTAATTAGACTCAGGTTAACCTGCAATGAGAAAAGGTCAAGCTACATTGCATTATTTTGCATTTGCTTTGGGCTACGTGAATGCACATTATTCAGCGTTCACAGCTCATCTTATGAGCAGTAACCTCACTGTAAACCCTTTATAAACAATTCTGCTTTTAAGACTCAATCCCATGTGTTGAGATAAAATACAGTTACAATACACTACCACTGGCAATACAATGGCCAGAACCTGAAAATTTAGCATGCGGTTTTGCTTTCCTGGTCCTACAAAAAAAAAAAAAAANTTATAGTGCAGCTAAATACATGCTAAAACCATGGAAGGAATTTACAGAATTTTCACTGTAAGCGCCACTGAGAGTCTGTTTAACATCTGCCCACCTCTTCTCATGTAGGATTTAAATTTACTTTGTTGTTGAATTGGTACAAAAAATGACACTGTTTTTGTAAATGTAGATTATCATTTCAAGTGAGATACTCCTACAACCTGCACCCAAATGAACACTGAAATCAATTCAATGACAGTTTGGAAAGTTCCACTTTTACTTAAAGATAATTTTTTCCATTAAAGCATCCTTCAACTCTATCAGATTCAAATGTCATTTTATACATATTTTCTTCTATATGGACCCACACGTCTTTGGAGGTCCCAAGATAAGTTCAGTAGTCCACAACCAGGAAAAATCTCCTATGCTCCTGGTGAGAGGTCTTCATTTTTTCATTTTGGAAAGCTGTTGCAGAAACCTTTTGAACAATATACAACTGTTGAACAGCAGAAGGTGCTGCAGAAAAAAAGAAAAAGAAAGAATGGGAAGAGAGAAAAAAAACCCTGAGGAGTAAAAAGTGTCTTAAGGGAGTTGCTTCTTTGTCTCCAAAATAAATATCTCTTTTTACAAAAATGCATCAAAACACCATCCCATCAGGCTACAATTCTGTATACAGGATCTCTTGGAGGGTTCTAGAGAAAGTAAGAGGAAATGAGAGTGCCTCAATTTACATTTTAACTGGAATCTACACAGGGAAAGCTCCCTGTCTCTCTGGCTCCAGGGCTTTCTTGTCCTGGCCACAGAGCAATCTTCCACTTTTATCAGCTGGTGCTTCTCTCTTCAGCTGAATGAAAGCTTTCTGTCAAGAGAGTGGCCCTACGCTAGAAAAACAATTTCAGGACATTCACTACTAGCAGGATTCCCACAGCCATGAATAGAGTTAAAATAACAGTTTAAAAGATATCTATATATAAAGAGATAATAAAAAAGGCACTTCAGCTAGTTAGTTCTTCATTTTACAAGAAAAGACAAAGAGTGGAGTAAAGATGCAAAGAAGCTAGGAGATGAAACCAAAACGCTGAAGTCAGTCCAGGTAGTCTCTTTCACAGCTATGAAAGGAAGAATAATTCTTTTTTGTCAAATTATCTTACCAGAGTTAGAGAGAAAGATCTTTTATGTCTGTCTATGCTCTTGTTTTGGAAGAAAATTATCAAAATGTTGACTATTTAGGCTGCCTCATAAGCACCCTACCATAAGCATCCATTAGCATGGATTTTTTAAAATGTCACTTCATTCATTGCAATCCAAGCACAGCACAGAACAAGTAATGACTACGCATGTATAGCTCACTTACAAAACTAATTATTGGTCCTAATAATATCTAGAGCAACCCTCTGAAATTCTTGCAGTTTGCCCAGTAGGTTCATACCTTAATAACTGACGTGATGTGACTGACACTAGCACAATGCGTGACGATTTAACTTACGCCATTCCCATTGCAAACACTAACTCACACTGAAAACCTTACCCACCTTGTCATTGTGAAGGACTAATTAAAATTAAGAGGAAACTTAAAATTGAGAGGAAAACTCTTCTAATCAAGGATCAACTTTGGCATTTGCTTTTACATTCATACCAACCTCGCTTTTCAGTATGCACACATTCATGGGCAAATTCTTTTCAAAGAAAATCATTCAAATGAGAGGAGAACTTGGGCCAAAAGTACATCATTCTCTTCTCTGCAAGTCCTTGGAAATAAATTGAGAGCTTACATACATACATAAAGCTAAAAAAGAGTAAAGAACAGTACATATGTCCTTAAACAGTGAAACACCTTCTGCTATGCCCAAACTTCTTTACTGATCTCAAACCATTTATGATTCCTACTTAGATCGAATAAACGACAACGAATAAGTACTGATTTCTTTTAGACTTTTAAAATACTTGAAAGGACTTTTTTTCTATAATGAAGCAGAACAGATGTCACATACTAGAACCTGCTGCTTGAGACTCTTCCATATCCCTGCATGCTCTCTAAACATCAATAATAGTCTAAACAAAGATGGGATCAAAATAAACAGGACACAAGTGACAATGAGAGTCAGCATTATCCTACAGATAAAAATATACTGTCACAAGAAATGGACTGATGCTTCCATGCGGAAATGTCTCATCACACCTCATCCCATATAAGCAGACTTCTGCCTTTCAAATGTGAAGAATGACTAAGTGCCCAATGGCAACATTCCCATAATTTGTTCACTTAGCATCAGCGCCATTTCTACACATCTTTTCTTTGTGATAATGCCCGATCTACATCAGAAATTCACTTTCCTATTTTATCATATTTTATTTTTCATTTTTAAAAAGGCAAAATAAAAAGGCATAGCATTCCTTAGAGAACTTGAAGCCAGGAACCTACTACTTCAATATGCAAAGACTGCACATACAATACAGCTAAGATTTCTATTTGTTTACTTTCCTCTGGTGGCTTGTAGGAGCAATAATTCACTTCAGAACTCCATTCCTAGTCTGGTCCAAGCTAAGGAACTGATGCAGAATTGCAAAATTCCTGGAATTCTGAAACATAATACTAGGTTAATCAGGCCAAAGAAGCATAGTTTCTCAATAACATGCACATGTAGTTCTACTACAGCGTTTTTTTTCTTCTAAACAAGCAAAAGCTTACTTTGGAAAAAAGTCTTTACAAAGTAAGGCCTTCCCCTCTCCCTGGTCCTGCTACAGTGCTTCTTTCTGGCTTTCACCATTAGAACAGCCTCATGAGTAAAGATACTCTTTCAGTGCTGAAACTACTTTACCAACTTCTTTTGTACAAGCTTTGGTGTCCCTTCTCTGGTGGTGCATATATCTGGGGAAAAACATCTGCTCTCTTTTTTTAAGAGAAAGATTAAGAGAATCCCTCAATTCAAGTTCTCACAAGACCAACCCAGTATGCCTGACTTACAGATCATATATCTGATCTCAGCTTCTGTAGCAGCGAAGTCCTCAACGGACTTCTGATATTTTCCCTCCCATATCCACTTCCCTACACCAATCCAAAGAGATCCACTCACTCAAATAAAGTGATAACTGAACTTTAGATTCAGTAGTGATGCTTGTAGACCTGAAACACTGTCAGCATGCACCATTCATCTCCCTCCTGCATAGCTCCTCAAAAGGATAACCATCAAACTTACATAGCAGAGGATGCCACAGATGGTGCTTTCTGAAGCATTAATTTCCCCGTGCTCATTAGAAAGGCTGCCCACAGCAACAAGCTCTGATACAGACACTGACATAGTAAAAACTAACTCCTGCTAGACATGTAAACACACAGGCTGAAGCTTTTGTTCCCAAGTCCATGATACCCCAAAAATCTACACGATTTATTTTCTCTGTACAAGTACCTACCAGAAAAGTGCCAATGAAGCCTTGAGAAGTCCTTTGGCCCAAAGAGACTTCTGGAGGATGTTCTGCTACATATGGCTTTCCCTCTGAAGGGCTCCAGTATGCAAGAAAGCAAGCAAGCAGCCACAAATTTCCCTCTTCAGCTTCCTGCAGCCTTTTACACATGCTTAACCCTAAACAGCAAGCACTCTGAAGATTAAGAACAGACACCTTAGTTTGGTGTTTTGCAGAAAGTCAACACAGAAAGAAAGATCAGATTCAACTTGTGGCAGCCAGTGCTGCTGGCATGACACACAAGACCCTAAACCAGCTGGCGCTTCAGAGGAACTGCAGGCTTTGTGCCCAGGAGTATCACATTACAATAGTCAGGAGAAAAGTGATGAATAGATAAGTAATTGAGGTTAGGTCAGCCTCTGACAAGGGAGAGTTTTCTGTCATCGAGAGGCAAGAGAAAACACTCTTTGTGAATGCTAAGCTCTTGTAGAGCAGATGGGGACGCTCCCGACAAAGCCACATGCCAAACAGCAGGGATGTACTCTTCACACATGGAAACTTTGTAGGGCTTAACAATTTTCCAGATACCATCACCATTATCACCTCCATCTTACCCACATTTGGTTTCAGCTTACACTCCCTCTTTCCCAAACCCCCAACTTTGATTCTTCTTTACAAAGGATGTTATTTACATCCTTTCCTTTCATGTATACATCATTTGCCTACTGCCAACACACACATCTACAGTCAGCTTTGCCTACTGGTCTGTAGAGAAAAGAATTCCTTTCTAATATCAGAGACCTAGCAGGGGAGCTGCAGATTTACATCTTTCTTCCTGATATGCACCTTTACATGAATGCCAATAAAAAGAATACTAGGAAAATATTTAGGGTCCGTTATTCCCTTCTGAAGAGACAGCTTTCAAAAAGGAAGCACAGCCAAAGGGCCAGTCATCCCCAAAATGGTTCCTAGTAGATGTGTGTTTTCACATGACTGATGTTACTTTCAAGAAGTGCAAAGAAAGAAAGCCTGGTTAAGCCACCTGCTACTGCAGAAGCAGAAAATAAAATGTGTGGAGAAACCTCATGACACGGTGTATTCCCAGCAAACCTAATGCAGCTCATAGGCTGAAAACAAATTGACACATATATTTTTATGTAACTCAGCAGGATAAAGAAATTGTATTTCTTCAGGTTTTGTTGGAGGTGATGCTTTCTTCTTTTCTTATCAAACATTGCAAACTGTCACTCAAATTTCTGTTCCTCTGCTCTCCTTGCCTGTTCCAGTAGTAATCCTGAAGATGGCACTAGGGACTAAGAAATTTCTTTCATATTTTTCTTGTCGGAGGTCTTTTACTCTGCATTCATTTCCTGTTCATTAAATTGGACAATAGAACTCATCTTTCAACCATCTTGATTACGTCAAATCAATAAAAATTACCCCGTTCTCCTGCTGCACCTTTCAGAACTCTTCAGAAACTTCCAAAAAAAACCCCTTTATTCACCAAATATTAGGTATTTGTAATAGATAGTATAAAATAATGGATGGATAACACCAGTAATTTAAGTAAAATAGCGTATTTAACAGAGGAAACAAAGGCAAGTATCTACACATAAGACTGAATAACAAATAAACTCACATAGCAGACAGAAACGTGACTTTAAACTTAGGATGGTGCCTTGTAGTTCCCTTGAGATATCCAGAAGATGAATTCATTCAAATTCCATCTTTCATGCTTTCTATGAAGCTATTCCTATAAAATTTAAAATTCACTGTTCCCATAATCATCTGTGGCTTGATCATCTCACAGGATGCAGCAGACTCATCTGAATTGGAAAGATACTTTTCTTCTTGATCAGTGCACCTTTTTTAGCTAGACAGATGGTACAGCAGTTTCAGAGCAGAAAGTTAAGTATCTGACAAACAGCTGGAAGATTTTAAGCATCCCACTTACCCTGTCTGGGAGGGCAGCCATTCTCATCTCAGCTTACCTGAGATTCTTCAGAAAAGGTATTTTAAAAAGAGTATTGAAATGTGTTTAGTTGCTAAGGCAAATTAAATTTCAGAAAACATACAGAGGTGACTGTGACCTCGGCTATCCTTAAAAAGAAAATAGATCTTCTCTTTTTATGGCCAAGACAAAACCAGTTGTTAAAATATTCAAGGCATACTTGACACCTATTCACCTCACAAGGCTAGACATCCTGTGAAAGACAAACACATCCTTTCCTACACTGATCTCTACATTAAGATGACATTATTATCATGCAATAGAGAAGGATGGCTCCTGCCAGATACCAACAGTTGAGCTCCCCCTACTTCTCAATCCCGGAGTGAGAGGGTGAACAGAAAAAATCTAGACAGAAACCAGAGTTCATTATTTAGAAGTTCTCTTAATTGGCTGTTTGCAGAACTACATTAATAAATGAAACCAACAGTAACAGCAAAGAAGGACAACTACAATATGCAAGGCCATTCACCCATATTTTGGAATCAAGGAGAGAAACAGACAACTGCTTAAGCTTTCTTCATTTCAGCTAAAAGAGAAACTAGCAGAGAGCTAGAGGAACCTCAGGTGGTGCTGCAGAGTTTAGAAGCTCAGCTGCTGCTTCAGATGCCGGGACAAGAGTGTCCTTAAAAACTGCCAAAACCAAGAAGCAAGAACAAAGAACTTCTCCAGAAGAAGGCAGCCTTGCTAAGGAACCTAAATATCATGTATCGAGAGTGCACAATAAACTACCTCCATCAGTGAATTAGATCACACAACAGAAAACAAACCCAAAATGAAGAAAACACCTGTTTTTTTTTCTCCTGGATTAGGGAGTTACAGTAGTTCACAGAAAGGTTAGAGCAGTATCATACATAGCCAATGCACAGGAGGGACAGGCAAGAGCAGGGAAGAAAAGAGTGTCATCTCTCCCTTCCAGCAGCAATGACCACCAGACCAACTCAGCTGCTTGGGAAACCACAATCCAAGATCTCTCTGGCCAACTCTGCTTCTTGCACTCAACACAATGAACCTTAAGCCTTTTCTTAAAACTATCCTACTGCATCACTTAAAAGCCAACTAAAACAAAAAGATCTCTTGCATGCTTTTGGAAATAATTATGCAATATATCCAGAAAAATTTTCAGTTAATAAAACTGTTTATCTACAAGTTTTTCCTGAATCATTAAAAAAACAAGCTCACAAAAGTATTAGTCATGTTCTTGTAGAAATCCAAAGATTTCTTTTTATTCTGCCTTAAATTTTTTCTTCCCCAAAGAAGCAATTAAAACTCAAACAAAAATAATACAGCAATAATAAATATATCTTATGCATTAATCCTATACAGACCAAATGGTCTTGATATTAAACTAAGGAAAAAAACCTGGTTTATTTCTGAACTCTAGTATCTATTTGGGTTATTGACACAGTGACAGTCACAGTGGTCTAACAGACAACATTTTCCACAATAATCTTCCATTTCACTACAGCTTTCATTCAGTCGTCACAAGAATCACATTTCTTTGCGTTTTTCTTGCTCTGTCCCATTTCTCCTCTTCCATAGTGCTCTTTTGAACCAGAAGATTGATAATCAAGAATTTAATAACTAAGGCAGAAATAAAAAGGAATAAAATTTATCAGAGCCCACTATAACCAAAAACTTCCCTTGCCAAAGGAAAAGCTTTGTAAAAGTTTTACGTGAAAGAATTGTTACAAGAGCCAATACAAGATTTCAAATGAAGTATTAAATCCCTCAGCAAATAATGGGTCTAAAATTCGAGTTGCTTCACTACAAAATAGAAAGTTATTACAGTAAATATTTTTAAGCCCCAACCAACTAAGAAAGCACTTCCAATTCCTGCACAAAAGTGTATATGCAACACGCTAATGCCTGGTCATTTGCATGCTCAGACACCACCAGTACGTCTGTATTTTTAATTAGTAAAGGTTCTTCTTCCCTATAGTTGTTCTAGTATATTACTCACATTCCTTTAGAATTAAAAAAAAAGTAACATTGCATTCTTTTATGTATCATATGTTCTCTGAAGATTAGTATGAAAAACACTAAGTATTTCCAACTTTCCTTGACAGGTACACGCTGATGCTGAAGGAAGGCTGTCAGACTGTGTATGCACAATTCAGACATGCACGGAAAGACAAATTAAGTTCATGAACTGTAGTCCATAATGGGAGCTGCCTGCCCACTGAACTACATCTTTCAGTTGTTTTTAATTTAAAGTTATGAAAAGAACCTATATGATTCTTAGCTTTCCAAAGCACTAAACAGCCAAAAACCTCTTGAAACCACTGGAACGCTCTGGATGCAAACTGGAATTGTTTCACGCGTCTTTAACAACCTCACTGTGATGAGCCCTCAGTGCGCACACACTCCACCCTGACTCCTCTTCAATCTGACTTCTGTAACAAACACCTCTTCCTTTACCTCCTGAAATCTGTGGGTTTCTTAGCCTTCTGGACTCCTTCCTTCCTCATTACCTGTTTCTCTAATAATTTAGTGCTAACACTCCAATTCCTTCCTCCAACACTCCACTTGCTAGGAAATCTGTCAGGAGACTTTTCCTTTGCTTGAAAAGCCACCTTGCCTCTGGCTTGGCACATTTTGTCCAAACTGCCTGGTGTTCTTTTTGCCATTATCAAGCAATCAACTGAATCAACTTTTGCCAAAACTGAGCACCAAACTTCTTTCCCAGGGGACCTTACGCTTCTTTTCTTATTCTGTGTAAAATATTTCAGCTGTTAATTGAATGCAGTATAATTAATAGCAAATTAAAAGAGATAACTGCCACTTAAAAAAAATCCAACACAAAACACCAAACAAAAATAAAACCAAGCACCTTTTCAACACTTTCATCAGCAAACAGAAGTCTGCATCTAGTGCATTCAGACTATTTGCCTCAGGCAAGCAAGACCTCTGCATGGTATGTCATCATTATTTTGTGCTTTAAAAACCATCAGTGGGGCATGCATCCTTAAAATAGCATAGAATATTGTTACCTAGAGATTACCTTCTGCCTCAGTCTAAAAATGTGTTAGGACCACTTGTGCATGAAGCAAAAAAACAAAAAATCAGGTTGGAAGCAACTTTCTTACATATGAAATAAACAAATACTTTCCTTTTTTTTTTCAGTATCATAGTTCCCAATAAAAAGTTCCCATTTACTTAGCATTATGACTTTCAACACCTCCATAAATAATGTTTTCACTATTTGACATCCCAAACTGCATTTATATTAATAACCTAGTTATATTGAATTTGTAACAGTCAAAACAATTTTATACCATTTGTAGTGAAAAAAATTAAGCATTTTCCAAGTTAACTGCCAGTAGTGTTTGAACAGAGGAATTCACAACAGCAGATAGTAAAAACGTTAAAAAAAATCTCCAAAACATCACAACAAAACTGAAGTTTATCAGTTGTACAACATCATGGGAAAGTTCCAAGCACATGCAATTACCCCCACTGAAGTTTTTCATAAACTTTTCAGTTAATACTTCAGCTCTTGCGCCCTGGTAAGCAGAGGCTCCAGGCTAGGACACTGATTTTATTTTTTGGCTCCCCAGGGGGATTTCCAAAACACACTGAGTGGGAAGAAGAATGTGGACATGTGTTTTGATCTCAAGCTATCTGGGGCATTACACTCCTGCCAGGTTCTGAGCCCATAGCCCTAACGTGGTGCTGTGCACATCAAGCTGCTGCAATTCGCCCAGGAAAAAGACTTGCCAACAGCCACACAGACAGAATGAAGAACCCAGCCTGGGCCTCTTATGTGAGCAGCCAGCACTTGAACCACTGAACACTGGGAGAGCACACCAAGTTCAACAACTGAACTCATCTAACTTAGCTTCCCACTTTCAAAAGATACAAAAAATGAAAATGTATGATAAAATTTTAATTACAGGATAATTTTGCTCTCTCCCATTGGCTGCAGGCATTGAAATCTGGTATTCTGGAAGATTATTAGGAAACTAAAAATACTTGCATATTAAAAAAAGTATGAAGATGGGGATTTTAAAAGAGACTCTTTTAGAGATATCTCTCCCATAAGATACTGTAAGAATGTTCTCACAAAAAAGTCTTTGCTTAAGGCAATTCCTCCTCCCTCTTGTTCTTCAACTAGACTCCAAAAAATTCTTTCAAGTAATTAACACAATTAAAGGCACAATGATGAAAGCTAACTTAAAAAAAAAAAAAAAGAAAAAAAAAAAAAAAAAAAAAAAAAAAAAAAAAAAAAAAAAAAAAAAAAGAGAGAGAGAGGGAAAAAAAAAGGTTTAATGGCTGAACTCTTTACCCTACTTTATTTTGTGAATGTATCTTTTATTGTAACTTAAGACACTACAAAATAAATTGCAGCTTGGCTACAATAGTCACACAAGGGAAAACACAATTTAGGTTTGTTATTCCCTCATTTTCATAAATCAGTCCTAGGCTCAGTTTAAACACATGCCAAATATGACCTAAATGTATCACATCTTCAACAAGTAATCATACATGAGAAAAGGAAAATAAGCATTCGTTCAATCCCTGCAGCCCACAAGCCAACGATTAGGTTACCTTGTTGTAATTGTATCTAGTTATATACATACATGAGAAATAGTTTAAGCAAAGGGAATATGTACTGAGATCAGGATATGAAATTAACACCAATAAACCTGGCTCTGTATTTTGTCCATTTTCTACAAAATGTCATATATGTAGTTATCAGTGCCTCGTTTGGTTTTACATTAAATTTCTGTGGCCTTCAACTTCAGAAAGCAATGTATTTCAATAGGTCCTAATGTTTCTCTTCCACAGCAGACAGGAAAATATGTTTCTGGTGATATTTCATTTCAGTACAAGCTGATTCCTGAAATGCTGGACACAAAACAGAAAACAAAAGCAAAATAGCAGACTTGTTCAATGGAGCAGCATGCAACAGCCTATTAGAAAATTATGCAGCAAATATTATCCCTCTCCACTGCTAACACAGTAAAACCTCCTCAGGGAACAGCTTAACTCACCTGTAACTTAATTTAAAATTTAAAGATTTAAAGCCTAAAGTAATTAATTAAAATAATTTAGATCTCTTGTGAAAGAATAATCCATCATTCACAGGGGAAGAAAGAATTTTAAATTCTTCACATCAACAAATGATGACTTTTTGAGGTAATCTAATGCAAAATTCAATTTTTAAATAAAATTACATTAGGTATGGAAACACAATAGGCTACCCATGCCATAACAAGCCTGCAGGCTTCTGCCTTTTGTGTCTCAGTAGCATAAATAAATAAATATCCAATGGATTGTGAATTCATAAAAATCATAAAAGGGAAATTTAAAGCTAAAAGAGAGATAACTCGCTCTTTCTTTAACTCCGTCTAGTGCTAGACTAGCTCTGAAATGCTTATTTAGCACTCAAATGAGGAAAGGGGTTTCCATTCTTGATATGGAAGTATAAAAACATCTCCAAATTACTCATAATAAAGCTAAGACTAAACATATATAAGTTTTGAGCATCTCCTGTCTTTAACAATACACATCTGAAATTGTAAAACAGCTAAAACTTGCACATCATCACTCCCTGAAGTGGGGTTCTTTGGTTGTTTGGGTTTTTTTAAATCATGCAACTACACTCTCCCAGATATTAGCAACACAATTCACAGGTTTCACATTTACATTACACTCCATAGCATGGCAACATTAATTCTAAGTAGATTCAAGGTACTAATCTGTCTTCAAACTTCTTCAACATATTTTTTTGTTTTCCTAATGCTTACATTTATAAGAAGGGTTTATATTTGTTTGTCTTCAGATTGAACACATGGGAAACAAATCTTGAATGCAAAGATATTACTTTATACAACATCAGAGACTTTTGCTTTTGAATGCCTTTGGAAAAAAAAAAAGATGGAAAATTGTTTCATGAGGATTTGTGACAAAAGTTGGTAAGTGTTTCAGTTATTCATGAGCTTAAACAGATTTTCTTCACAGTGTCAGGACAATGGTTCTTCCCCTCAGTAACACTCACTGCTACAGTTCCTTGTCTACCACTCCACTTACTATAGCCAGCAAAAATCAGGACAAAGGCTTAAATGGCAGATTTCCTAAGGCAAACCAGTGCGTACACGCTTCCCAAACTGCTCAGTAAATAAGACTTGTTTACACAAAGCTCCATCACATGAGAACATGAAAACAGCTTTCAATATTTAATACCTACATGCACACCAAGGTAATCTGAAGCAGCGGTACCACCCAAGGACAATCTATTAATCCAGACTTGATATTTCTAGGAAGTAAGTCACCTAGCAATTACAATAGAAGGAAACAATTATAGTCATGAAGACACCTCAAATCCTAGTTGCAATGTATGTTTACATCTTAGCAGCTACCTGAAAAAGCTTTTTTTGTTTCTAAATTAAGTATTAGGAAGATGGTATATATGAAAGAACACTGGGAACCGAGGATGAGACCTCAGTCTGGGATGAGACCTTAAATTAGAAATCAAAGCCCTCAAATGAAAACATATTCAAAGGAGCTAACTCCAAGCACTAATCTCATAAAAAAGAATATCTGTGCAAGCAGAGCAAGACAGCCTATCCCACTTCTGGGTCCAGCTTTGAACGGGACACAGAGCTATGCTGCCAAGCACTTGCATTCACAGAGCTATGGACATACACTGTGATTGTGAGCTGCTTCCTTACAAAAGATCTCCACAGTCTCAGCTCTCCAGTAGAGAATAAGCCTGACTCAGCCCCAGGGAGCAGCTCCTCTAGGCTTGGATCACCATGCACATGCAAGCATGCGGAGGGATGAGGGATGCACATACTCCCATTGTGAATCTCACTGTTGCTCTGGGAAGCATCAGAAGATCCTGCTGCAGGATGGCATCCACCCACAATGCTATGTTCGCATTAACTAGAAAAAATCCAATCTCCTGAAGTTTCATTCATAGTTTTCGGCTACTATAATTTTATCATTTCCTGACAAACCCTGGAAAAAGACTCTTAGAGATTCAAAGGAACTCTTAAAGTCTTAGAAGTAGAAAAGCAACCAGGAAGGTGAATATTCGGTTGGTGTTTTATTTGAAAATAAATTCAAACCAGGAAAAATTAACTTCAGCTCTGTCAAACTGTCACAGGAATGAGGATGACAAAAAAACGTATAACCTCACACATTCCCTCAAACAAACACTGTGTGTTAGGACATAAACTCCAGCCCTGTTCCCCCACAAAAATCCACAGGCAGAAATGTGATCCCAAGTGATTCACAAACAAACAAATAAGGCCATGTTTCTGTTGCTATAACATAACATACAGTACTTTTTTCTTCCTCTGATGTTATTTTTATAACATTATTTTGGAATCTGACTATTTTAAAACTTGGTTGCTACGACACGTTATAGTCATTACATGGATTCATTTCCTACTTTCCAACTGGCAAGACTATTTGTTTCAGTTTTATGAAGTTAAATTATGGACCAAAGACACATAAAATATACCGTAAATTCTAATAGCAGAAACTCCTTTAATGCCTTCCATTCTTTGAATAAATGTGAATTGGAAGGAGGGCTTCCCCCCGCAATTACCCTAAAGATCTGCTTTAGGGTAAAGATCTTCCAGCTTTCTCAAGTTTTCTGAGCCTTATTTCTGAAAATGGTCTTTTCACATTATTACTCCTACTGAGAGACGATGTCCGATTTCTTGCAGAGTCTTTCAATGACTCCCATACTATATAAACTTACAGATAATCACAAAGTGACAAGTTCTTCCAGTGGACAAATCCTCCCTGGTATTTCTGGTTTTAACAACTGAGGATGAAGAACAGATAATGAATTGATCTCTGGGCCTAGTAATACTTCAGCTTCACTTCCACGAGGCAACACAGGTTTGGGGAAGACTTGTTTTTCCTGTAGATTAATTTTTAATTACTGAAATGTAGTCATATCAGACAGATCACATACAGAAGTCAACTTCTAAAAGAAAACCAAGTATGAACTTCATAGTGTAGCATCAACATCACCAAAATCCTTTTAAAATATCCACACAGTATACTTTCATCTTCACAAACCACATTAAATAGAAAGCACTTGGGAATCAGAGACTGGAAGGTTACTGGAGTAAAAACTTTACCCCTGTATAACAAGCACGAACATAAGCTGCACTGATATAGTAAAGGAACCTTTAGTTCCCAGCCTATGAAAATATATTAATTTCCATAATAGAAAAACACAGTGGCTCTGTCATACTCCCTCTCCAAGTTCAGCACTAATTTAACAGGAAAACAATGGATCTTTAGGGAAAAAAAATACCCACTAACAAACATATGCTAGCACAGTCATTTTTCAAATGTGCAAAAGAGCTGATTTTTTCACTTGTGTGGCTTATTTGGCCTAACAATTTTCATTTAGCTCTTAGAAAGTTGGACTTTCTGTTAAGTCTGATTAAAAGCAGTCTTACCAAATCAGCTAGTTATGGTGCTTCTGCTACCAGCTAGTCATTCAGATGACAACCAACCACAAAGTGTGTTGGCACAGACTATTTGCCCTCAAATTGCCTTAACCAAGACTATGCATTTGCAGGACGGGTCTACACAAGCACAGCCTGCTAAAAACCAAGCCCTACTTTTTGACTGAAATACAGAATCTTTCTATTTTTTTTTAAGGTGCAATAGGTAAACTATTTCAAGAGGCAATGACAACATATAGATGTATCAACCCTTTGATTATGATTGTTTCATGGAGTGTGCTGAACAGGCAGTTAAGGAAAAAGACAGCTGTCATACCATTAACTTTGCAACATGAGTGGAAAGATCTAGAAAAGAAATAATGAGAGCTATTAGGGAGAATGATTTTTTCTTTAATGAGTTGGATTCTATGAAATTAATTAATTGTGTATATTTAGTGACAGCTATCAATTCAATTAATGCTTATAGGATCATTTAATCAAAAAATAATCAAAAATAATTTCCACTTGATCTTGAAGACAGCTCCTTCTAAAGGCAGTATTTTTTGAAACAAATTGGGGATGAAGGCTAAAGGGTTTGCTTGTTCAAATTTTTAACTAGAAAAATAAACCTGAATCAGTGGTGCCAAGGTGTATGAATTCCTTCCCTAGCTGGGAAAAAGGAGGGGAAGAAAACAAACTAGATGTAACAAAGTATAAACTTTCATTTTATTAAGAAACAGAGGATTACCTTTAGGACTTTCTTTGTTTTTCTTCAAAATGGAAGAGCTGCCATAGAATAGAATCAATTACTTCTATTTTGAGGAAAGGAATTGGGGGACCAAGAAAGGAAATGGGAACAACCATCACTTGTAATTTACGTGGAAAAGAAATAAGATGAATGCAAAAGCTGGAGCTCCTGATGTTTCTTTAGGAATAGCCGAGGATTGAAGAAAAGATGACTATAGTTCACCCAAAGAACCACCAGCAGGCTGAAACTGAGTTTCTCAGTTAAATAAAGTATTGAGGGAAACTTCTAAGCCTTATCTATCATTATAAGCAAAATCTAGGTAGTTCACAGCGTGTGTTTGATAAAAGCTCACATATATAATGAGTCTCAACACTTTTCCTATATAATCAGTTTTTCTTTCCTTAAATGAAATTCTTTCATACAGCAACAGAGAAGAAAAAAAGAAAATCAAGCTAAAGTGATTGTCAATGTCAGACAATTGGCAGGGACGATTCAAGGACAGCAAAGCAGCCGCTACAGATTTTAAACTTACTTTTTGTAATAGATCCGATTTTTAAATTCATAGTGGTCCTTTATAGTCTGTCAGGTTTGTCTCTAGCAGGAGTTCCTTTAGGGCAAGCACTGCAGACAGTCTGCCTACCCTGAGGGAAACTAAGACACTCAGATGTGGGGTAAAGGAAAGATATTAATAATTTAAGACAGTGGTCTGCCACCCCTAGGACAAAGCTATAGTGTAAGTATGGAAACATCTAACTCTGAGCTTACATTTGTCCTCCCTGAACTTGTATTTTTCTCGACAGATTTACAAACTGCTGCAGAGGATACAGCGTTACCCGTGGTTTTTGGAGGAGCTCTGAAAATGCTCATGCTTAATGATATCTCCTGCCGCTGCCAGGACCTCCAAAGCAAGGAGAGAATCAACTCAGAGGCAGCATCAAAAAAAAGGCAGCACAGGAGGGAAGAACACTATTTGTAAGCTGCAAAATACAGACTTCAGCAAGAGAAAAAGCCCTGGATAAAGTACTTTTTCCTTTATTTCTGTAAGGTAAAGGGGTTAACTTACCATTGCCAAATAGAAGATTCACTGAGTGAAAACCACTTCCAGTAACCCAAATATTAATTTTGATTAGCCTTTGACATTGGTTCTTATTTTGATTTTATAGAAAGGCATATTTGGCAACTCTCTTCAGTGTTACAGAAGGAATTATTTTGAAACTATTTCCACTTATTCAGTACTCTTTTCCTGCGCTGAGCAAACATTGACCTAACAGTCATTCACTAGTACATTAAACTTGGTATTCAATATTCACATGCATTATAAATCAATTGTACTTGAAGGCAAAAAAGAACAGATGTGAACTTTAAAAATTACCTTCATTTTAGGCTACTGCATGCCCAAAGTCAAGCAAGGTTTTCTCTAGGTATGGCATACTACATCCTTTCAAGGCTGACTGGAACTTGGATCTGGGCATTATATACTCAGTTTCTTTGTCACATGCTTGAGAACCCAAGCTTAAGAACTCCCACAGTCTTTGATTTAATCAGACCAAGTTGTACTTGAAGTTCTGCTGAAACTTCCCTATACAAAATACCAGAAATTATCAGTATCACAACAGCATATTAGTTTTCATTGTAAATAATTCCATCAGAAAATCCCAAACAGAATCACCACCTACCGAGTACACTTTATTTACAAAGACCATCCTACATGCTGAAATAATACAGTCTTCATAAGCACAGAAATCTGGATTCAACATACGTATTTAAATGAGAATCATTGCAAAAAACCAATTATTCAAGTGCAAGAGAATTAAATTTGCAGCCTAGCTTTTGCACATTCATACTGCAAATTTCCTACTCAATCCTACTTTGCTTATAGTGGCAAAATATTCAGCAAAACTAAGTGTTGTAATGTACAATTAAACATCCTTTACATAAAATATATAGACAGAATACTACTAATGAATGACAAGAAAAGAACTCAGCACCACTACAGCTGAAACCCCATGATCCCGACAATGGCTACCTTGACTTCTTGAGCTAGGGTTTACTAATACAATAGGGATATATATAGACAGACAACTGGCTAATATGTTTTACCCTCCAGAATGAGATTATATCATGCCAAACCCAACAAAGTGTAATGTTTAAAAGAACTAAAAAAAGAAAGTTGAGATCCCTTAAACATGAACTGTGAACCTAAAGCCGAAGTGTACAAATATTGATGCAACTCTCATCTACTGACAGCTCTTCAAAAGAGCAGCAATAACTGATGGATATGAGCATTTAAGTATACGAGTGTAATATTTATTGTTGGTGGAGAAAACTAATAAAGAACATACACAGTGAAAGTTATTCAGGATGAGAAATGAAACAACATTTGGGAGAGAGAACCAACAGCATATATTCATCCCATTCTACCTGATTACGGCACAAAGGAAGAGTGTGACCAACTCATCTGAAAAATGGATTCTCTCTTCCTCTTAACTATAAGACAGTATTAAGTAGTGGCTGACTGAGAACCATACTGAAGGCCACAGGAAAAAGGAATAATATGGAAGTAATGAGAAGGAAATTTCAGTCCATATATGACCATGTAATGGTTTGATTTCTTTCAAGTCTTTTTACCTTCTGAAGTTAACTTTACTACAATAGCTCTTTCTGAGTTGACTCAGCCAAAATACACAATAAACTGGTTTTGGTGTCTAATAAAGGTTTACTTCATGGTGAGTATGATAACAGAAAACCCTAGAGAGTACCAACATTTCTAAGTTATGTAACATGATGAAGGTTTTTCAAGTCTATCACAACTGTCTGGGAGATAGTCACAAAACCTAACTTAGCTAGGAGGGGCCAATATTCCTGAAAGACAAATGCTTCTTGATGGGGTGAGGCAAACCAAACCAAGAATTTGGTAACTCCGGTACTTCAATCAACTGGAGTTCTCCTGAAAACACCTCTGTTTCCATCAGCTATACACAATGCTTTGGGAAATAGTCTTCCTGGACAAAGCTACATTCCCTATAACCACCAGTATATTTCACAAATACTATCAAACATATCAAGCAGGTAAAATATTTCTGCATTTCTAACATCAATGCTTACACTTTCTGCAGAAGTGCTCTGAATGCCAGCTGGGGCAGCTAGTGCTTCCAGGAAGTCAAACAGATCTCTGCAGTGAACGCAGGAAATTACACTGCTGCCATATCATAGCTAACTTCACAGGCATTCTGACCACAATTATAAAAATCACATCTCTCCATCGCAAAAGTATTTTTTTATAAAGTGTTATAGCAAGTTGAAAATAGAATAAAATTTAGTGAAAGCAAATGTGTTTTAACTTCTAATCTGTCAATTGCAGGAGAAGGACTTTATGACCCCATGCCCATTACGGATTAAGTAACTCAGTAAAACTTAAAAGATTGTAGTAGAAGCTCAAAGTTGGCCAGACCTTCTGTTTATCACTTTGAGTGTCCAGCTGCCTGCTGTTTTCAGAGAAAGGTACCTTATTAGCCCCTGTCAAGTAAAGAGACACTATCATTTTTCTATCTCAGAAAATAAATTAATTAACATTTGAAACAAGTCGCTAAAAAGCTACTCATAGTCACTCACAGCACCTTCAGTTATAAAAAAGGACAATTTTAAAGTCACCATTCTGTTAAGACAAAATATAAATTGGCAATAACAATTCCATCAACAACAGGCTGGAACAAATGCCTAGGTCTACGCTGAAATCGGTCACCTGCATAGGAAGGCAGATGCGTGCCACACCTGGAGTTACAAGATGTGTTACCAAATTAAGCTATCTCAAGCTGATAAAGAAACAGAACTATCAGGAAGCCAGTGTTATAAGACATTTTCAACAAAAAGCACAACATCTTGAAGGTGCTGTGGATCACATTTTTGGGTCTTAAAATGTCTAGAGATCTACACCGAGAGGGCTGCAACAGAACAACAGTCTAGCCAGTCTTTTTATTCCTGTAATAATCCAGGAAAACTGTAACCATGTCTACTTAAGCATTTATCATCAACAAACAATTCTGACAGAACTAAAATATAATCATTCCTCCCGCAGGCTAATGAGAGAATGGCTGGAGCTAAATGGTACCCCATAATAATTTTACGTGTATGAAGTGTTCCATTTCATTTAGTGATATTATAAAAGTGATGCATTGGCCATAACGTTTACTGTTTACAATCTGCAGCAAGCTATACCCTTCTCAAGGGAGATTAAGTAATCAAGAAAATGTTATTCACACTATGTATTTGAGAAAAATAGATCACTGTGCCAATTACAGGCTCTTTCCTATACTAAGAAGGATGTATGCTAGCCTAAAAAGGAGAGGAGAAAGAGAAAAGATAGATTGGTTTGCTTCTCAAGTAAAAATGAGGTCTGAAAAAAGTTTTGCTTTAGTCCAGCAAAACCTGAAGAGAAAAAAACCCAAGAAATGCTAATTTTGAGTAGCTGCTGAAAACACTTCATTATAGCAAATCTTAAAGCTCTGAAAAACCATACAGTGACTCACAGGATTACAAACAGAAAAATCCAGAAGTAGTCCGATTTCAATTTTGTTTCCAGAGCATCCATCAGAGAAAAATTTTAATTTTAATGATAGTATTTCTTTAAAGTATTCTTTGTTAATATTGCTTATATACCATTTTCCACTGAAAGATCACAGTGATCGATACAGGCTGTAATGAATGAAGTGTAACATCTCCAGAAAACAGATGCTATATTATTCATTTCATAGATAAGTAAATGCAAGTATGAAAAATTAAGTGACTTGCTCTAGTCAGAGAGCCAAAGGCACAGCTGTGAATCTAATCCAGATACCCCAGCTTCCAATGATCCATTAACCACTAGACATTAGCCTTTCTAAAACGAAATGTAACCTTTTCCTCACATTTTGCCCTCCTTCTAATAAGTCTGGCAAAGCTAGTACAGGGGCTGTTCACTTCACGTGGCTGACTTTTAATCAACCAAAACCTCAGATATAAAACAAAAATTAATAAAACATAAACTCACTTCACCCCACGGATGACAGAACTCCCAAATCCATCACTGTAGGGCTCAGTTACCCGTCTCTGCTCTCCCAAGAGGAGAGTCAGCAATAGCTCTCAGATTTAAAGCTGCTGGCCAAGCTTGGTAGGAGGTATCAGGGTCACCCATCACCCCAGAAGAACAAACACCTGCTGCAGTCCTGATCCACAGCAGGCACTGACACCCAGGAGCTGCCAGTGCTGCATCCAAACAAGAGGAAGAAATGGATGGGATCATCAGAGAAACGTATACTGGCCCAACAGCTGTTTCTCCACATGTCCTGTCTCACATGCACAGATACCTTTCAGCTGCCTTCCTCAAGCCTCTCAGCACAGGCATTGTATTGCAACAGCCTAGTGAGCCAAAGCTTGGCAAAATGATAGAAACACTCATCAACACTACAGTTACACTGAAGGCTTTCAGTGTGGTGGCAATTATGTCCTATGCTGTCTCAGCTCAGAACCTATTCCATGCAGATAAGCACTGGTAGAGAGCCCTGTGCTTTAAGAAACCCCTAATTGGCTCAGGAAGACTCCAAAAGCTGGCAAAGCCTTTAGGCAGGAACGGAGGGTAGACACAAAACCACTGATGACAAAATGCCACCAGTCAAAGAAGCTTAAAGAAAATTGTTTAGACCTGACAGCAAGCAATCGATTTGATTGTCACCACTTATAACCTCAAAAATAAATGAGTGGGAACTCGAGAAACAGCACATGCAACTAATCAATTTTACAGCACATATTTTTCAGTTGTTTCCACAAATACAAAAATCTTCTTAAATGCTGGAGTACTTCTCAGATATATATAGCATTTACTCACTCAGAATCTCAAAGATTAGAGTTGCAGATCAATCACTAAAGTATTTAAAAAAAAATCACCAAATAAAATATTTTAGATATCTATGCTTCAAAATATTTGTCTGAACACATAACAGGAAACCTTTGTTACTTTTTAAGAATGAGAAATGAGACAGATTTAAAAGTATTCAAAAAAATCCTAGTATTGAAAAATCACGACCTGTTTCCTAAATCGCTATGATAAATCAGGGCATAGATCTCAGACCCATAACTAAAATCACACACATTCACATTGAGACATACAACACTTAAATTTCAGAAACAAATAATCAAGCTTATTGAAAAAGAACAAGGTCAAATTTCACCTTATTGCAAAATCGCACCATAAAACAAGGTGAGTGAGGTACGATTCGTGCATTACTATGGGTGTACTAAAACTTGTCAGCAGAATATTAACTCGTTTTATAATACAAAGGTCAAGGCCATTGGAAATCCATCTGCAACAAAGCCCTTGGAAATACCAGTGACACCAAATAAGAAGATCCAAAGTAAGGGCACAGGGTTTCAGTTCTATGTGAGTAAATACTTCTTTCCAGCACAACACATCGGATTAGAAGTGTACTCTGAAACATATATGAATTTTAAAAATGAATGTATTGAATCATGCTGAGCCTGGGTATGACTATATTCCTAGTGGTGTTCCACAAGCCACAGGCTTAGAGAATTAAGCCTGAAGCAGCCCACTTAAAATAATAAAAAAACCCAACAAATCGTTACATCACAGCTCCATCACAAAATTTCCAACCATGCCCCAAAATACAACATTTAAATTTAATTCACAAACAAACTAGCAACTACCACACATCGGACAGGCATTCTAAAGTTCCACTTTAGCACTGCAGGTCTCTCTGACACTTCTATGCCTGCAGTGCAAACTTAAAAGCCCAAATACACTGTGCTTCGCTCCTCCTATTCCCTCCACTTCATCAACTGATGTTATTAAGACAGAACGGCATTTTCTTCTTGTCCCCCCTCTTTATCGTAATATCACAACCTTCATTTATAAAATGTTCAACAAAATCCCCTCCACCACCATTTTCTAAAGTCAGGTGTTTTCCATTGTGATTAACAATTTCATTTGTTTCTTTCAGAAAAGTCTACTCAAGGCCAATGTCTAAATCCCCCCTTCCTGAAAATCACATTTATTTAAAAAAGCTGTCATCTGTACTCATTTTGTTCACTCAAGACAACCAGATTTAGACAGAGAGCCTGAAAAACAAATCTTGTTTTTATATCATTACAACACAACTGTGGATTTGCCAAGGACCACTACAGAGCTACAATTTCCATTCCTTAAAAGAAAAGCAGAACACCGGCTTTAAACAAATGCTCATTTTTGTCTTAACACCTGTTAAAAAATACTGTGCATACTAAACTTGGATCCTATTGATGTTGCTATCGCTGCAGTTATAGCAAACACAGTTCTATCAAACAAAACCGACCAAAAATCCCAAAACCAAACAAAAAACACAACCAAAACACTCAAATCCACAACCAAAAGTCCTTGGAATATTGCACTTTTTTTCTCCCTTCATTTTGGTAAGCGTCTGGAGTTTTATTGTGTAAAAAACCCACTGCCAATCAGTTCTTGTTTTACAGTCAAAGAAAACCATGTTCAACAATCCCAATTTCTGCTCATTGGCAGGAATGCAAGACTTTCATTAGTTTGCCTTAAGAATGAAACAGTGGATAAACAGCTTAGCAACCTTAAAATTCTCAACAATACACAAAAACTCGCAGCTCCCAGCTGGATAGTCCAAAACACTTGGTAACAAAATACAGCGTTCAGAGCAGTGTTATTTTGAGTTTTTAAGCTGAGTAGTCTCCCTGCTTTTTTCCTCGTTTTCCTTGCAATACAGTTCTTAATATTAAAAGAATACGTAACTGTTAGCAAGGCAGCCGAACTTTTCAAGAGATTTTTTTTTTCCCCGCACCGCACGTGGCGTCACAGCGAAGCAACTTCCGAATGACAGCGGAGAAGGGCAGGGAAAACCTGTTGCGGCGAGGAAAGGAGGATCCCGGAGCGGAGGCGAAACCTCCCGCCCTCGGGACAGCCTTTCCCTGGGGACATCCCACTCCCGGCACGGCCGCGCAGCGATGCCGACCAGGGACGATGCCCAAAACTTCCCGGGAGCTCTGCCAAGGCTCCCGAGGGCTGCCCCAGCCCCGCCGTGCCCCCCCAGCTCCCCCCGGCGCTTACCGGGCGGTGTCGAGCAGCGGGTGCTTGGTACCCACCAGCTTGCGGACCTGCATGGCGATGTTGCTGAGCTCGTCGCTCAGCAGGCACCGCAGGCTCATGAAGGACGTCGGATACCCCACGATCTTCTCGGCCTCCGACACCACCTGGCTCCAGGGCGGGCCGCCCGAGGACAGGCACCGGAGCCCGCCGGTGCCGCGGACCCCGCGCCGCAGCAGGGCGCCCCACATGCCGTCTCCCCGGGGACGCTCAGCTCTCCCGCTACGAGCCCCGGCGGGGCTCCACACGCCGAGCGGTCGCGGGCGAATCCCGCTGCCGGAGGAGCGCCCCGGCTGTGCCCCGGCCGGCTCTGCCCGTGCCCCACGTCCCTCCCGGCGGTGGCCGGAGAGGGCTCATTGTGCCCTGGGGGCGGCCATCTTGGGCGTCGCAAAACACGCCGGGCCGTAAAGCGAGGGCGGCGGGGCGGGGGCTGGGGACGGGGGATCCGAGGCGGCGAGAGCCTCCGCTCCCCTTCGCCATCAGCCCGCCCGGGGATAGCGGGGACCCGCTTCTCTTCCCCACTCTGGGCTTAACGCCTCCCAGAGCCGTGGTGGAGGGTCCCGCTGGAGAGGGAGCGCTCCCCGCGCCTGGCCCGAGCTGCTGGCAGGCTGGATGAGCGGGATGTGCTCTGCCTGCAGCCAGGGTTGCGTAAAGGGACCAGCGGGGAGGAGAGGTCAGCGTCCCGCCTAAAGTGTTCGGCCTGTAGTCTTTAGCTACACGGTCATGATTTCTATGAATTTTTTCGTCGCTAGAGTGGTCAGGCAGTGGAATAGGTTGCCTAGGGAGGAGGTGGAGTCACCAGCCTTGGACGTGTTTAGGAGGCACCTGGATCTGGGGCTGGGTGGCGTGGTTTGGGAGTGGCGGTGCTGGTCTGGTGCTTGGACTGACGGGTCATGTTCTGACCTTGACGGTCTTTTCCAACCTTGATGATCCTGTATTTCTATAATTGCAGTGTGCGGATATTTTTTTTGCCTCTTCCGGGAGTTGTCTGGGGCATGAACAGCCCTTATGTACTGCATGCTCTGCCTTGCACTGTAGCTTTGTTCTGTGGTGCTCTGCTGTGAACCAGCTGAGGGGTTATGAACAGCCTCCCTGTGAGCTGAGGAGATACTTTCAACCAAACGGTGAACATCAAAAGAGAGAGCTAATTTGGAGTGTCCAGGTGAAGACTTCTGGGTCCCGCAGTTCTACAGTGTGATCTGCCATATATCATTTAGTCTTTCCTTAATTCTGGGCACAGCAATCACTGATATCTCTTTGCAGGTACCTGCCCCCAAAACTTTTGTGAAAACAAAGTATGGATTTTCTGTGCCCCAGAGGAGGAAAATTCACAGGTCATCTTCAGAAATTGGATTTAAGTGACTGCCACACACCCACAGATACTTCAGCAAGAATATGATCTGTCTTTACAGTCACTGACATCCAGTCCTCCTATAACTTCAAGGTTTTGTTGCAACAAATCAGTCAAAGTTCTGAGAAAACTGTCCTATTGACTACATTCATGTTGAAAATTAGGGTGTTACATTTCTTATTTTTGGAAATACAAGATATGGGTCACTTTATTTTGTTTGCATTATTCCACATGATTTAAAGAGAGTTACATTGAAGGATACTGTAAAAGAAGATGCAAATAGAAAACAATTCCATTTCAGAGAAAGATGTCCAGGAAAGCACAATATAACTCCTGGAATTGCAAAGGAGAAGCTGCTAAAAACGAACACCCTTACATGTTTTTCAATACCAATGACAAGATGTTTATTTTTCTGACACCTGAGACAATTACGAAACTGTAAAAGGTACTGTTCTAGGGAAGGACTTCGACTATGGAGTCAACAACAACTGGACATGCCTGTGGCATCTCATAAGTGGTCTCTCCCAGTGGAGAGGAGAAAAACTAGGATGGAGAAAACCTGAGAGAACTGGAAAGGTGACTTAGGAGTTAAGTTTCTGGTGTCAAATCTTTGCTTTCTGTGCTGCCTGTCTCTGAGAGAATAAAGCTTTGCTTTGAAGGAGCTGCCACTGAGGCAGTTTAGTTAGCTGGTGTCACAGAACAAACTGTTGCTAAATAGGGAGTTTCAGCTCATAAACACAGTTTAGAAATGACAGAATGCAGTGGCATGTTTCTGTGCAGAAAGCCTAAGTTAATGAAAATTGCCGGAGGGATGCACTTAAGAGGAGCTACCAAGGCACCTCATCCTGTAATGGTGACAAGTTCCTTGATTCATTTCCTGAGCCATATCCATTCTTGCACTTAATGTGGTTACTGTTCTGTGCAAAACTTGACATGATTATACAATTAAAGTCTGCTTAAAATAATACGTATAAACTGAGGAGAATTAGGGTTCTATGGGCAGTAAACCTACCATCTCCTAACATGTGAGACTTTACCTTTTTAAAATTGCTGTTCTTTGTTTTACATTCTGAAAAATTGAATGCCTCTTCACTCTTTATATAAAATTCTTCTAAGTTCTAATGGTTTAGAACTAGGGCAAGACCCTTGGTATCTACAACACTGCACACTGTCTCTAGGGCTTCCTCAGGATTCACCAGCAGTAGGTTGATGTTCTTTAAAAGCAGCAATTGCTAGAGAAATAAAGCAAACATTTTTTAGTCATATTCCATCTTTTTAAATTACTATTTCTTTCACAGAGACTCTTTGAGAAGATTGTACTGTAATACTTAAGGACTTTCTATCTCTCACTCTCAGCCCAATGCCTTCATCCCTTTCCCTTCTCCTGCCAACCTAAGAGTCTTACTTCAGTAGTCCATTTTTGACTCCTGGTCCAAGTTCATAATTTCTTTCTCCCAGTCTCCTCACTTCTTTCCTTCAGTCCCATACACCATCCCTACAGGCTGCTGTTGTTTCAATCTTGTCACAGCCTTCTCATTTCACCCTCCAATCACCCTCTTGTCTGCATAGCCTGCATCCTATTCATGGGCTCTTCTTATCATACATGTTTGTGGGTGGGACCCACCAAATCCTTGGCAAGTTCTTTACCAAATTTCAGGTTTAGAGCATGGAGAGCTTCTCAGTCATGCAACCCAATGATATTTTTTAACACAGGGAAAATGTATTTCTTTGCTAACCTCATTTTTCAAACTGAGTGAACTATTTTAAAAATCAGCTTCAGGCTGAAACACCAATCACAGGAAAAAAATCATTACAAATTAGCTAATATTTGACAGTTACAGGCATCAAATGCCAGGGTTCTGTAGTAGGCAATGATGGACCAACTTACCCATAGGCATTGCTGTTTGCACTGCCTGTTTCTGAGGCAGAGCCTCTCAGTTTTCTTCTCAAATAAACCCATCAGAAGCAAAAGTATGATGTACTTACCATATTATAAGTTGTGGACAAAACTGCATGCTTTTTTGTTTTTTTCTTTGCTTCATTTCCCCACAGGACTGGAGAGAAAAACCCACACTATTTCAAGAGCTTCAGTGACTGTACAATAGACACATCTATTTCTTTAGAGTCTTAAGCAGAGAAGAAAACTGAAACTCTTTATTTTTCCTGTATCAATTGACTTTTTTAAGCCTCCCCAGGAGGAGAAAGAAGCCACTGGAGGGGGCCAATATCAAAGTTGAAGAACAAAGATGACAGGTCAAGAGACACTTCTGTTTACATCAGCATGCTCTGGAACAAGGTACCAGAGAATACATAAAAGCCGCTACTAATGCCAACTCTGGATATCTTTTCTAGCACAAGAAATGTGGAAATATTTTCCTGACTGCCATCTAAAGTAAAATATCTGCAAAGCACTCTTGTTTGTTTGGGAACATTTGAACTTTCAATTTTTCATAGTTACCCTGGCCTAATTCAAAATCAATTATGCCTATAGGAGAATGAGACTAGCAATGTTAATATATTGTTGTAACTATAACCTCTCTTCATAACCAAATCTTCTAGGTGTTGCTTAATTTTTTGGTATGTTGAATCCCAGGTGCACTCTAAGATTGTTTACAAAAATAAAAGTGAACAGAAATATCTCCGTTCCTTCCAAAGCACCCACATAGTTGTTGTTCCCACACACCCCTATTCCCCCCTTTCCCTCCCCGCAAGAATTGATTTACTCCATGGCATCCTGGGAAAGCAGACAGTTATGATCATTTCCATTTTGGGAGTCAGGAGGTTTAATGGGGAGGTTGTGTGATTTGTCCAAGGCTTTGCAAAAGCCCCAAGGCAAACTGAGAAAAGAATCCACTTCTCTTGACCTCATTGTCTGTGTCTTGTCTACAAGGCTGCCTGTCTTCCTAGCGGCTGACAGAACTACTGACAAGGGCGAAGGCTGTATTGATCCTGTAGTTAGACACTGGAAAAACACCATCATTTAGCATCAGTTGGTTTCAGTAGGAGTCATGTCCCTTGGACAGAATTTGACACTTAGAGGTATTATTTTTTAAGCCTAATTATACCTACTGAGATACCAATATCAGAACTTGATGTGTTGCTGGTTAATAAATGATAACAAATGCATACTTTTTTTCCAAAACAAATAAATACAGCTGTGATACATGGGGATCCTTTGGCAGAGGAGGTGTATGTTACTCTTTTTACTGTACACCAGACTCGGGGGTACAGTAGCTCATCAGGGATACAATAGTTCATCAGTGCATGGCACAGATGAGAAGCTAAACCTCCCGCTGGGTCTCAGCAGTGCCACACAGGCAGTGGGACAAACCCCTCCTGTGCCACATGCCCTCAGAACGCAGCTCCCTCCTCACTGGCTCATCAGTCAGCACTGCAAAAGAAAGCAAAATCAATTGAAATCCCTCCATTTCAGCAAGCTGAGTATGAACAGGAGTAAATGAGCGTGCAGCTGATAATGTGCCTCCTTCGTAGAGTCACTGTTCACCTTCCCACCCAATTTCCATTGTAAGAGCCTCTCAGGCCATCTCCTCTGACAGGCAGTGCTTCACTCAGGGGAATTTGAACAGAGACTCAGAACAGCAACGTTTTGGAGCCGAGTAATCTACAGAAGAAGGAGGAGGAAGATAAGCACATTGTTCGTTTCTGGTCATATGCAATCAAAGCAGACAAAACATCCATCATCCTGTACCATATTAGTCTTTAAATACTCAGCTTTATCAGTTCCCCCATTCCTAATCCATCATTAACCACCCCATGAAGTCTCAGCTGATTAGCTCCACCTCTGCAGCTCGGCAAACCATTAAGTATTTATTATTTGTATTAAATTGAACATTAGTAGCAGTAGAAAACTCCAACCAAACCCGTTTAAAAACCAGAACAAAGGAGATGGTCCCGTGCCTAAGGAATTCATGGTTTGGACAGGAGTGAAATGCAGCAAAGAAGAAATGACAGCCATGCTGAACAAAAGCTTACCCATGTACCCTCTATTAAATTCCCCATCCCACAAATGTCTAGATTTTCTATCGATTTTTTTTCCAGTGAGTTCCATCTCAGTATCCCTTAAAGTCAGAGAAGATGATGTGTTTTGAGAGGATCCTGCAGAAAGAAAAAAAATGAATGTTTATGTTAGGTGAAAAATTGTATTAAAAACTCTATCTAAATCATGAAACAGTTATCAAGTAGTGATAGAAACCAGGGATTAAAGTCATAGTACAGCCAGGAAACTGGCTAACATACACAACCTGACATTTTATGTGGATTCAAATAAATAAATGGAAACATTTCTCACTTAAAATGCTTACTTCGCGGTGACTAAATATATGTAATTTATGAACTGTTATTTATATTTTGCTGCTTGCTATTCACATGCATAATCAAAACATAGATAGAACTCTAAACGTTTTTTCTGCTGGTAATCTTGGGTATGGACACTTTTTTCTGTCTTTCTCTTTTTATTACTTAGACTGAAAGCTAAGGCTGGCTACACATTTCCTCTGAAGTAAACTTTGCAAAAGTCACCAGTGTCTTTGTTACTTCCACCTGGGTTTCTGTACCTTTCTATTCATGAGTCCCCTTTGAAACATGCCTGAAAGATCCAGTTCCCAAGAAAGCTACTACCCACTTCCTGAGCAGTGCTGCACAGCACGAGAACTCCATACCAGAGACTAAGCACTGACTTGCTGTTTACTGATCAACTTTAAAGCCCAGATCTCTGGAGGAAAGAGTTTTCTAAGGGACTTCTCTACCTCTGTGCCCACTTACTGCCTTGTTACCAGGTGGAAAATAATGCCAGTCTGAAACCAAGCCTCAACATATGAAACTGAATGTGGATGATAAAGAAAATGTTTTTTCAATTTGATTTGGAAAACTCAAGTTAAAACCATTTGAATCCATCCTTGTAATTCTGTGTCTGAACAAAATAATGTATTTTAAGCACAGACTAAATGGCTTTGGGGAAATTAGAAAGGTATCCATCTATAATATACTGTGCTATCTATACACTTTACCCCAGTCTAGGTAAACACTTCTGTTAAAAATAGGTGTTTTCCAGTACTATTCCCTCTGCTTTTGAATTTATCCTGATGTCAATCTGTTGGAGACAAAGAGTGATGATTCTCAGGGTACAAGGGGCAATGCATTTATATTTACCTAGCACTCAACTCACATGTATCTGTTCTCCTTTTAATCCCTGTCATTAAAATGCCTGCCTGCCTCTTCAGTACATGCTCTAAAATGGTTCATACTTGGACATCACAGCTGTCATAGTTACTGCTGCAGGAGGACAAGAGGAAGGACAATTGGCTTAGGCCAGCACAGTTAAGTAACCTATAGAAGGGAAAACATAAGCTACTAATGCAAAATAGAGTATGAGAGCATTGAGTCAGATGAATATTTAAAGCAGTACACGCTGTCTCCTATAAGAGCCAGAGTGAAATTATTAAGGCAATAGAATGAGAAATGACGCAAATATGGGGAAATATGTCCTGTGGTATGCCCACCCAGCTCCCACCTGACTGCATTTTGGAGACTTCTTGAGCCAGATGCTCTGTCAAGTCTATCATGTTTAATGAAAATGGAGCTATTTCTCAGATCTTCCAAGCGTGGCTCTTCCAAGCTCTTCTTTGAAGCTGTTTAGACCTTTTTCCCTCCAAACAAATCCTGTAAACACTGTGTTCCCCCATATTATTATGTTATATGGAAGAACCCCGCTTCATTAAATTTATTTTAAGCCTCCTGTCTGCATTCAGAACCAATAAGGCATGCCCAAATTAGTCTAAAAGAATCTTGAACAACATCTCCATCCATTTGTGTTTCATGAATTCCCCTCATCTTCCTTTTTTCCTCTCTAACGCCCTCTTTCTTTTATCGTAATTTCTGGAGGGTGTTATAAGCTATAAAGACAGCATCTAATTTACAAATGCACACCTATCATACCAAAATTCAGCTAACGAAAAGCACAGCAGTCCTCCAGAGACACACTCGTCCACAATGATGTCACTTACTTATAAGTTTAGTCTTAAACTTTGGCACCTCAATTGCTTTCTGAGCTCTTGAGTGACAGTGACCTGGTTTTCAGGGGTGCTTAGCACCCACCAGCTCTCCGGGGGAGCTGCAGGCACTCCACAAGCACAAGAGAACACTTTTATGCAAAGCTTTTGCCTGACTCTGGGCACTCAAGTATTAAATTGTTACTCTGGATTCAGCTTCACAGTGTAGTGACACAGGAAGTCGTCAGCCCTGGAGTGAAATTAAGAACCTTAGGACTGGCAGCGCAACCCTTACTTATGGTGATTTAAGGTAAGTAGTACTCTTCAATTAAATATTTCTAAATGTGAATCTTCCCACTTTTTTCAGGATCAATGGCAAATGCTACAGAGGAGAATCATCCTACAGGTTTCACGTACTATAAATGTACAGATTTGCTATATCAGTAGTCCTGCTGGGACATCTGATTTTCAGCTTTGTATCTGTTTCCACAGTAAAACACCAAAACTTTAACTTACATTTTCACCTGCACAATCATCTAATAGATACACTTTCTATGTACCCTATAATTTTTTCTCTATCTCTGTTCCTCTCTTGGAACTTGTTCAGACCTATTCTCTAGCCAAAAGTGGGTGGGTTTTTTCCCTTCAGTGTATTCCTCTTTGCATTTCTTTTTGCTTTCTCGCCACCTTTCTATGTGTCAGCCTTGTTCCACTTCTTCTCCCCAATGGCATTCAGAACTCCTGCTACTTTCGTACGCTCTCACCATTTTAAGCTGCTTTCCCACATGCTGCCTTTCACGGAACACCTTCCATCCACTGATTTCCAAAGCACAGATGCTTGTTCGCTTTCCATGATGGCAACAACAGCTCTAAAAGAAACATATCGTTTCCCCTGCTGCAATTCATGCACAAATGCCTGGCAAGTGCTGCCTGGAGAAAGCCTTTCAACTTTGAATTTCCTTGCTTTTGTGGAATCTGTGAAAAAGTCTGATAAATTACAGCTTTGGCAGTTATTTCAAATAACTTTATTTGCAACCAGCTGAGGGAAAATCTGTCAATGGTGCCATCCCTGTGTTCTCTCAAAGGTTGTTGGTGTTTCATGAGGGAGCTCAAAGTCAAACTGGTTCAAAGGGAGGCTCACATTTCATTTTTTTCCAAGAAGGTTAGATTACATGTTCTAATGGTGACAGGACTGTCTTACAAGACATAAGAGCTGAGTTCTAGTTGAGGCCATGAGTCTCTTCAAGTACATGTGTTTTGTCACTTTATCTCCCTCCTGATGACTTCTCATCTGTGAAATAGCTGTAATACTAGCTGGTAGTTGTAACATTAGTTAACAACAGACAAGAAGACCCCAAGTAATCATATGGGTGGCAAGGTTTTGGAGTCAGCCTCGGACCTGGTTTTAGTGTTAGTAGTTCGGGCAAAGCCAATAAACCTCAGTCTACAGCTCCTCTCACCAGGGCTCGAGAGGCACCAGCTGTGACAGACTTACAGTGTGCAGCAGGCAACTTCTTGTGTTGTCCTGAGAGCCATGAAGAAGCAATAATACCCTGGGCTTTGCAAGCCACTGCTGCCTGAGCTTGCCGGAATGGTGGTGCACCTCTAGAGATACTCAGAATAAACGCCAGCATGGCAGAGTTTTCCACGTGTGTGAGTAGGATTTCAGTACATGCTAATCAAAATAAGCATGGTATTCCTGACCCTCTACTCCCAGAAGTTGTCCAAAGCTGAAGTGTTGTGGCAAGCCTTCACTGAGCCATCTGGGTTGAATGGAAGTTGTATGTGACTGTCTCCCATCTACACCCTCTAGTGACCTGAAAGGGAGTGGTGAGAACATGACAATTCTGCTTTAACTAGCAGCACTGTGAAGAGAAATCGATAACCACACTTGACTTCAAGAATCTTGGATGGAGAAGGATACAGACATTGATCATGTTTTAAGGCAAAACATCCTGCCTCTGTAGAGAAGGATTCTCAGGACTGTCTTTGAGCAAAATCTACTTATGGTAAGAGACATAGATTATTATCATTAATGTTACATGCATGACTTAATTAGGAAAAGCCACACAGTTCATGAAAACAAAATATTTCCAGCTAACAGTATTACTAGTTATATAAAAGATCATAAAAGATCATAAATCAAAAGAAATTTAATAAGATGCAGGAGAATAGGCTGACAAGAATCTCATGAATTTCAGCAAAGAAATGTGAAATCCTGCACACAGATCAGAACAACATTTGTAGTAACACAGGTGGGGAAGCAGCTAAAAAGCAGCTTTTGCAGAGAAGGCCCTGGGGACCCTGGCATTCAACAAGCTGAACATGAGCCAGCAGTGCAGCCTTGCTGCAAATATGGCTGGGGGTGCATTAGGAAGAGCACTGCTGGCATGTTGATGGATGTGATCCTTCCTCTCTACTCAGCTCTGGACTGCTGGGTCCAGGTCTGAGCTCCACAATATAAGAGAGACATGGACACACTGAAACAAAGACAGTGAAAGGCCATGGAGATGATGAAGGGACTGAAGCATCTGATGTTTGAGAGGCTGAGAGATTTGGGATTGTTTAGCAAGAAGAAGAGAAGGGTCAGGGGTGGTATGATAAATGTGTATAAATACTCGAGTGGGGAGAGGCAAGTAGAAAAGACAAAACCAAGCTTTTTTCAGTGATAAGACAAGAGGCACATGGGCACAAATTGAAGTACACCAAATTCCATGTAAACATAAGAAAATTTTTTTTTTTACTATGAATGTGGTCAAACACTGGAAGAGGCAGCCCAGAGATGCTGTGGAGCCTCCATACTTGTTCGAGACATGACTGGACACAGAACCAACCTGCTCAGCTTTGAGCACGGAGGTTGGACTGTATGATCTCCAGAGGTCCCTTCCAATCCCATCTATTCTTTGATTTGCTAAATACGTGCCCCATCCCATTCCTAAATATATCTCTGTTATGCATTCCCAAGATACGTTTGGAGTTTTTGACAGACTTTTCACCACATCAATGTGAAGGCATTGCCATTATATATTAGGATGTGTAAAAATGCAAATATAACTGAGAAGATCAAGAGATTGAATCACATGTCATGTGGGATTCTGGGGAGATGCTGACAGGAAAACAAGCATTGCAGAACAAGAGTATTTGTCAAATAATGACATGTCAAAGACCAACTTTTACCAACTCTAAATCATTTAGTATATATCAGTGTAGATATCTTGACATGTTTCTTTGGGTCCAGGAAATAAATGAATAACCCACTGTAGCTATGCAATGCAGGGGGTAATTTGGACAAAATGACATAATGTTTTTGAAAGCATAACAAGAAAATTAAGGATAAAGAAACTCCAGAATGACTTTATGAATGAAAATAATCTGCAATTGCTTTCCATCCCTTGACAGATGTTACTTAAACTGATGTACTGTATCATGCAACAAAGCTTACAAGGGAAATACAGGATTATGAGAAAATGTATAAACCACTATCATTATTGTAAAAAAATTCTTTTATTCTTCACAGAAAGACAAAAAGAGGAGGGATGCTTTTTAGGAAGAACTTCATGAGGAGCACTGTACCAGTATTTTCAGGAATCAGCAAAATTAATATATTTTAAAAAGAATGAAGTTGAAAAGAAAGGAGAACTTTCTGCAGTATCCCAATCCCACGCAATCTCTCCCCCTCTTCTCCTACCATTGTAGCATCTGGGAGTCTTACCTATTTATTAAAGCAAAACCAAGAAGACTCTTTTCTGCCTTATTCTACATAAGAATAGAGAAGTAAAAGAATCAGAAGGGGAGGAAACAGCCATTATCAAGAAATGATAGGTCAAGAAATTCAAATGCCTTGGCTGGAAACATTCTCAGTTCCCCTTAGAGGGAGGTTTACAGCTTAGGGCTGTTGCAGAGGGCTCCACCCCTCACCAGTTTTGCTTCTGACTTCGTCAATTCTGCTCTTGATATGTGTAAGAAATGGGCACAGCACACACAGAGTAGGAGGGTGCCTCAGCATCTCAGATCTTCTCCAAAGCAGCCTCTGGAGATCAGCATTTTGGGTGTCAGCCCCAATGAAAGAAGAAACTCTCAAAGAAGTAGAGCTTAGTATATGCTCTTACCAACCTGTATGACAGAGCAAGTAGAGCACTGCTTTGGACCAAATGAAATTTGAAAGATTCACAAAATCTCTTTAGAAAAGATTCATTTAATTCTGAGGTATGGACCATAACCATAATGAAGCTGCAAACTCAGTTTGTCACAGCCAAGTTCAAGTCTGCTATAATGTGTCTGAGTTTTTTGCTCATCCATGGGTTCTTTATTTTTCTCTACCTGATTTTTGGCATTGTATTCAATATGAAATCATCTCAGAAGAGTCACTGAATAACCATAGTGGATAGGTAGAATGTAGCAGATGATAAAGATTTTTCCCCAAAGTCAATACTGGTGTCCAGGGCATATTTTTACTAATTTGTTTATTAATGCATTGCTACCTTTTAAAAAGGTTTCATATTGATGGAGTTTTAATAGCATGGGTGTTCCCTCATGCTAAAGAATTCTTCTTGCTTACTTTTTTGTAAGGAACATGAGAAAATAAACAAGAAACAAAAAGCCATTTTATAACAGGAGACTTGGAAGTATTTAACAAATAATCATAGAAACAAGTTAACTTTTCTTTCTGTTTATCAAATTATGTGAGGATTCAGACCAAAAGAGCAATTGTTATTAATAATTTTATAAGTTAAATAAAGTTTCTCTCCTTTTGCCAGAAGTTTCAAAAGCATTAACAGTGTTAAGGCACTGTCTTGCCATTTATCCATATAGATTTGACACTGATACCCTAAAGCAGCACAAAAAATTGAAATATTCATCAATATTAAAATATCTGCAACCATTTCCAGACCTCTGTATTTGGAAAGCCACCACTCCTCCCATTTCAACTGCCATGCTGTGTCTGCTTTGGAAAGGCTACCTTTTGACATTTTGCAGAACAGCCTCTAATCGTCTAAGGAAACTCTGGATTGAGATTAGTATCCACAGCAGAAAGGCATCTACAGACACCACTGTGTGTGAGTAATGCTGTGGGCATTCGTCCAAGCTCAGGAACGAGTGGAATGTACCCCTTCTCCAAGGTATGGGTGAAAAAACATCCCTGAAGTGGAAGTGGGGTTTGGGTGGAACTGAAGCAAGAGAGAAGCTCATATATATGTTTTCCATGTGTATGAAAATGGCTGTCTACTTATTAAAAAAAATATCTGGAGCCAATATTTTAATTATTCACTGCATACATTTGCTTCTGATGGCATAAATAATCTATCATCTTAGCATGCCACACAAAAAGTCAGAGGAACATTTCCACTTCAAATCAAACGAAAAAAAAAAAAAAAATCAACGTAATGGAACTTTTCTGTGAACTCACATAATGAATTTCTTTGTTTAATTAAACACTTCAGCAAACCAAATACCTGAATTTAAATTGCTGTTTATTATGGCTTCCCCTCGGATACAGGTGAAAGACTGCATAGACATATGTTTTCCACGGTGACTGGCATTACCAAGCAACCTGATGGAGAGCTGACAACACCTTGGCAAGCAGGGAATAATAAGGTAAATTATCAGCAATATTAGGAGAACCCAGCTAGGAGCCGCGCCTTTACTTTGGCCTGCAACGTCTGGGGCTGTTACTTGGAAAAAAAAAAAAAGAGACAACAGCCTCCCTTTTTACCTTCAGCTTTCCCCCTGTGTGTGTGGGTGGACGTGTGGGTTTATACGTGCATAATCGCACGCAGACTGGCGCTTAAACACGTTTCGGTGTCCGAGGCTCCATGATGCGTTTCCCACCGTGCTGGGAAGGAGCGGGACAGGAGGGGGAGCTCTCGCCGCGGCCGCCGGGCGGGGATGCTGCTCCTCGGGCCGGGGGCGGCGGGGCCGCGGCCCCTTGGCTCCCCCGCCTCCCCCCGGGCAGCACCGCCGCTGCGGAGGTGACCCCGCTCGTCCCGATTCTGCCTCTGAAACCGTCACGTCGTTTCCAGAGTGCCCCCAGAGCGCCGTTCGCTTGTTGCTGTTGCCTTCTAAAACCTTTCGCTTTGAAGCCGTCGTGCTGCTTACATATTTAGCAGCTGGAAAAATCAGGCCTGCTTGTTTATCTCGTCTTCCCCAGCAGGCAAAACCCGAGAAGAAATAGCTCATTAATAATATTAAGGTGACTTACGCATTAATAAAGGCCAAAATGAAGAATTCGGAGCAACGTGTTTCTTTTGTGTTACTTAAAAAGCAGCTCTGCTACGTGGATAGGTCCCCTTTTAAAACATGTAAACACTAATAAATAGGACTATGAATAATAGAATAGAAATTAAACCCGGGGTGACTTATTTTAGGCAACTCATTTGCACATGTCATTTTATGAACTATACTTGTTTTTCAGAAGTCCAAATTACTGTGCTTGCAAAAACTGAAGCGAAATAATTTCAGAGCTGGAAACAAATTCGTGATAGAACAAAAATGTGGAGCTTTGTAAAATATGGAGCCTTGGGTGTAAAGCATATGCTTGGGCAATGGAAGGAAAAGCTCAGGTTCTTGCCGCGACGTAGAGACCACCAAAAGGTGTAATCCCATAGTTTCTTCCCAATTTTGAAAGTGACCAAAAAACCAACCAACTTCAAACCCTTGAACCATCATGACACTGAGGGACTTTCTCTACTGCACTGTGGTTAGAGAGAGCACACATTCTTATAGATTGATTTTAAATCACCTTGGAAATTTCACAAGGAATTTGGTTTCATTAAACTCAGGAGTAAAATCTTCACTGACTCCCACAGGATCAGGGTTTCATCTTTGGCTGCAAACTGCTTACGGATACCGCATACCCTGGTATCTCTGTCTGGTGGAATAAATCTGAGCAGTTCTATTGATCCAATCAGTCACCTTTATTCACCTGTTTAAGATGCTTGCAGAATCCATATTGAGAACCACTGAACCAGGATTCTTTACCAAAACCACAGGTTTTCATATAAAAAATATGTGGTCCTGCCACAGTTCAGTAAATGTGTTTAATGTTAGAATGCCTGTAATGTAAATAGCAGATTTATTTTCTCATAGCTTTTTGGAGATGTTCAGATCAATGCCATTATATGGCTGACAAATGTGTGGGCTTCCATAGGTTCTAAAATTCTCTCTCCCCTCATGAATTCATGAACTACCACTAAAACCTGAAAGCATTCCTTTTTGTTAGTCATTCCTTCCCCCTTAGTAACAAGTCGAATAATTAGATGGTTTCCAAAACTTATTTTGGTACCTCCAATGTGTGTCAGATAATGTCTGAGCACTCTAAATGCTTGAACTTCTGTGTTGACAGTTGATGGTTCTCCATATGCTATCACTAGAAGAACAACTTCCCAAGAATATGCAGTGTTATAATATACAGTATATAAAGGTAATAACAGCTCTAGAAAAGTAGGAATCGTGACAGTCGCAGAAATAACCTGCTGTCAGATGGAGATATTATTATTAGGACAGAGAGGTAGAACTTCTGTATCTGTCCCAGTCCTACATTAAATACTGAGAAAAACAGGGTATGTTTTAAGACTGTGCCTTTCATCTGGTGGTTGACAAGGTACTGGGGGACTGGAGGTTCTTTTTAAAGAGCTTACCAGAAGTAGCTGAGAAAACGAGCCTACTGTCAGGAGAAATAAGTTCACATATCCATTCAAAAGCATTCAGAAAGATACTGAAAAAACCCCAGCTGAAAGCCGCTACTTTTGATGATCAAGAAGTGAGAATCAGCACCCAGAACTGGTAATAAGAGGGGTGGGAAGTGCTTCAATTTGCAGCCAAACCCTCAGATGTTAGTCAGGAAAACTGGAATGACAGACTTGATCCTGAAGACAATTCATTCTGGTCTACTCACTGTAACCTGCTGTAGTCAATGCACATCACCTTGGCTTGCAAAAACCTTCTCCTAAATGTCTTCCAACATTAAAGGAAATTCTGTTTATGCAGGGAGTCTGAGATTAATCTTTGGCTTTGCAACTCAAACCTGTTAAATTTATGCAGTGAAACAGTGCCAGTGCTTTATTACAATACACATAATATTTCCCTGAACAAGAACCATTTGAGGCAATACTGTTTAGCAGAAGTTCTAAGGTTTTCCTTAAAACTCTTCCATCCACTCTGCAGAGAAACTAGCAATACGTCTAATACAATAACTACTTTTGCTTTTTCCATTAGAATGACTTAGTGTATCAGCAAGGTGGTGGCTGTTCAAAGCAGAATAGTTGTCTGAGATTGGCTGGCTTTTTCCAGCCAAAGGTTTCAAAGATCCATGTGAAGTTGTGTTTAAAAGCAACGTCCCCTTGTGCTGCTTGTCTTATTGTGTGAAAGAATACACTGAGATTCTGGGAATATCTTCTGTGCTTAATGAGAGCTCAACTGTACCGATTTGTTTGTAATAGAATACGGTAAGCAAAACATAGAGGTGAGGTTGCCGTTGGCAGTGGGGCACAGGAGGGAAACCTCCCTGTTAAACACCATCCTTTGGAGGTTACCTGTAGACACAAGTTAGCTTCCACAAGTTTGAGAAATCACTGTATTTTACAATACTGCAAGCAAGAACAAAATAAACCTTGGTTTCTTCTCATGCTCGCTCCTTGGTGGGTTTGAGCCCAGACTTTGTGCTCCTGGGGTGCGCGAAATGGACTAAGCCTACAGCACAAGCCCTGCTGCAGCTAACTTCCGCAACTCTCTGCTGTCAGCAGAGCCTTCTCGAGGGTCTCTGTGAGGTTCTGCTGCTCTGCGAAAAACAAACGATCGGGGCTGGGTTTTTTCCAACATTTCCCTGATTCTTTCAGGCAGAGAGGGGAGTGGCAGCACCTTCGCCTCGCAGCGGCCGCGACCTTACCACTGCGGATGTGGCTCTAGGATTTTACAGGCTCAGTCTGGTTGCTATCTTACCTTTAGATGCTCGATGCTCTAACAGCTGAGACTGTGCAAAATCCCCGCTTCTTATTATTCTCAAAATCACGGGGGAAAATGTGCCCCGTGTCTCTAGTCGCTCTGACAGGCAGGCAGGCAAGGCTCATTTTAGTAACGAAACGAACAAAGTTATGCTCAACTTTTCATGCTAAGAAGTGCCAGTGATTTAAAGCTTCGGAAACAGAATGTAAATTAGACATCGTTGCACGCAAATCGAACTCGTCTTTGACAGGCTAAACAGAGATTTTTATGGGGAGCCTACTCATGCCCACACGGAACGCAGTTTATCTTTCGACTGTGGGTTTGGGTGTTTTTATAAAAAAATATATCGTTTTAAGGTGTACCGCAATCATAATGAGAAACCCCGTACGATTACAATTTTGACTGTCGGAACAATGGACACCCCCATGCCGTAATGTGTTGTATCGGGTACTCGGGGACTACTCGGGAAAGCGGGAAAGCAGAGCCTAGGAATAATCAATGTATCGCCCACAGTGTGTGCTGTAATCCGGCACCTCCTCGCTGAAGCGCGTCCCACCAAACCATTCATCCGCACCTCCCCGCCGCAGATAAAGGGAAAAACAGGAGTGATCAGGCGAAGAGCCTCGGCTAAAGGTGGCGGGCACGGGACGGGACCGGACGGGACGGGACCGCACGGGACCGGACGTGTCGGCAGCGCAGAGGGGCACAGGCCGGGCGGACCCCTCGGGTGTTCGCGGGGGCACCGGGCCCCCCTCCCCATGCCGGGCTGGGGGCGGGGGCGCACCGCCCCCTCCGCTCCGCCGCGCTCCGCTCCGCCCGGTGCTCGGCGCGGCGCCTCCCCCCTCCCGGCTCCCATGGCGGGCAGCGGCGGCCGATTCGGTGCCGGCAAGCCCCGCCCGCCGGCGGTCC